>CAWUFW010007416.1:600000-1011481 GCA_963921515.1 Calotriton arnoldi | reverse complement strand
GCTTCGTTCAGTTGCATTGCTCATCAACACCACCATGAACCATGCGCACATCACAGGGAGTGGAGAAGGACTCACAAGATGGCTGACACTGGCTACTGCTGTGAGGAGCACAAGGCCCTGCTGGCAACTGTGCACCAACAAACAGCAGGACACCACTGACTGACATCCTGAGAGAGCAACTTCCACTCCCTGCAATGCAAGCACGTTCCATGGTGGGATATCTGGCTGGCTGGGTGGGAAGGGGGACTTGCAGCACTGACCATAGTCACCAGCACCTCCCCCTCACACCCCCCCAACACAAACTCCACAGTACCCACCTGGTAGAATGCAATGCCCTCCATCCTAACACAAGATCCCACAAAGCACCACCACCCTGGGTTATGTTGTGTGAAGCACAGGGACACTCTTGGGACTCTTAGCCAAACAACTGCCAGGACAACACTCCCAGCCATCCTGTCAGCACAGCCAGCCCACCCCACAGGGAAGCAGAGTCAAAAGGAAGGAAGCATGGGCATGCTGGGAAGGGGGTGGAGGCAATAGCATGATGGGAGTCGTAGTCACAGACATTGCTCAGCCTCACAACTGGCCCATCAACACCACCCTGAACCATGCTCACATCACAGGGAGTGGAGAAGGACTCACAAGATGGCTGACACTGGCTACTGCTGTGGGGAGCACAAGGCCCTGCTGCCAACTGTGCACCAACAAACAGCAGGACACCACTGACTGACATCCTGAGAGACAACTTACACTCCCTGCAATGCAAGCACGTTCCATGGTGGGATATCTGGCTGGCTGGGTGGGAAGGGGGACTTGCAGCACTGACCATAGTCACCAGCACCTCCCCTCACACCCCCCAACACAAACTCCACAGTACCCACCTGGTAGAATGCAATGCCCTCCATCCTAACACAAGATCCTACAAAGCACCACCACCCTGGGTTATGTTGTGTGAAGCACAGGGACACTCTTGGGACTCTTAGCCAAACAACTGCCAGGACAACACTCCCAGCCATCCTGTCAGCACAGCCAGCCCACCCCACAGGAAGCAGAGTCAAAAGGAAGGAAGCATGGGCATGCTGGGAAGGGGGTGGAGGCAATAGCATGATGGGAGTCGTAGTCACAGACATTGCTCAGCCTCACAACTGGCCCATCAACACCACCCTGAACCATGCTCACATCACAGGGAGTGGAGAAGGACTCACAAGATGGCTGACACTGGCTACTGCTGTGGGGAGCACAAGGCCCTGCTGCCAACTGTGCACCAACAAACAGCAGGACACCACTGACTGACATCCTGAGAGACAACTTACACTCCCTGCAATGCAAGCACGTTCCATGGTGGGATATCTGGCTGGCTGGGTGGGAAGGGGGACTTGCAGCACTGACCATAGTCACCAGCACCTCCCCTCACACCCCCCCAACACAAACTCCACAGTACCCACCTGGTAGAATGCAATGCCCTCCATCCCTAACACAAGATCCCACAAAGCACCACCACCCTGGGTTATGTTGTGTGAAGCACAGGGACACTCTTGGGACTCTTAGCCAAACAACTGCCAGGACAACACTCCCAGCCATCCTGTCAGCACAGCCAGCTCACCCCACAGGGAAGCAGAGTCAAAGGAAGGAAGCATGGGCATGCTGGGAAGGGGGGTGGAGGCAATAGCATGATGGGAGTGGTAGTCACAGACATTGCTCAGCCTCACAACTGGCCCATCAACACCACCCTGAACCATGCTCACATCACAGGGAGTGGAGAAGGACACACAAGATGGCTGACACTGGCTACTGCTGTGGGGAGCACAAGGGCATGCTGGGAACTGCACACCAACCAACAGCAGGACACCACTGTCAGCCATCTTGCCATTGCCCTCACACCCACACCACACTGAACTCCCCACAAAAGCAAGTAAGTATGGGAATGCTGGGAAGTGGGGTGGAGGCAATAGCATGATGGGAGTCACAGTCACAGACATAGCTCACCCCCACAACTGTCCCATCAACACCACCCTGAACCATGCTCACATCACAGGGAGTGGAGAAGGACTCACAAGATGGCTGACACTGGCTACTGCTGTGGGAGCACAAGGCCCTGCTGGCAACTGTGCACCAACAAACAGCAGGACACCACTGACTGACATCCTGAGAGACAACTTCCACTCCCTGCAATGCAAGCACGTTCCATGGTGGGATATCTGGCTGGCTGGGTGGGAAGGGGGACTTGCAGCACTGACTATAGTCACCAGCACCTCCCCTCACCCCCCCAACACAAACTCCACAGTACCCACCTGGTAGAATGCAATGCCCTCCATCCTAACACAAGATCCCACAAAGCACCACCACCCTGGGTTATGTTGTGTGAAGCCACAGGGACACTCTTGGGACTCTTAGCCAAACAACTGCCAGGACAACACTCCCAGCCATCCTGTCAGCACAGCCAGCCCACCCCACAGGGAAGCAGAGTCAAAAGGAAGGAAGCATGGGCATGCTGGGAAGGGGGTGGAGGCAATAGCATGATGGGAGTCGTAGTCACTGATATTGGTCACCCCCACAACTGTCCCATCAACACCACCCTGAACGCATGCTCACATCACAGGGAGTGGAGAAGGACTCACAAGATGGCTGACACTGGCTACTGCTGTGAGGAGCACAAGGCCCTGCTGCCAACTGTGCACCAACAAACAGCAGGACACCACTGACTGACATCCTGAGAGACAACTCTCCACTCCCTGCAATGCAAGCACGTTCCATGGTGGGATATCTGGCTGGCTGGGTGGGAAGGAGGACTTGCAGCACTGACTAGTCAGTCACCAGCACCTCCCCTCACACCCCCCAACACAAACTCCACAGTACCCACCTGGTAGAATGCAATGCCCTCCATCCTAACACAAGATCCCACAAAGCACCACCACCCTGGGTTATGTTGTGTGAAGCACAGGGACACTCTTGGGACTCTTAGCCAAACAACTGCCAGGACAACACTCCCAGCCATCCTGTCAGCACAGCCAGCCCACCCCACAGGGAAGCAGAGTCAAAAGGAAGGAAGCATGGGCATGCTGGGAAGGGGGTGGAGGCAATAGCATGATGGGAGTCGTAGTCACTGATATTGGTCACCCCCACAACTGTCCCATCAACACCACCCTGAACCATGCTCACATCACAGGGAGTGGAGAAGGACTCACAAGATGGCTGACACTGGCTACTGCTGTGGGGAGCACAAGGCCCTGCTGCCAACTGTGCACCAACAAACAGCAGGACACCACTGACTGACATCCTGAGAGACAACTTACACTCCCTGCAATGCAAGCACGTTCCATGGTGGGATAACTGACTGGGTGGGTGGGTGGTGGGTGGGAAGGAGGTCTGGCTGTCAACCAAACACAATCAATGCAGACCATGTTCACACCCCAGAGAATACATAGAAATGCCCAAATAATGCAGGACAATGTGCCACACCAATATCAACCCCTGACTGTGACGACTTAGGACAATACAATGTACAGGCCCGCACCCGAGGCACAGTCACAACTGTCAGGTGTGTCAACCACTGATGCCTGCAGAAACATGACATACATTGTTTGTGTCTCCCAAAAACAGGTGATGATAGGGACACAGCAGCAGACGCTGAGGGTCCCAGTCCCAGGCTCAGAGGATGCCGAGCTCACTGGCGTCGTACAGCCTCTGTCCTCCTCGGACGATGAAGAACAACCTGGCACATCCGGTGCAAGTCAACATGCTGCACCAGCAGGACCACCAGCTGCAGCACCAGCAGGTCCACCAGCTGCACCCCCTGCACCCACCCCTCCAACGACTGTCACCACGAATACCATCCCTGCCGACATGGACAGAATAAGGAACAACACCAGCGCAGTGACCCTGGACCAACCTGGGGCCATGGACACCACCACCACCACCAACCCCCAAGGTGGACCAGGGTTATCTGTGCGTGCAACTGCACACACTGCACATGTCAGCAGGGGTGGTGGGAGGGGTGGGAGACAGAGAGGTCGCTGCTTGCAGACGTTTCTGGTGTGCATGAAGACCCACAACTGGTACGCATAGCTGATGCGTACCAGTCCAGCACCGGAGAGCTCAGCCAGGTAGTGGGGCTCCTCAGAGACATCAAACAGCAGCAGGCTGCCCATCATGCCCGCTTGGACTCCCACATGTCCCATGTGGAGTCACACATGTCACGTGTGGACTCCCACATGTCACGTGTGGACTCCCACATGACCCGCGTGGAGTCCAAGTGGGATGTACTACATGAGATGACGGCGGTGCACAGGGACATTTTACAATGCCTCCGCCAGATGAACAGCAACCAGTCCACACCTCCCTGTGTGCCAACAACATCTGGTACCGAACAAACTGCAACTGCCACAGGGAGGGAGGAGGACTCTGGCGGAGAGTCCCCTGCACCGCAGCAGCCTGCACTTGAGGGCCCCCCCCAAGAAGAGGGGTCGTCCGAGGAGGGGAAAGTGAGGGCTGATGGCCAAGCGCAACTCCCAGGAAGCCTGAACCTGTTCTGGATTTTCGCCTTTGTGCACAGACTGTTCACCCTGTTGATGGCAACACTACTCCCACACATTGCATGGGGAGTACAAGTTGGAACAATGTGTCAGACAACTGTGGCCCCGATACTGGGGATCCTGTCTACCTGGACTTTCTATTCATCTAGGAACTTGGGATTGCAAGATTCATGTACAGCACAATCCATCCTATGCACTATTATCACAATAAACACACTAATACACCATACTTGCCTCTGTCGTGATTCCAACGTGGGTGCTGTTATGGGGATGATGAACTGCAAAATTACACAGTGTATGCGAACTGCAACAGCAAGGACAACACAGGCATGTGAGTACAGGCAACGTGACACATATGAGGGAGACACACCACCAGGGCTACACAACACATACACACCTAGGCCATCTGACTCATTGCCTACCTGATGTTGCCAGGGAAGACGGTGCAATGCACAGACACCACACCCATTCCCAGTTGTAGTCAAGTAGCCCACAGGTGCAGTAAGCAAATGGCAGTCAAATGTGTGACCACAGACAACGCACATCACTAAGTGAAGCACAGGTTTATTACACAGTAGCAACATGCCGTAACCACTACAGATGCAAGGTAACCCCACCTGGTAGCGGGCACACAGTCAACAACTGTAGACAGAAGGAAGTCCATGGGTGTGGCGCACATCACCTGTAGGGACACAACAGCTACCAGCCTGGATGTGCAATCACGTCGTCGGTGGACACAGTTGACCAAACGAATCTGAAAGTACCCTGTGAAGGACAGAAATGACACACAGTCAAAAGCAATGCAGTACAGGACAGAACAGCAAAACTCATGCACAATACATGTTACAAGATACCCACCCAGAACCAAGTTAGCATGTCAACACTGTTGGGGAGTACAGCCCACCTGTCACCACACATCGCAACACACATCCTGTCAAGTAGCCCATGGACACACTCCAACAGCACCAGAGTACCACCCACACATCATGCCAACTCACATCATTCACATGACACCTCAGGATACTCACATTCAGCTAAAGAAGTTGGTGATGAGCTGTGTGCGGACATCACCATCACCATCATCATCATCATCGTCACTGGCATCGTGGTCCAGGCCAGGATCCTCCACAGGTGGCGGATGTTGGTCATCGTCATCCTGGATGAGAGGCAACTCCTTCCGCACTGCCAGGTTGTGGAGCATGCAGCAGACGATGATAATCTTGCACACTTTCGCAGGGGCATATGGGAGGGACCCTCCGGTCTTGTCCAGGCAGCGGAAGCGGCTCTTCAGGGAGACCAAAGGTCCGCTCAATCACTCTCCTGGTCCGACCATGTGCCTCATTGTAGCGCATCTGGGCAGGTGTCACAGGGTTCCTGAGGGGTGTCAGCAACCACGGCATGTTGGGGTATCCCGAGTCACCTACGGACAGACAAGTGCACATCAGCTGACTTGGAAAAGTGGGCGGAATACTACAGATCAGATCACACACAATGGCACAAAGTCAGTACACACCGACAAGCCAGGCACGCTGGTTCTGCATCTGTGCCATCAACCTGGGGATGCGACTACTCCTCATCACAAAGGCATCGTGTGCTGAACCAGGGAAACGGGCACACACGTGTGTGATGGTCATGTCTGCAAGACACACCACCAGTGCATTGACCGAGTGGTAGTGCTTGCGGTTCCTGTAGGCCTGCTCCTGGGCCTGTGGTGGTACCAAAGCCACATGTGTCCCATCAATGGAGCCAATGACATGCGGCATCCTCCCCAGGGCATAAAAGTCACTCTTCACGTCAGTGAGTCGTCGCAGTCTAGGGAAATAGATGTACCGGTTCAGGAAGAGCAACATTGCCGCCAAGAAATCGCGGAGCACACGGCTGAACATGGTCTGTGACATCCCACCAGCAGACGCCACAGTATGTTGGAAGGTACCGGTGGCAAAGAAGTGTAGGGCTGCCATCACCTTCACCTTGGGGGTCAGCGCTGTAGGATACGGCCGGCCAGGCTGCAAATGTGGGGACAACTGCACTGCAAAATCCTCAATCAGCTGCCTGGTGAAGCGGTACCGTCGGATGCTGTCCCGTTCCACCATCGTTGCCAGGTCTGGGAATGGCCGATGGACAGCAGGAGCCCTGCAGTGCAGAGGAGAAGTAAGCAAGATCGTCAGTCACCCCACATATGCGGCATTGAACACACTCAAGATCCCAACATACATCATCATGAGGCACAACTACATGAAGTGTGCAGTACCGGAACGACATGTATGGTACATACATAGCCAACATCTGTCAACACGGTCCTACAGGTGGCATCAATTTGTCCCAGGTTGGCCCATTGGATATCATGATGCTGTGTCACAGTCACCCCCCAGTGACATGTGAGGACAGATGTGCCCCAGGCACCACAGCTCAACGACAGGCACATTCCCAGGGACCCTGTAATGCCACATGGACACTGGCATCACCTGGAGTATCATGTGTACACCACAACAAAACAAACATGACCCCCACAGGTAGTGGCCACACTTGCCATGGCAGGACAGCCATGGACGTCTGTGACACACACGCACAACATCAGAGTCCATGCACACACAACGTGGATGTGGAGACTGTCTCCCATTGTGCACATGAAATCAGAGACATTGTAAACACTACATGCACAAAGACTGTGGAGGGCCATCACTATTGTGCCACTGGGACACCCTGGCTCAAACATACCGTCCCACATGGGACTCACGGGGTATGTGACATGACATACACAAACACCACTGTGAAATGTGACCATGGCACATGCACAGATATGAACAGTTGCACATCACAGTGGTCACGTACACGTAACACCCAGGATCCTGTCCCCATGAACACGTGCACAGCCTGGGGGTGGCTGCCCACAGGTGACACCCACAGGACAACATGTACACCAACATACACACAATAGGAAATGCAGCCTTACATGCCTTCATGATAAGGTGTGGACAGGCTGTCGTGATGTAGGTGTGCCCCCTCACTCCCTGGGAGCTATCTGTGGCTGGCATATGTCCATCTGAGACAGGCATGCTGACATATGCCAGTCACATGTACAGTGATGCGTTGAACAGCAATGGACCGATCGGTGCCTCCGGCGGCCCATTGCATTCAATGTGTGCGGGTACGCGTTGTACCCCTGTGCGCGTTGAACAGCAATGGACCGATCGGTGCCTCCGGCCGGCCCATTGCATTCAATGTGTCGTGGTACGCGTTGTACCCCTGTGCGCGTTGTACTGCAATGGACCGATCGGTGCCTCCGGCCGACCCATTGCTATTCAATGTGTCGGGTGCAGCGTTGTACCCCTGTGCGCGTTGTAACAGCAATGGACCGATCGGTGCCTCCGGCCGGCCCATTGCATTCAATGTGTCGCGGGTACGCGTTGTACCCCTGTCGCGTTGTACTGCAATGGACCGATCGGTGCCTCCGGCCGGCCCATTGCATTCAATGTGTGCGGTGCACGCGTTGTACCCCTGTGCGCGTTGTACTGCAATGGACCGATCGATGCCTCCGGCCGGCCCATTGCATTCAATGTGTCGAGTACGCGTTAATACCCCCTGTGCGCGTTGTACTGCAATGGACCGATCGGTGCCTCCGGCCGGCCCATTGCATTCAATGTGTGCGGTGCAGCGTTGTACCCCTGTGCGCGTTGTACTGCAATGGACCGATCGGTGCCTCCGGCCGGCCCATTGCATTCAATGTGTGCGAGTGCAGCGTTGTACCCCTGTGCGCGTTGTACTGCAATGGACCGATCGGTGCCTCCGGCCGGCCCATTGCTTTCAGTGTGTGCGGGTGCGCGTTGTACCCCTGTGCGCGTTGTACTGCAATGGACCGATCGGTGCCTCCGGCCGGCCCATTGCTTTCAATGTGTGCGGGTACGCGTTAGTACCCCTGTGCGCGTTGTACTGCAATGGACCGATCGGTGCCTCCGGCCGGCCCATTGCATTCAATGTGTGCGGGTGCGCGTTGTACCCCTGTGCGCGTTGTACTGCAATGGACCGATCGGTGCCTCCGGCCGGCCCATTGCTTTCAATGTGTGCGGGTACGCGTTGTACCCCTGTGCGCGTTGTACTGCAATGGACCGATCGGTGCCTCCGGCCGGCCCATTGCTTTCAATGTGTGCGGGTACGCGTTGTACCCCTGTGCGCGTTGTACCTCAATGGACCGATCGAGTGCGCACCCATTGACAATGGGCTTGCCTGGCAACGGACGCGTTTTCGAATATTCGAGCGAGTCGGTTGCTGGAAAATCAGTTGGTCACCCACAACAATGTTGCAAAATCATGTATGTCATGAAGTTGAAATTTTGAAGGATGCTGTGGGCGTGTTTTGGTGCTGCTATTCCATGGATTGGCCAGATTCAGAAGATGCAAACGACTTGGACCTATCACTTTGGACACAAGGGACAGTATCTGCCTCTCCAGCACATATATATTGCTGCATGTTCCCCTGAGAGCCCACTTGCCTGCACTACATGCTCCAGGACGACATCTGCCACTGCACTGCTGCTGTCTCTGCCCCTCTGGACCCTGCAATGGCACGTACTGTGGAGAGAGCCCCAGCCTTCAGCCTTGAAGAGAACCAGGCCCTGCTGGACAGCCTACTTCCACAGTACAGCAAGCTGTATGGGACACCAGGGGAGCAGGTGAGTGTTCTGTGCACTGCCTTTCTGAATGTGCATTTTGTCTGACTAGCAAGGCTGAGAGTCAGCACACCACTGGCTAGCAGGCTCACTGAGTAGTTGTCACCCCCCATAGTGTGTAGTGACTTGCACTGGACAGGTATGGTGCAGTGACAGTGCTTCTGAACAGGGTTTTACTCCCCATGCTATGATACCATGTAGTGACTTCTGGAAAACTGTCCATGGGCAGCCGTGCACTGCCTGGGTACACCATGTGCCCCTGTGATTGCGACATGTATATGCAACTGTGTCATGCACGGATATGTTGCATGTGTAGTAATGTCCTTATCACTTTGTCATCCTGACAGGCTTCTGCCCATCGGAAGCATGAGATCTGGAAGGACATCGTCCGGGCTGTCCGGTCCGTGGGGGTCTACAAGCGCCGGATCCGCAACTGCCAAAAGAGGTGGCAGGACCTTCGGGGCTGGACCCGGAGGATTGCACGGGTCCAGCTGAAGCTGTCGCCTCCTCGCAGGAGGGCGGAACACGGACCCTGACCCCCACATGCTCAGGATCCTGGCGGTGGTCTTTCCAGACCTGGATGGGCAGCTGAAGGCCAGAGAGCAGCAAGGAGGGGGTGAGTCAAAGACTGCACTGTGTACTCTGTCTAACATGTTATGTGCCCTCCTCGGGCCAGGTTGAACTGCCACAGTACAGCAGTCATGTTGTCCAGGAGCCATGTCCCTCTATTGTGCACTGCCCACTCCTCATCTGATACCCAGGTGTGGCCCTTACATGCAGGGAATCCTGTCACTTAGGACTGTGTCCTTGCAGTTTGCTTGACTCAAGGTGGGAGACAGCATCTGTTTCCCTGACTCTGTGGTGGGCATCATGGGTGGGTCCATTGCTTACACAATGCCTGTATTCTGACATGTATTCAGCGTGTTACTTTGATCTGTGGTCCAATTGCTGAGCTGATCCACCACATGTGGCTGGGGTACCTGGCACACACCCATGCTGCGGGTGGGAACAATGTTTGGGCCCCAGGAGTATGTATATGACGTGTGTCACACATACTTAGCCAGCTGCCTACAGTCCAGGGCTCATCCCTCATTCATGTGGGGCTGGACAGTCATGCCTACTCCAGGCCATACAATACACTCTGTACTCCCACTCCCGTGTATCAGAGGACACATTGTGCACAGTGATTTGCCCCTCAGGTGTCTGCCTCTGTGTCAGTGTGCTGTGGATTAGTCGCCAGGACTGCTGTGGAGTTTCTTGGTAGGGGCTCAGCATGCCACTGGAGATGTGACCATAGGAGACGATACTTGTGTGACACATAGGTGTCTGATCAGCTGCCCATGCAGACTGGGGCATGTAAATGTGAAGTTCAGGTAGCTGTTCCCCATGCACAGCAGAGTGTGAGTGGCTCAGGTTCAGAGGGTAGTGTCACAGGTCTCCCATATGTCCAATAGGTATGACCTGGACAGATGAGGGTTAAGAGGATGTGTTGTGGGGGGATGTACATGTGCACTTGTGCAGCTCCAGGACTTGCATTCCCCATGACCTACTATTGTGACACAGTGCAGAGTGTTGTTGTCTGGCTGCAAAGTCATACATCACTGAGACAGTGATGTATGACTTTGCAGTCATGCCTCCGCCATGGCATGTGTCTACTGATTGGTGATCCTGCAGGGGAGTGACATGTGCTACATGCACACCATAGTGGCGCTGGCTATCAGGACATGGGTGCATCATGGTGTCTGTCGCTGGTATGCATCACATGCATTTCCTATTTGACTCTGGGCATCCCTTACATCCGTAAACCTGTACTGACTCAGTGGCAAGAGCTGTGATGTGTCCACACCGTGTCCTCTGCACTGTCCAACTACTGTGTACTTGGTGCATGTGTCAACACTGGGGTGTTGCAATCCAACAGACACCAGACAGATGGGTGCAAGGCCATGTGGGATGTGAGTGCCATGCTTGGCATCAGACTGACAATTGACTTCTCCTGTTCAATTAGTGCACTTTTAGCAATGTACAACTAATGATGCCAGGGCTTGCTCTGTGATGTGCTGTGCTCACAGTGGTGTGTGCGTTATGTGCAGGTGACTGATGTCTGTCTGTTTCCCCATTGTTTGCAGATACATCCACGGCCACGGAAGGGGACAGCTCCACGGACCAGGAGGAGCCGGAGAGCCAGACTGGGTCAGCAGCCGAGGAGTGGTCGGAGGGACCCAGTGGCACGGAGGGCGAGGGGAGCCACACCGAGGAGTCCTCAGCAGCATCCACCTCAGCTGAGGACCAGAGCAACTCGGAGGATGACTCCCTTGTGGAGGCGGGTGTCAGCAGCCACCACACCCCAGCTAGTGTTGCTGTCCCCGCCACCACCAGCACCACCACCGCCCTCCCATCGGCTCCCATTCCCCAGGTCCGTGGAGGCTCCCATGTCCGGGAGCGTGTCTCCTTTGGGCCAGGCACCGCACCCCCTGCCCCTGTGTCCCCTGCTGCCCTGAGTGAGGAGTCTGTGTACCTCCTTCGCCAGCTCCATGTAGGGCAGACAGCCATGCTGAGTGTCCTCCATGCGCACACCGCGCTGTTGACTCAGCTGGTGTCGTTCATGGAGGGCATCTCATCGGGCATGTCTGACCTACAGAGGGGCAATAGGTCCATGGACTCCTCCTGACGGCAGCAGTGTCCCTCCTCAAACGGTCCCTCACCCCTCCTGCCTCTGCTCCATCCACACTCCCCAGCACCTTACCCATCCCAGGCACACACACACTGGCACACACCAGCACACACACATCCAGCACACTGACACACACGCCAATGACAAAACGCACACGCACGCACATTCAGGGGACTGAAGCCAGACTCACAGGGGATGGGGCCCTGGAACACACACACGCATCCACATGCACTGCGCAGTCCTCAGTTCCCTCTCCCTCCAAAGCACCCTCCCTTGCCTCACCTGCAACCCCAAAGTCACAGCAGCTCTTCCTCTGTGACCTCGGCCTCTTCCCCACCGATGAAGCTGCTCCAGCATCCCGGGGAAGAGGAAGCCCACCCACACGGAGCAGAGTGCCCCTCGCCCCCGGACACCCTCCCCCAGGCGCAGACGGACTGAGGCCCCCACCCGCAAGTCCCCCGGAGTGCTAAGAGCAAGACCCCGCCACCGCCCTGCAGCTCAGGCACAAGGTCTCCGTCCTCCATCCCTCAGGCCCCCACTGCACAGGTGCCCCCACCACACCCTGCCCCAGGTTCCCCCACCCACAGATATACCATCCCCAAGATGCTCCGGCCTTCTCCCCCTGCCACTTGCTCTCCCAGCACCACACCCCCCGCTGCGCTTGTCTGTGCCACTGATGTGGTGAGGGTGTCCCCCCTCTGTCCAACCCACCTTGCCTGTTCCCCATTCTCCTCCCCTGGAGGTAGGCACTGCAGTGGAGTCCACTACCGCCCTGTCTGACTTGGGCACTGCAGTGGCGGACCTGTCCACCCCATCTGCAGGGTCCACTGCAGTCGTGCCGGCACCCACGACATCTGTGTCATGCCCCCAGTTGTGCCGGCACACACCATGTCAGACACCTCCACTGCAGTTGTCAGTGGCTCTCCAGCACCCACCACCCCTTCCCTGACTCCCCCTGGTGAGCCCTGATCCTGTCCCTGCGGTGCCTGGCCTGCCCCCGGTTGCCCCTCCTAGTGGATTGTCCCTGGTATTGTGCAGGCATGCGTAGGGTGACATCTGCCAGTGTCACCCTGTTTGAACTTTGACAATGGACTGGCCATTGGCCTTTGCTCTTTTTCAGGACTTCGTTTGGCCTCAACACATATGCTGAATAAAGCAACTTTCTTTTCTCTAGTGCTCATGCTTCAGATGTACATGTTGTTGGTGCAGCTAACCATGCCCTTGCTGCAGTGATGGTGATATCTGGTCTCATGATTATGAAGTGTTACTGTGCAGGAACCCATGTGGTCCAGGGGGAATGTGTCCTATCATGTGGTGTATCCATGTCATCAATAGCAGCATCTGAGGGTGTCATGTGTTCAGTATTTGGCAATGGGTTTCCTACTTACATTGGCAATTTCATATCTGTGGCTTCCACCCCTGCACATCTGTTGTGCCTGCCATCGTTGCATTTGTCTACTTCCCTGACCGTGTTGCCATCTCCAGTGGACATGCAGGTTTGGGCATCAATGGGGAGGGACTCATCCGTGTAGTCAGTGCAACATTGCTATACAAGTGTGTTGGATCTGTGCTGATGATTCCGTTGGCACATCCATGACCAGGCTGATGTGATGGGAGCCCTCATTTGGTGCTAATTGTTGATTGTGTGACCAAGTGCTCAGCTGACATGATGGGGCCCTACTGAGGCAACATATGGCACAGCTTTCCTCACACAGGAGTGGAGTCCCCTCATGGCAGTGTGTACACGTGTGACATTGCCTGCGCCCAAGGTGTGTGTTGTATGTGCATGTCTGTGTGTTCACTTCCATTCATCTGCGCATGCTGTGATCCCTAGTGTTGTACCTGTTTGTGATGCTTGCTGACTTGAGCTATGTTCCCCCAAAGTCTTCTCCCTGTGTTCTCTGTGATGTGGGTGCATGGCACATTACTGGTCATCAGGGTGTCACCCATAGGTGTGTTTGCTGTCAGGGCAGAGTTTGTGTGCTGACGCAGATGGGTCACAGTCAGGTTTCCCTTTGGCACTTGTTGTTTGCCCCTGTCATGTGATTTCCAGTTTGTGTTATCTTTCAGTGATTGTGACACGTTGTGTGTGTGACTGCTGGCACTCCTTAGGGTCCGGGCTGCAATGTTGGTTGTTGTCTATGTGTGTTCTTTGTGGGTGACCTTGGCTTCTTCATTGGTGTGTGACTGTGGCTGGGATCCCATTGGTCGGTGTGGTATTGCCGTCATGTCCATGTACAGCGTAGTGTGCAGTGTGTCAGACATTCAGGAGTCTTGTTGAGTGTCCATGTGTGATGTGTTTCTACACCTTGGTTCCCACCCACCACCCTGGAATAGTAATGGGTGCATGTGCAATGTCACCAGTGCATGTGTACTTCACTGCTGCACATTGTTGGAGGTCGAGGGGTGTGGTCTTGAGTGTGTGCAGATGAGAGTTGTTGCCCGGCTAGTCCCCTGCCTCCATGTTGGCCTTGGCTTACTGGCCATGCTGATTGATTTGTGCTTGTGTAGGTGTGATGGTAGTTAGTTGCTCAGGACACCTGACTGTGGTTCACAGTGTGAACGACATTTAGCTTTGTCATCACAGTGGTATTTTCTTCAGCCCAGGGTCACCACATTGTGGGGGCCCTGGGGGTGGTGCTGTGGTGTGTCTGTGACTTGCTGTGTCAGTTGTTGTTCCTACGTGCCTGTGTGACATGTGTGTTTTGTGCTCCCTCTCACCTGTCAATGCCTGCTTGCCCACATAGGGGATTTGGATCCATGAGTTACCTTAGTGTGGCAGTGTATGCACATCTGTATGATTGGTATTCAGCTCTCCTCATGTGTTGTGTTGTTGCCTGGGGACACTGGCACCCCCACCCCTCACCTGCTGTGTATGATGACAGTGTTGGTCTGCCTGTTTGTGTTTGTGCATCTGCACCACTGCATTGGCATATCTTGGGTGTGCCATTGGCTGTATGTTGTTTGGTGTGTTTCCCCTGCTGTCCCTGGGACTCCTAGGTCATCGGTCAGCACAGTGATCATGGTTTGTGTGTCCCATTGCTGCCATGGTATGGTATCTGTTCACCTCACATCTGCTGTCTCCACAGGGTATCTGCATTTGTGTGCCCATTGGTGCAAATATGTGGGTCTGCATTCTGATGGTCACTTCTGTCATTGTGTCATTGATGACTGTTGACGGTCTCAGCCCCCATGGGTGTTGTTTGTCTGCACATGGCCAAAGGAATGTTTCATTTGCACTGCAGTATTTGGCTCCCCCAATTTATGTTGCAATGGGACACATACACTACTTTGCCACAGATGAGTTTTTGGTTCTGTGACCAGGAATGATCCATGCAGTTTGGCAGTTGCAGCTCTTTCTTTGTCAACAATTACCTTTTGGTCACTGTGATGATGAGGGTGTAGACCCCATTGCCACAATGGTCAAAATGTGCTTCAGCTATGGACCCCACACTTACCTTTTGGTCACTGTGATGATGGGGGTTTAGACCCCATTGCCACAATGGTCAAAATGTGCTTCAGCTATGGACCCCACACTTGCCTTTTGGTCACTGTGATGATGGGGGTTTTAGACCCCATTGCCACAATGGTCAAAATGTGCTTCAGCTATGGACCCCACACTTGCCTTTTGGTCACTGTGATGATGGGGGTTTAGACCCCATTGCCACAATGGTCAAAATGTGCTTCAGCTATGGACCCCACACTTGCCTTTTGGTCACTGTGATGATGGGGGTTTAGGCCCCATTGCCACAATGGTCATGGGCTGCTTGCATTGTGGGTGCCACACACATATATGTGTGGCACATGTGCTAGGGGGTCACATTGTATGTTCAATGTCATGTTCGGTGTTGTAGGCATTTGACACAGCCTGCTCACACGCTTGTCATGGTGGTGGGGGGATGTCTTAATCTTGCATTCCCTAGGTTGTGGTGTGCTTGTTGTGTCATGCATTGTCCATCCTATGAGTGGGGGTGGTAGTAGTGGTAGGCATCCTGCCCCCTGGCTAAGGGTGGTAGTAGTGGTAGGCATCCAGCCCCCTGGCTAAGGGTGGTAGTAGTGGTGGGCATCCAGCCCCCCTGGTTGAGGGTGGTAGTAGTGGTAGGCATCCAGCCCCCTGGGTGAGGGTGGTAGTAGTGGTAGGCATCCAGCCCCCCTGGCTAAGGGTGGTGGTAGTGGTAGGCATCCTGCCCCTGGGTGAGGGTGGTAGTAGTGGTAGGCATCCAGCCCCCTGGGTGAGGGTGGTAGTAGTGGTGGGCATCCAGCCCCCCTGGCTGAGGGTGGTAGTAGTGGTAGGCATCCAGCCCCCTGGCTAAGGGTGGTAGTAGTGGTAGGCATCCAGCCCGCCCTGGGTGAGGGTGGTAGTAGTGGTAGGCATCCAGCCCCCTGGCTAAGGGTGGTAGTAGTGGTAGGCATCCAGCCCCCCTGGTTGAGGGTGGTAGTAGTGGTAGGCATCCAGCCCCCTGGCTAAGGGTGGTAGTAGTGGTAGGCATCCTGCCCCCTGGGTGAGGGTGGTAGTAGTGGTAGGCATCCTGCCCCCCTGGGTGAGGGTGGTAGTAGTGGTAGGCATCCTGCCCCCTGGGTGAGGGTGGTAGTAGTGGTAGGCATCCAGCCCCCCTGGCTAAGGGTGGTGGTAGGCATCCAGCCCGCCCTGGGTGAGGGTGGTAGTAGTGGTAGGCATCCAGCCCCCCCTGGGTGAGGGTGGTAGTAGTGGTAGGCATCCTGCCACCCTGGCTAAGGGTGGTAGTAGTGGTAGGCATCCTGCCCCCTGGCTAAGGGTGGTAGTAGTGGTAGGCATCCTGCCCCCCTGGCTAAGGGTGGTAGTAGTGGTAGGCATCCAGCCCCCCTGGGTAAGGGTGGTAGTGGTGGTGGGCATCTGGCACCCCCCTGGCTAAGGGTGGTTGTGGTGGTTGGCATCCAGCCCCCCTGGGTTGGGGTGGTGGCGCGCATTCAGGCCCCTGTGTGCATATGTGGCATTGGTGATGGGCATCCCGCCCCTATGGTGCTGCTGTTGCAAGTATATTCAGATTCCCAGTGTATGTGTGTGATGTGTCGTGTACGTGTTGTATGTGTTTTGTGGTTGGTGTCTGACTTACCTTCTGCGCCGTACGCGTCCGTGCCTGTTCCGGTAGTAGATGTAGAATATTGGTATGATCGGGACGAAGGGATTCATGGTTGGTTCGTGTCGTTCGTCCTTCTCGTTGCTTCGCGTCGTCCTCGTCGCTTGGCTTCGTCCTCGTCGCTTCGCTTCGTCCTCGTCGCTTCGCGTCGTCCTCGTCTGTGCTGTGTTCGTCTCGTAGCCGTGGATCGTGTTGTGGCGCGATTCGGAGCTTATGTGCGCCTCTCCCGGATGCTTTGACGTGCCGTGCGTAGCGACGGGTTCGGCGCGTACGGAAAGCGCATCGTACTTGTCCGGCCGGACGGGGCTGCATTTTCCCTTCCGTGCGACTCGATTCGGCGTTTCCGGATTCGCCTCGGTCGGAGAACAGGACCTGGTTTGGGTGAGTACGGCTCGGCCGGGATTTTTGCTGTTGTGCGCATCGTACTTGCTCGTTCGGTGTGCTGTACGGATCGGTCGGGAAACTGGCTTTCGCATGGCTTTTTCCCGACCGAATGGTATTGGGTGCGCCTCCGACCGAGATCGGAATCGACCCCTGTGTCTTCGTATCGCTGGGATGGAACTTGCAATCCTGCATACAAGCTTTTACAATCGCAGAAGCAGCGCTCTATTGTTGTTTACTCCCTATGGCCGGCTGAGCAGATCCGTCAGTGTAAATAATGTATTCATACTGATCTAGAGGCATAATTTCATTCGGGAGAGGATATTCTTGTTCATATTGCAGGAATGCTTGTGTTTTTAGCCTTGGGTCATATCTGTATTCTACATCCGATGCAGTGAGAGAATTAGCCCATTGTATCCATCTTGGATGTAAGGCTTTAGCATTAGGAACGCTTGCCTTTGTAGCAGCCTCTAAAGGCTGGTACCGGAGTCACGACTATCATTCATTTCCCCTGAGTCAGTGCTCTTTCTCTTACTACAGCGGTCTGTACTGCTGTCAGTATTTTTTCTGTAGAAGCAAAGCGCATTTCAGTGATTGTGTACAAATGTGATTTGTATGCAATCGGTACTGTTTCTCCTTCATTGAAGGTTAGGTAAGTAGACCCAGATTGACCCGCTATAACGTGGAGCACTAGATTGCTTAAGTTTACGCGTGTCTGCAAGGGTTTTGAAGCTATCATGTCAGCTTGTAGGGAACAAAGGATATCTGTGTGTTCCTGTGTCCAATGCCTAATAGGAAAATCAGGTCTGATTAAGTCGTAGAAAGGTTTTACTCTTTCTGCGTAATCCAAAATGTATGTTCCTTAAAATAGGACATTGAGGTGGGCTATTTTCGATTTTTTAAAGTTGAATTTGTAGCCCTCAGAGGCGAACCCCAAAATTATGGTGCTCACCCTGGTCAAGTGATCCTGTAAATCATCCATCAGATAAATATCATCTACATAGGACAATGCCTCTTCATCCAAATTCTGAAGTAATTCTGTTACCCTAGTGGAAAACAACCCAGGGCTATTCTATAGCCTTGGGGCAGTCGCCAAAATTGACGCTGAGTACCTAGCTCGGACAATTCTGTTAGATATCTGCTTTCAGGCACTATATTTTGTCAGAAGAATCCATTTGAGATATCTAGTGTTGTTTTGTATTCTTTCCGCATGTTATTCATTAATGCAGCACTATGTGCATTCTGTACTACCAACGTCTTTGTGCATGTGTTCAGATGTCTGTAGTCTAAAACTAGACGGTATGAATTATCGGGTTTCATTGCTGATAACAAGGGATTATTCATTGAGGAGGTGCAAGTTTCTATTACACCCTGGTACTCAAGTTGATCTAGGATCTCCCTGACCTGATTTTTTGCTTCTTCTTTTATTGGGTACTGTCTCTGTGGTGTTGGAGTAGTCTTTATTGGGATTACATGGTGTGGTGACAGCATCCCACCCAACATGGTTGAGATATAGGGCCGGATCAAAGGCTACCGCTCACTCCTGTGTGTATGTGTGTTTTAAGTAAATTGGAACGTGGTCAGAAAAAGCTGGTAAAATTACTGTTTCTCCCTTTGACAATCCATAACAATTTCAGGCGGCCAATCTTTTTCAGCTAAAAGGATGTCATAGCAAAAAGCCAGGTTCTCCCAAAAGAGACCTTTAACTTTTCTGGGTTTGTCCCCTTCCATTTGGAGTATTATTTCATGTAACCTATGTGGGACACTTACCCTCGTATCAGGTGTTTCCACCGTGATGTGCTCATTCAACTCTGCTGTCACCAGAAATTCCATCAGGTTCTGGCGAGCTATTGTTACTTCTGCTGCACTGTCTAGCATCGTCAGAGCCCATTCCCCGTTCAGTAGTTGAGTCCTCAGAATTCTGGGCATGTCTAACTTGCTACTTTCTTCTTTTTAAATTGAGGTTTAGATTTTGGCTTGTCTTCTTTTTTAGAAGTGTATTCTGTAGCGCGTTGCGTGTCTCTGGACTTTGTACGCTCTTCTTGTCTGTGTTCTGACCGTCCTTCTCTCTCAGAGTTTCTTGGTGAACCCTGAAAGGAACGAAAGGAACGTGTATCAGTATCCTGATACCTGTCAGGTTTTTTTTATTGTTATCTCTATTCCTAAGGTTGTATTTCCTTTAGGAGGGTTCCTGTTGAGGAGACCCACTCCTTGATAGAGATCTGCTTTCTCTAATCTTTTGGTTTTTATTGTTATTATCCCATTTCTTTTTGGAATAATAAGGTGCTCGTTTGGTATTATCCTTTTCCGGACCACCCATGAGTTGAGGTATTGTTGCTCTAGCTCCAAAACTATCTCTACCTAATTCAGCATAGGTGTCTGTGATAATTTTAGGTAATTCACGTTCCTGTTGTAAAGGAGTGAAATCCCTCAGCCGTTGGTAAGACCTCTGACCTTCAAGCTAGGTCCACTCTCTCCCCGCAGCTTCGCTGTGCTGTCTCCTGCTCTCAAGACCCCGACCTCCTCCTGGGAGGTTCAAGGCTGCTGCCCGCACCTGCTGCCCGCTCCACCCAGGAACCGGCCTCCCATCAGCCGCCACCGTAACTATTTTCATCCGCTCTTTCACTTATGTAAATTTTCACTGTTGTGCCACCTGTGTGTTTCATTCTGTTTTTTCCCCACTGTTTTCTTTTGGTGCCTGCCTCTGCTCTGCCGCTGCTGCCCCTGCGGCCCCTCCCCCCCCTGGATAGCCCCTGCTCCCGCCTCCCAGCCTATAGTCCCTCCCCCTCCCCTACTTAATGGCAGCCGCTGTGCGGTCGGGCTGCTGGTGTGCCGAAGGCGCGCCAAAGGCAAGCCCGTTTGCGCCCGACCACGACCCGACTGCGACCAGCGCCAGGGACCCTTTATCTCGAACCACCAACCGCTACAACACAGCCGCCTTCCATGCACTCAACCCCGGAAGACTCAGAGACTGCCAACAGGCCATGCCAACCACCACCCACGGCCAGTTCTCCTGCCTCCACTGCCGTCAGACCTTCACCACCATCCCGGCCACCAACACTTGCGGTGCCAACACCAGCGACACCCTAAAATGCATCCTCCTCAACGTGCGCTCCGTGCACAAATATGCCGTGGAGATCTGGAACCTACTTGACTCTCTCTCACCCGACATCGCCTTCTTCACGGAGACCTGGACCAACGTCCTCCGCCCCCGACATCAACACCGCCATCCCGGACAGATACAAGATCCAGAGGAAGGACCGCCCCAACCACCAAGGAGGGGCCTCGCCATCGTCCACAAGAACACCCTCCGCCTCACCACCTCCAGCGAAACCTTCCCTTCCGCCAAACACCTGCACTTCCAGATCCAGACCAGACAAGCCCCAACTCCACACTCCGCGGCACCCTCGCCTACAGACCCCCCGGGCCTCTTTCGCTGCCACCATCGCCGACCTCAACGCACCCCACGCCATCACCTCAACAAACTACATACTAATCGGAGACCTGAACTTCCACCTCGACAACCCCAGCAATCCCAACTCCACCACCCTCCGTGACAACCTCGCCAACATCGGACTCAAGCAACTCTTCACCACACCGACCCAGAAGGCAGGACACACCCTCAAACCCATCTTCGCAGCAGGTAACAGCGTCCATTTCAGCCACACAACGCAACCCCCATGGACTGAGCACCACTGCGTAACTTCCTCGTCGACAAACCCAAGCCACCCAAACCAGCCCCACACCCACCAAGAAGGAACTGGAGTAAAGTCACCGACGAACAACTCAACTCCACCCTCATCTGAGACAACCACACCCCGACATCCGACGCTAACCTAGAAGCCAGGGAATTCCACACGTGGATCTCCAGCGGCGCAGACAAGCTCGCCCAGCTACGCAACCCCAACAAACAGCGCCCCAGGAAAGCCGCCTGGTTCACCACCGGTCTCCAAGAAGCAAGACGCACCTGCAGACACCTGGAGAAGAACTGGAGAAACAGCAAGACACCCGAAAACTACACCACCTACAAAGACGCCATGACAGACTACCACAACCGAATCAGAACCACCAAAAGGACTTTCATCTACAACAAAATCCTCGCTAACTCCAGCAACTCCAAGGAACTCTTCAGTGTCATCTAGGAATTCACCAACGCCCGCAGCGAAGCCACTGACATCACCCCGTCCCAAGATCTCTGCGACAAGCTTGGAACCTACTTCCACCTCAAGATCAAAAACCTCTACGACAACTTCGTCGACCACCCGCCAGACGCCTCAGCCAACCCGCACCCCAGACACCCCAGCCAGCCAACCATCTCCACCTGGAAGCCAATCACGGCCGAAGACACCGCCTCGACCATGAAAGGCATCCACTCAGGGGCCCCCACCGACCCCTGCCATCCACACATCTTCCACAGAGCCGCCACCCCATCGCACCCGAACTACAACGCACCATTAATACCACCTTTGAAACAGGCACCTTCCCAGACGACTGGAAACGCGCAGAAGTCAGGCCCCTACTCAAGAAGCCATCAGCTGACCCCACGGACCTCAAGAACTACAGGCCCATCTCGCTCCTCCCCTTTGCGGCCAAAGTTGCGGAGAAGACAGTCAACGGCCAACTGACAAGATTCACCGAAGACACCGCTGTCCTCAACCCGGATTCCGAAGCAACCACAGCACCGAGACCGCCCTACTCGCCGCCACAGACAACATCCGCACCATCCTTGACCAAGGCCACTCCGCAGCCCTGATCTTACTCGACCTGCCAGCAGCTTTCGACACTGTCTCCCATTGCACACTCGTCGCCAGACTACACGACGCCGGCATACAAGGAACCGTCCTAGACTGGATCCGATTATTCCTCAGCAGAAGAAGCCAAAGGATTAGACTGCCACCCTTCCTCTCCGATCCCACGGAAATCACCTGTGAAGTCCCACAGGGGTCATCACTCAGCCCGACCCGCTTCAACATCTACATGGCCCCCCTCGCCGCCATCATCCGACACCACGGCCTCAACATCGTATCCTACGCTGACGACACCCAGCTCATCCTCTCCCTCACCAAAGACCCCACCAATGCCAGACTCAACATCCAGAAAGGAATGCAGGACGTCACAGTCTGAATGACCAAAAGCTGCCTAACGCTCAAAGCTGAGAAGACAGAAGTCCTCGTCCTCGGAACCACCCCTTCAGCATGGAACAACACCTGGTGGCCCACCACCCTCGGCAGCCCACCGACCCCCACGGACCATGCCAGAAACCTCGGCATCGTACTCAACTCATCCCTCACCATAAACCGACAGGTCAATGCCGTCGCCTCCAGCTGCTTCAACACCCTCCGCATCCTCCGTAAGACGTTCAAATGGATTCCCCCCAAGTCAAGGAAGACAGTCACACACGCACTCATCACCAGAAGACTAGACTATGGAAACGCAATCTACGCCGGCATAAACAAGTCCCTACTCCACAAACTCCAGACGATACAGAACACCGCCACCAGACTCGTCCTCTGCATCCCTCGACATGAGCACATCAGCCAACACCTACAAAACCTCCACTGGCTCCCCGTGGAGAAAAGAGTCACTTTCAAAATCCTCACCCACGCCTACAAATGTCTACACAACACCGGACCCAAATACCTCAACGACAGAATCACCCTTCACGTACCCAAAAGAAACCTCCGATCAGCCAACCTCACACTGGCCGAAACCCCTCTCATCCACAGAGCCAAACCAGGCGGAAGATCCTTCTCTTACATGGCGGCCAAGATGGATCACTGACAGAATATCGAGTACAAAAATATTGTGTTACCAAAATATCGGGACATAAATATCGATGTTAAAAATATCGACCTCCTATTTTCATAATGGTAAGTACTAAAATACCGAGAAAAAAAATATCGTTGCTAAAAATATCGAAGTACAAAATATAGTTTTTTTATATGTATAAAAATAATATAAAATAAATTAAATAATACATTTAACTTGATTTAGATTTATTTGTATATTGTAACAATTATAAGTAATAATGTAAAAATAAATTAAACATACATATGTAAAATGTAATATATACACATTTACATAAAAAAAAAAATAATAATTGTAATTATTTATAAAATGTTAGAAATATATTAAAATTTAAAAAATATATAAATATATACATATATATCAAACACACAATCCTGCTCCAGAAGAGAAGAAGGCATGTACTCAAGGCTGTAAGTATAGGGCTTCTTTATTTTCTCGGGTCACCCTCAACCCCCGCTGTTAGAGAGACGCGTTTCGGCTTCACAGAAGCCTTTCTCAATCTGATTGGCGCCAGATACATGTGAGTTATTTATAGCCCGTCCCACTTTAGGCATCAATAAACATAAAGAAAATACTTATATGTTTCAACAATGCACCAATATAGACCCTTTACAATGTGTAAACCAAATCCTGACATAATGACAAAATGACAGTAAATGTGGCTGGCCAAACATGTAATTACATGATGTATATAAACCCAGACGCATAGTGCAGCAGATTATACACCAAATAACAGCGAAGTGCGTAACCAGCCTGGATGTAACATATAATATGTATAATACATGTTTAAGCGTGCACAAAAAAAATCATGAAAGAAAATATATATCAATAGCCTATTTAGGGAACATAACATGCATAAAAGAATATGGCGCCAATCACTCAAACAGGACTGCCCTCATGTATAAAACATAACATAAGAATACAGTAAAATCGTGCTGTGTGCATCGCAGGCACATTAAACAGAGGCCTCTTATCCTACGTACTGTTGAGTCTAAAAAGAAATGGTCCACCGGTAATGGACCTATGACCTTAACTACGGGAACAAAATGATGGTGTGTCCAAGTAAAGTTGCACCAATATGCACTATACAAAGCAAGAGGCGAAGAGGCATGGTGGTTAAAAGCCGCCACCCGGGGCTAAACAACACATAGGGGCCGATTCCGATTCAGGCCGGAAATCACTCCGACCGAGCCGGACCCGGAGAGATTTCCGACCGAATCGGACTCTGGCAGCCCGACCGAACGAGTACGATGCGTACGCATGCAATCGGACTCGATTTGGACGGACTCCCATTGAAGTCAATGGGAGCCGGTCGTACAACGCGTACGCGGGCTCCCATTGACTCAATGGGTACGAGGCGAACAAGGGCGCCCCCTACAGCAGGTACGCCTCGATGTGAATCGCGCCGTACATGCACAGGTACGGGGACCCATGGGTCCCCCTGTGTGCGACTCGCGTGGCCTACGCGTACAGAGGGGGTCCGACACGGACCCCCAAAGTCCGGCTCCGACAGCTCTTTCAAGCCGGACGGCGCGAGTCGGTCGGACTGTTGGAGGAACGCATCGTACTTGCCCGGCCGGGAAACGTCTCCATTGCGCGGTGCGAGTTGTGTCCGTGCGAGTCGGTCAGAGCGGGTTGGACCTGCGTACGAGTCGGTTGGCGATTTCGCGTGCGCTCGCATCGTACTCGCTCGCTCGGACGCACGTACGAATCGCTCGGGAAAGAGGGCTCCGAATCGGATCCGGTTAAGCCGAATCCGATTCGGTGCCCTACCGGCCGAGATCGGAATCGGCCCCATAATGTGTATTTTTTCGACATGAATTTCAGCCCCCAGGTCAGCGCTCATATCTCCGTAAGGACTACAAATCCCATAATGCCTTTAGATAGTCTTATGAAAGTCACAAGTTCATGGGCAACCGATCCCGTATATATATATATATACATATATATATATATATATACATATATATATATATATATATATATACATATACCTGTAACATAAAAAGAAAAAAAGAAAAAATTATATTATAAATTGAAATATTAAAATATGTAATATTTTTAAACATAAACTTTACACTACATTAACTGCAACGGTAGGGAAAGTGTTAGGTAGCGGAGGAGAAAAATTACTATTCCCACTTCAGCGAGTGCAACAGTAGGTAAAGTGTTGGATAGCGGAGGGGAATAATTTACTCATTCCCACTCCAATAACGGCAACAGTAGGGAAAGTGTTGGATAGAGGAGGGGAATAATTTACTATTCCCACTCCAATAACTGCAACAGTAGGGAAAGTGTTGGAAAGCGGAGGGGAATCATTTACTATTCCCACTCCAGCGAGTGCAACAGTAGGGAAAGTGTTGGATAGCGTAGGGATAAAAATTACTATTCCTAGTCCAGCAAGTGCAACAGTAGGGAAAGTGTTGGATAGAGGAGGTGAATAATTTACTATTCCCACTCCAGCGAGTGCAACAGTAGGGAAAGTGTTGGATAGCGGAAGGGAATAATTTACTATTCCCACTCCAGCAAGTGCAACAGTAGGGAAAGTGTTGGATAGCGGAGGGGAATAATTTACTATTCCCACTCCAGCAAGTGCAACAGTAGGGAAAGTGTTGGAGAGCGGAGGGGAATAATTTACTATTCCCACTCCAATGAGTGCAACAGTAGGGAAAGTGTTGGATAGCGGAGGGGATAAAATTACTATTCCCACTCCAAAGAGTGCAACAGTAGGGAAAGTGTTGGCTAGCGTAGGGGTAAAAATTACTATTCCCACTCCAGCAAGTGCAACAGTAGGGAAAGTGTTGGATAGCGTAGGGGTAAAAATTACTATTCCCACTCCAGCGAGTGCAACAGTAGGGAAAGTGTTGGATAGCGTAGGGGTAAACATTCCTATCCCCACTCCAGCGAGTGCAACAGTAGGGAAAGTGTTGGATAGCACAGGGGTAAAAATTACTATTCCAACTCCAGCAAGTACAACAGTAAGGAAAGTGTTGGATAGTGTAGGGGTAAAAATTACTATTCTCAACATATTACCCTATAAATGCCACCAACAATTTCGTAAAAAATTACACAATTAACATAATTAACAATTAATTAATTAATAACAATTAACAATCAAAATATAAATAAGTATTAATACATTAATTCACACAATTAACAATATAAAATAGAAATTAATAACTTTAATATAAACATTATTATTAAATGTATTAAAATTAAATTACTTCCCACCCTACTCCCTATCAATCCCCAACCCACTCCTAAAAAAATCACACAATTAACATCATTACCAATTAATTAACAATAATTAATAACAAATTAATAAATAATTGATATTAAATTATTTCCACAATCAATATAAAATATTTAAAAAATAAATATTATGAAAAAATATTAATAATTTAAGTATAATTAAATTACTTCCCACCCTATTCCCCTATAAACCCAAAACCCGCTCCTAATAAAATAACACAATTAACATATTTACCAATTAATTAGTAATAATGAATAACAAATTAATAAATAATTAATCATACATTATTTCCCACAATTAACAATATTAAATATTAAATGAAGAAATATTAATTATGAAAAAATATTAATAATTTAATTATAAGTAAATTACTTCCCACCCTATTCCCCTATAAACCCACAACCCGCTCCTAAAAAAATGACACAATTAACATATTTACCAATTAATCAATAAAAATTAACAGCCAATTATTAATTATTTATTAATAAATTAATTACCATAGTTAACACTATAAAATCAAAATTAAATAAATACTAATAAATGAAAATTAATATTCAATTTATTATAATTAAATTACTTCCCACCCTATTCCCCTATGAACCCACAACCCGCTACGGTAATAAAACGCAAAATTTAATTAAAATAAAATTAATAACTTCAAAAAATGTAACACATACACTAAAAAAAATGCAATACTTAGACAAAAAAAAATAGCACATACATTTAAAATACATACTAAAAAACATAACACTAACTAAAAAAACGATATTTTTAACAACTATATTTTTGCAAATGATATTAATAACTTCGATAGTTTGGAAACGATATTTCTTACCTTAAACTCGATATTGTTGATCACGATATTCTAGCAGTTGATATTTCTGTATCACGATCTTTTGCACTCAATAATAGTGCAAGTCGACATTTCCTACTCAATATTCTGACTGTTTACCGGCCAAGACCTGGATTGAGCTCCCGGCTGACATCAGACGTGCCCCCTCCCTGAACACCTTCAGGAAGACTCTCAAGACCTGGCTCTTCGGCTAAACAGCCCTGCTGACCCTGCCCCCTCCCCCAGCGCCTTAAGACCCTCACAGGTGAGTAGCACGCTTACAATTCTTGGATTGATTGATTGATTGATTGGTTGGCGTATTGCCACTGCTGCTGCCTCCCCTTTTATATTTTCTAATATTATAGCTGATACCTGGGCAAAATTCCCTAATAATTTCATCCCTAAATTCAGAGCAGGTTCTGCTCCATACTCAGTTTGTATTTGTCTTAATACATCTGGTATTACTGCTAATGACGGGATACTATGTGTTCTGGTATATATGGCAGTGAAAATTGTACCCCAAGTGGTACAATCCTCTGTCTGGGGAGCTATCCCCATTGGCAAGCACATTGGGGCCTTAAGTTTTGTACCGCAACTGTGAATGGGACCGTCCGCCAGGGGTGCGGCGGTCCCGCTGTGGGCATTAAGATGCCACCACCACGGTGGCAGCCCCCATCCACAACATTGTGGCGGGCAGTGCGCACAGCACCGCCCGCCACAATGCTGTGGATGCACGTTGTTCATTGGCATGCACAAGGTGACAGGCACCGCGCGGTGCCTGCCACCTTGTCCATGCCAATGTAGGGGGGTACCACAGGTACCCCCCATGTGCACCCCCCAACACACCGGGGGCCCGCAACGGGCCCCCAACAGCAGAGACCGTATGCCTTTCCATGTAAAGGCACATCTCCGCCTGCATCGCAATATGGATGGAGGTATCTTGCAGAAACCGCCACCATATTGTTCACGTTTTCCGCCCGGTCGACGAGTCGACCGGCGGAAAAGCGGCGGACGGTCTTCCCGTCCGCCGCGGACCCCCCAGCCATCCTACTATGGCGGGGGGTCACTGAGGCATGGATGGCGGGCGGATCACCCCCGCAGGGCCGGCGGTAGCTACCGCCGGCCCGGCGGGGGCGATCCGCCCGCCATCCTAATAGGCCCCATTGTTAGCATTCTGTGTTTTTCTTGAGAGCTTGTGTGTGGAAATACTGCCTCTAGCTGTGTTATTTTCTGAGCTATCCAGAATGGCATTTGCTCACGTTTAGTGGGAATTTTACTCATAACTACGTATAGCGTTTGTGGTGTAATTTTAGTTGTAGAACCCTGAATTTGACTTGTATGTGTAGTTCTTGTTGGCTGAAGTGTGAGTGTTCTCATCACGAACTGTGTCAGGTTTCTGTAAAGTTTTAGAATTTCTTTTTGAAGTGGACATAAGTCTGCTACTGGCATTGAGTAAATGTCTGGATGCGGTGTGTAAGCCGCAAGGACTGGCCAAGTGGCACCGTCTCTTTCGAGCGGACCTAGTCTGAATTTGTCTTTTGTATGGGTGAGGGCGCCTTTAAATCAGTTTATGTGCTCCTGGTAGGTGAGCGGAATTTCAATGTCCTCTTACGGACAGTATTCGTTTGGTGTTTCATCTTCAGTGTAAGAATTAAATGTATTTGATTGTGCATCTGCTTATGGGAATTTAACCCATGAATAGAAAACCTCTGTTCTATATGATTCGTGAGCCTCAATCACGAAGTTTACTGTCCCACCCCCAGCTGTGACTACGTATTCTGTTAGCTTTTGAGTAAGGGCATTTCTGACATTTTCTGAAATGTTAATTTCACCTTCCTCTTCTTCTTCCCTGACTACAGCAGGCTGTGCTCGCCCAGCGGCGTTCCCGTCAGCCATTGTTTTGAAGAAGGAAAAAGGTTTTATGCACAAATTGGAACTGTTTGTCCTTCAAGCTTGATAAAGCTACAGCCAATAAATAGGAATTTTGCCTACTCAGCTGTGGCGGATTGTTCCCTTCCCACTCCAGACATCTCTGGGGAAATGTGAGTAGGGGTCTCTGAGAATAGCATGACTGAACTACTCAGATTTGACTGTTAAATAAGAACCAAACCAACGTTGGCGGTGCCATGTTGTGTAGTTCCTATGAACCTATATAGGATCTGTGCGTTTAGACAACATACACTATAGGATTGGTGCCAGACTGATTCTAGACACCCCTACCAGGTATGTTAGCCTGTATACCAGCTAGCTCACAGTGCCACTAGAAACCCGTCTTACCAAGGAGAGAATAGTTCTTGGCAACTATCGAACATGACAACCGTGTCCCATCAGGGATCGTGGAAACAGTGTACTACTTTTCGCTCAGTCACTCGTGCTCACTTTGTCTCAGAGAGATACACAGAATAAACGGTGGGGATGTTTTTCAATGAGCATTTATTGAATCAGCGTCATTCTAGTGAAAAATAGGAGTGCTGAAACAACCATTAGACAGTAACAGATATAAATGATTATAAGCACTAACAGAGTAAAAGGATAGTTGATTTCTACCATCGTGCTAAAACAATGAATACAGGCAAGTATATAAAATACATGACAGTAGTAAATGCGTACTCCTACGATGTGACCCTAACTAGATGTACCTAAGTGTACCTAGCATGTATGCGAATGTAAAGCCAAGAATCCCTCTAGGATAAAGGCAACCCCATTACCTGAAGTGAGAGACTGTGGGACCCCGTCTTGGTCTCGAGATGGATACCCCGCAAGGGATGTCAGACCACTGCGAGCTAGAGTGTCTGCGTGCAGGAGCCTCGGCGTCTCGCGTCAGTGTGTCGGCATGGAAGTCCTTTTCTCCCCTGACTACCTCAGCAAGATATGGTGTATATATACTCAAAGTGGTACCCCCTGGTGTTATACCTTGCTGTGTCATGTCGGAAAAGGATGACGGAAGGAATGACCCTTATATATAGTTATTATGCAGGAGATGGTAGGCCTGCTGTCCTGTTGTGATTCCAAGAATCCTCATGCGTAATGAATGAGGCTTAAGCTTTTCAGATAAAACCCCATGTCATCTTTGGACATTACCGTAACTAGGTTAGAGGTCAGTACTAAGAACCGTTATGTAGTGTAATGGTAGGGGAGAATATAGGTGAAAGGTTAGGTGACTACCTGAGCCTATATTGGGGTACCTATATGGAACATAACAGTACTAATGCCCCTCAGCACCCCAATGACCTCATCCATTTGGTCATTATGTCTCTCCATTCTGTGGTCTAAGGACACCTGCAGTTGCTTAATTTCTAGGAGTTCCTGATATACCTGGCCCATTGCTCCCTTGTACCCCTCAAAAGCACCCATGACTTTAGCAAGGTTTGCCTTGACATCTGTGTCATCAGAAGCTTGATGTTGTGAGCCCACATTTGCCCTCCCACAACCCCTGCCCCCAAGGGTATGTACTGTTGTTTGTGCCTGCACCTTTGCACCAGCTCCTCCATCCTCACTAAGTAGGTTTTGGCTCCTCAACTCTGAATTTGACAGTGGTGTGCAGTAGATGTTGTGGTCCATGCTGGATTGTGTGATTGTTGAGGTAGGGTTCAGCTGTGAGATAGAAGCTGTGGTGGGAGATGTTGCAGTGGACCCAGCTGGACTCACTGGTCTAAATCTGATGGGCCAGGTCCCTCCTCCACGTCCAAGTTTGCAGGAGAGTCAGCATCGCTGGAGGGATGATTCCAGGTTGGAGTCTGAGGCTGGGGAGTGTCCTCTCTCTACCTTATCGACCTGTTGGTACAGAGATTACATAGTTAATTTTGTAAGTCTAGTATGTACATCTACATCTATTGGGCCACAATGAGTTAATGCCTGGGAGAGCAAAAGATTTAAATAGGATCATTGGCACCTATCCCCATTATGTTTGCATTAATTTGATGATAATAGTATACCTATTTTACAAAAAGTAGTAGGGGTCTGCTCATTAGCTGTGCTGATAAGTTTTTTCACAGAGTTTTATGTAGCGCAAACTTGACCTGAAGGTATCAGGTATCAGAGCGCTTTACACAAGCACCAGTTGCATTACAAAACTTAAGGACACATCCATTTTTGTTAGGCACAGGGAGATTAAGTGATTTTGCCCAGAATCACAGGATGTTGCACGCCCTTGCCGAGACTTGAACCTGGTGCCCTAGATTTGAGGTCGACCGCCCTAGCCATTAGGCCACATCCTCTCCCCAATATGGAATGGAATATAGCTCATCCCAGTGACTTACAGCAGAAACTCTGCAGACGTAAGTTGAGGATTAGAAAATTCAAAGTCCAAATTGTTCCCAGTACAGACATTACCAGATTTTGAGATTATTTAGTTGGTGCTATACCTATATGCTGTGCATTGTCAATGTATTACCAGGCACATTTAACTAACAGCCTTATCACATAGTGTTGGTGATATTTGATGTACACACTTGGCATGGTGATAGTAATAGACTCAATATGTCATGCGCTGGAGTCCCTGGGAAGTTCAGGCTAAGTAGGCAGACATGTGTCAGAGCATAGCATTGTGCGTACACTGCTCGGTCCATTTGACCTTACCCTCTATAGTGAAATGGCTGACAAGTGAGTATGGAGGAACAACATAGGTGCCTGTTGTTGAGACGTCTGGGTAGAGGGCCTGATTGTAGTTGCAGTAATTTCAAACACTCCTCTCCCCGCCCCCCACTTGACCAATGGCTCCCTGCCTGTGAGGGGAACTTCCTTTGAAACGTGGCTGACACTGGTGCCTGTAGTTTGGAGTTAGGAGTACAATGCCTGATGGTAGTTGTGGTCATTTCAAGCACTCCTCCCACCCCACTTGACCAATGGCTCCCTGCCTGTGAGGGGAACCTTAGTTGAAACATGGCTGAAAACAGATGCCTGTAATTTGGAGTTAGGACTACAAGGCCTGATGGTAGTTGTGGTCATTTCAAACACTCCTCCCCCCTCCACTTGACCAATGGTTCCCAGTCTGTGATGGGAACTCCAATTGAAACATGGCTGACAAGTGAGTATGTAGATACGAACACAGGTGCCTGTTGTTATAAGGTGGAGGTACAGAGGCTGATGGTAGGTGTAGTCCTTTCCATTTACCAGATCTGATTACTTGATTAACTGGTTAGTATTACATACCTGGTAGCTACTTACTCTATTTATGGGCCATAGCATTGGATATTTACACTTATTATAGTTGCTGGGATGATTGTTTAATGGCTATGCACTTATAGCCCACATTTACACATGAGAACTTGTGATTGCTTTTTTTAAATTTGTCATCTTATGTGCAGGTATACTGAATGCCAACATTACTAACACATATTATATACTTTGGCTGCTGCATATTTACAAGTAGATAAACAAGACTTTGGCTATTACTGTGATGTGTGCTAAGGAGAAAAAGATATCTTAATACATATGTTGAGCTTTAACTTACCAGACTCCATTCCCCCAGGTATTCCAATGAAGAAGTCCGAATGCAGGATAGCTTGCACCTTCTGATCCCAGGCAGTGAGTTGTCTTCTGTGCAGCCAGGTGGTGCCGGTTGGCCAGGGCCTTGACCCTCTTCTTCAGGTTGTGCCATCTCTTCCTGATATCCTCCTTTGTGCCCAGTGTGGTACCTACAGCTTCCACTTTGTCGACTATCCTGGCACACATCTGATTCTTCTGAATGACAGGAGTTTGTTGGACTTGGGCTCTGAATATCTGTGGCTCAGCTCTAATGATTTCATCAAAAAAATGTGGTTGCTTTTTTGTGACATTGTGTGATTTAGTGAGTGAGAGTGAGAAAGAGAAATGAAAGGGATGTACAGGAAACCACTTACAAAATATATGTGCAGGGAATGGTGCTATGAAGGTGTGTGAATGTGTGTAAGGGCTGGCTGCTGTGACACTAAAGAAATGCAACACGGTCAGTCCTGCTCTGCTGAAGGATGGTAGCAAAGGATCATGGTCTGAGACGGGGTGTTTTTAATAGTTGGATTGGTAGGTGTGTCTACTTTTTAAGTTTACCTCAGTGGTGTCATTTTATGAACGCATACTTTGGGTGCTGTTGTGATGCTTAGCATTAGTTGTTCTGCGGCACTCTTGCCATGAGGTCTACAGACCGCCATGGAACTGCCAAGGCGTTGGAAGTATCATAATCTGCTCAGCAGTACAAACGATGCATTAGTGGATTCGGAATCCCTATCGACATACTTTCGGACCAATGTGGTCCATGCGAAGTCAACTTCGACCGCCGCGGTCAGAGAATCGGGTTGTATACATCAAAATATGGCATATGGAGAAACTATGGACTCGGCAGTTCGAATCTAACTGCGGCCACGTTGGTCGAACGGTCGTTCCGACATGCATCATAATGAGGGCCAAAATTAATATATCCTAAAAAATATAATTGAAATCATATTGTTATTAAACCATTAAACTTTTAATGCATACATTTACCAAAACTATATTTGTCAAACAAAACATTCAAAACATTTTTGAATATGTAAAAAAAAAACATAACTATATATATACATACCTATACTGTGAAATTGAATTTGAAAACAAATCAAAAAATATTTTAGCATATGAAAAACAAATAAATAAAATTCAAATTATACTACACTTAAAAATATTTGCAAATACTACTATAAATAAAATCCAACAAACATTAATACAATTAAATACAACTTGGAAACAAGGAGAACATATTTACAATTCTAGCAGTAATCAGATAAACATTACAAAAACATACCTTTATAACTCAAATCTAGCAACATTTCAAAAATCCATGAAATAAATCAAATTTACTGTTTCCTCTCCAACCTGACCAACAGCAGAAAAAGTGTTGGAGTTTGGTGGGGCCAGATTTACTGCCCCTGCTCAAACCTGAGTAACAGCAGATTAAGTGGTCTAATTTGGAGTCATCCAATTTAGTAATTCTACTCCAACCAGAGCAACAGTGGTGAAAAAAGGCTGAATTTGAAGCAATAATATAAGCAATAATATTTACAATATTTAAAATCCAACCTGACGAGCAGTCGAAAATGCTTAGCACTTTCGAAAAATCAAATTTAGTATTTTCAAGAAAAAGGAAAAAGAAAATTACATAAAATCCAACTACCTAATACAAAATGTAAAAATCAAAAATAGCAAATAATTACCACTAAAATCATATTAAATACAATAGGTTGATTAATATAAATATGTACATTAATTGTTCATTTCAATTCTAACATTTACCTTTTAAATTCACCACATAAAAAAGAATGAAGAAAAAATGAGAAAAATATCCAATACCTATAGCAAGCATAAAAATATGCATTTAAGTTGAGGGGAGAGGATGTGGCCTAACGGCTAGGGTGGTCAACCTCAAATCTGGGGAACTGGGTTCCAGTCTCGCCAAGGACAACCAACATCCTGTGATTCTGGGCAAATCACTTAGGGCTAGATGTATGACTGTTTTTTGCATGCGCAAATGGGTTTGCGACCCTTTTGCGCATGCAAAAAACAAATGGCCCATGTACCAACCCTATTTAGCGAGTCAAAAATGATTTGCGACTCGCTAAATAGGATTAGCGACTCACTATTAGGAAGGGCTGTTCCAAGGGCGTCCCTTCCTAATAGCGAGTCTGAACCCTATAAGACTGTATTGCGACCGCAATTGCGGACGCAAAACAGTTGCTGTTTACCACCCTTCTCAGAAGGGTGGTAAAGCACTCGCAAACTTACCCTTTGTGAATGCAGGGGAAAATATTTTTTAGGGGCAGGCAGTGATCCCAGACATGGAGGTCTGCTGTGACCAGCAGGCCACCATACCTGGGAGGGCCAGTCATTCCCAATGGGGTCGCAAATTGCGAGTGCCTCATTAATATTCATGAGGGATGCAATTTGCGACCCCATTGGGAATCGCAAACAGTGTCTGAGACACTGTTGTACATTGTGATTTGCGACTCGCAAATTGCAACTCGCAATTTGCGAGTCGCAAATCACAATGGTCGTACATTTGGCCCTTAATCTCTCCGTGCTTAACAAAAAAGAATGTGTCCTCATGTAACGCAACTGGTGCTCACGTAAAGCGCTCTGATACCTGATACCTTTGGGTCAAGTTCACGCTATATAAAACTCAGTGAGAAAATAAGCTAGGTACAGTATGTATTAAAAATTAAAATACATTAAAATGTATATATATATATATATATATATCTCCATTGGGTGTTCCTTCTCCTGGACACCCATTCCTACGGCGGCACACGTCCAACAATCACCAATGAAGTTCCGACTTCCAGGTAAGTTTCCAATGTCTGTTCCAGTCATCTGAGGCTGATCCACTCCCAGCGCCGCTGTTATATATATATACACACACATATATAAATATACATATATATATATATATATATATGTATATTTATATATATATATATATATACATATATATATATATATATATAGATATAGATAGATATAGATATATTAAAACATATAATCAAAAAAACAGAAATAATTGAACCATATATAAAATATTTAAACTCATAATTCTCATGATTTAACCAATTAATAACAAATATACTTTTAAATTTATAAAAATATATTTTATAAATACTACCAACCCTGCTTCCATTTAAAGACAACATGAAATAATAATAATCATAAAAATAATTGAGTCACACATAATAAATACAAATGGAATATAATTAAAAATAGTATTTAATAACATTTTTAAAAGACAAGTATTCTACATTTTTCCAAACCAAAAATATTCATAATATGGTCAAAGAAAATTAATTATAACAAGTTATGTATTTAATAAACAAATAACCTATTATGGAAAATAATCAATTAAAAATGTAAAAGATATTTTTTAAACCATTTACCAACCTGCTCCCCTACAAACCCAAAAACCCAGCAAAGAAATGTTAAAACAATGGTATATCAAATGCACATACATGTTACATTAAATAGAATAAATTATTCAAAAAAATTATAAAATTAATACATTACAAACTACACAAAAGTGTACGTATTAAAATTAGATAATTATGTAAAATAATGAATAACTCAATTATACAATTACAATTTAAATAATAAATTAACAATGTATTAAATATACTAACATATATATTGTAATAAACTTCCCAATCTATCACCAACAAATCCAACAAGCTGCTAAAAAAATTAAATTAAACCAAATAATATTTCTTAAATACATTACCAAACAAAAAATACTATATCAAAAAATTATCAATTAATTAAAAATTATTAACATTTCTATTATAAATATATTACCACTTCCTTTGAGGTGTTGGTATCTGATCAACGGGTTGCAACTGCAATTACAGACAAAATCCCAACTAGGAAGGAATGCCCTTTTAAATTCCTTGATATTCAGTATGCGTTGGTGAGCGCAAAATGGTTTTCACCAAAAAGTCATTTTGAGGTTGCAATTACTATTACTTTACAAAATTGCAGGGTTTGCGATATAAAAATGGCTTTGTAATTGTAATTGTAAATTTTATTTATATACAGGTACATGCATCAATGTAGGCTTTTGCGATTCCTTAATTGCGATTATTAAGGAATTAAGCAATTAAGGAATTGCAAAAGCCCATGCATGTAGGAATCGCTATGAAATTAGCGATTCCCAAACATTCCTTAATTGCGACTCGCAAATTGCGAGTCGCAATTAAGGAATGCCTTCCCATTCATTCCTATGGGCCCACAGGCACTAGGAATGAATGGGAGATTGCATGCGCAATTTGCGAGTACCAATAGGTACTCGCAAATTGTGCATGCAATTTCAAGGATTCAAGGGTGTCAAAAGGACACCCTGTTGCACCCCTGAAATTGATCTGTGCACACATGTTGCGCACATACATGTGTGTGTGTAACCTACAACTTTGAAAAATGCACTTTAGTGCATTTTTCAATGTTTTTGCAAATTACCATCAAGTACAAATTGATGGTAATTTGCGCCCCCTATTAGCAAAATCGCAATTTGCGATTCCATCATGCATTGCATTTAAGGAATCGCAATTTACAATTCCTTAAATGCAATCGCAATTTAAGAAATCTCAATATTTTGGCTGACAGGTTGATGCATCGCAGAAGCCCTTTTTGCGGGCGCAAACGGCCAATTTTTGCGAATCGCACCGTTTGCACTCGCAAAAATGGTTGATGCATGTACCTGATAGTGCTTACTACCCTGACAAGGTATTGAAGTGTCAATTACTTGGTCCTCCAGCACAAGCTAATATCATGTAGTCTAAATAAACAACATAATATCAACAATCCTTGTTATTCTTGTGTTCTTTAATTCGTTCTTAGAACTCTGGTCTTTAGCCAACACGTGTTTCGTCGCCAAAAGGTATGAAGTTTAATATTTCTTTACGCTGGTTCTAATTCCGTGCCAGTTTCCCAAGATAATATATGTCGGATGTAGATCCCCGGATTCAATTAATACATAATATTTTTGTTTCCATTTTAATTGTGTGCCCGCAGGGATTTCGTGGAAAGTAACAGAGCGTACTCGCTTGGACAATGTGAGGACACGAAACAAACTTTACCGAGTTAAAAATAAGGACACGATTAAAATGGAAACAAAAATATTATGTATTAATTGAATCCGGGATCTACATCCGACATATATTATCTTGGGAACCTGGGACGGAATTAGAACCGGCGTAAAGAAATATTAAACTCAAAGAAGAAGCAGCCCTGAGAAAGTTGCAGGTTCATACCTTTTGGTGACGAAACACATGTTGGCTAAAGACCAGAGTTCTAAGAACGAATTAAAGAACACAAGAATAACAGGGATTGTTGATATTATGTTGTTTAGACTACATGAAAACGATTTTGAAAGATATTAGCATGTGCTGGAGGACCAAGTAATTGACATTATTGTTGACTTCGGTCAAGGAATTGGGGAGTGGGTGATCTTCCTACCTCAGAGCACCATATAGGAGTAGAAGAAATCAATACCTCTGTATATAGATCGTTGAGCGGCATACACCTTCAACAAATCTCACCCTCTTTTAGCTTACCAAGGTATTGAAGGGCTTTGTGGTAAATAACACACTACTCTGGACCCCAACATCAGAGTTAAATGGTTAGTAGATTAGTAATATGTGCTTCCTTTTTCCCTTTTGATTGGTTGTGGTAAGTGTGCTAAGTTAGTGTTCTTGAGTTCTCAAGAGTTTAGTATTGTTTTGAGTAGGGATCTAATAATGGAAGTGGATTTCAAAAGGGAAATTATGAGTTGTTATTGGGAGTAGTGTACATGCACGCCAGTTAGTTGGGTGGATTGTTTAAAAAGGAGGAGAAAGTTTCAAAAGGATGTTTGGGAGTTCACTGTATGCTATGTTATGTGTATTTCTAAAGCACACTATCACCCGGAAGAGGAACTTGGTGCTGAGCAGGTGTGTGTGCCTATCCCTGCCTAGGGTAGGTTGGTTAAATACAAAGCCAGGTCTTCAGCTTTTTTCACAATTCAAGACGAGGGGGGGATGCTCTGATGTGGAGTGGGAGGTCGATCCATGCTTTAGGAGTGATGTAATAAAATGCTTGTTTTCCTGATCTGGTTCTGTGCATTCGTGGGGTGTTTGAGAGTAGGATTCCCATGAAGCAGAGATTTCTGGGTGGTTGGTGGAAAGTGATGGGACTGTTAATGTAGGTGGGCCCTAAGTTGTGTTGTGCCTTGAATGTGTGTATGTGAGGAGTTTTTAATGAGAGTGTTTATGTATTGGGGCTGTTGGAGTTCACTGAAGTGTGGTGTGATGTCAGTTCTATGTGGGATTTTGAGGATGAGCCTGGCTACTGAGTGCTGGATGGATTGTGGTCTTATGGTGAGTTCTTGGTTATCCCAGCATAGATGGTGTTCCTGTAGTCCAACTTGCTGGTGAAGATCTTCCACAGTATCCTCAGGGTGTGGAAGCAGGATGAAGTGACAGTTTTGACTTGTACGGTCCTGTCCAGTTTGTAATCGATGATGAATCTGAGGCTCCTGGTGTGGATGCTGGGTGTGGGTCTCAGCTCGGCTTGCCTACAATTGGAGTCCTATGGTGAGGTTTTCTTGCTGATGATCACTACTTCTGTCATTGTTGAACTTGAGGTAGTTGGCTTTCACCTGTCAGGGGACTACGCCGGTCCCAGACTCCACCATTCCACCCATTAGGCTCCTTGGTTGCCCATGTGTATTTGCCCGCCCCATAAATGCTGCTTCTTCATTCGCCTGCAGGAGTAGTGTTTATGCGCAGCCTACATGTCCTTGGATTTAGCAGTGCTTGTTTATTGTAGGTAGCAATGCTTGTTGTTTTCAGCATTGCTCTTTCCCTGTGGCAAGCCTTGTGTTCCAGCATGTGGGGGGGCGGGGTTTGCCTCGTGTTTGCAAACACCTGGCCCTTTGCCTATAAATAGACAAGCCTCGCACATGCATGTGCTTGGTTTACTTTCAGCATTCCAGGAGGTTCATATTCAACGGCTGTCTTCGGCCAGCAAGGGGATTCCTCTCTTCAGCTGCAGAATGGCCTCAAGGGGATTCCTGGAGTCAGCTGCAGAGCCTCGGACAAGCTAAGTGCCCTGCATTTCTTCTACTTGTCATGTCTTCCTTACTTTGACAAATTGAACTCGCACATGAAGTTTCCTTAGGAGCTTGGACTTAACTATTAATCTGTGACATTTAAAAAGAGACAAACAGTTCTTAAGGAGACTATTTCCTTAGTTTATTTAACTCTTTGCTCACAAGACTTTCAAGAACTGAAGATTATGAAGCTTGGATATTTCATGGAGCTTTTATTATTGACATGTTAAAGTGAACTCTTTAGTATTTATATATTATATGATGGTACGCTATTAGGATTTTGGCAACTCTGATCCAAAGCCTCATTGATATTATTGTCTCTTGTTTTCTGAGTGCACGGATGAATGGTGCCATAGTGTTTTGAGTTCCTTTTTTATTTTGCTTAGCCTTAATTTACGTTTCACTGCAAAACTGTATTATTCCTGAACATTAGACAGTGGAAACAGAAAACAAGCATTATGTTTCACCAATCAATCAGTATAATTAGAGTTAGCATGAACTGTTCTTTCTTAAGTGTGCATAGTGAACTCCTCAACCCAAATCCCATGGACAGAGATATTAAGGCTTGCAGTTATCCCTGCAATAGGTGATTACATTTTATTTATCTTTGTATGTTCTATGTTCTATGTCATTTTGTAAATGTGTTTGTGTGCGGAGAAGCGCATCAGTACTCATCCCCATTGTTTCTTTGCCAGAGCATCGCACGATAAATGCTGTAGATTCCTCAGAGACCCAAGACGTGGTACCCGGCTGGACCAGGTTGAGTGAAGAAGCAGTGTTTTTCTCTTCTCTTCTTTCTCGTCCACTTCCCCTTCCTTTTGGGAAGCCCTGCCAGTGGATTCTGTTGTATCACAGCAGAGGTGTTCCAAGAGGTATTGGGAGCATACATCATTCATCGCCCCTGCAGACATCCTGAGATTTCAGGTGAGTGGTCACGCAACGTCCTTATATCACCTAGCTAAGGACTTTGGCCATGCAGACAGTGAACTTCTTTCTTGTGTTAGGCGCCTTGTCTGAGAGAATGAGTATGAGTTGTGTGTCTTCAGCTTTGGAGAGGATGCTTTTGTTCTGTGCACAGATGACTTTGGCCAGAGGGATCATTTTTGCATTGAAGAGGTTGGGGCTGAGCGATTAACGTTGAGGCGCTCAGCAGATGAGTTTGCAGGCTTAAGAGGAGTGAGGTGCCAGTCTGACAGCTTGTGTTCTACCCGTTAAGTCGGAGCAGATCCAGCAGAGAGAAGGTACTTGAATGCTAATCTTGTGCAGGCATCTGATGGGGGTGGTGTGTGAGAGCATATCAAATGCTGCAGAGATGTCCAGGAGAATGAGGGATGATCTGTCTCCTCTGTCAAGGATCATGCAGATTTTGTCTCTGGCAGTGATGAGTGCTTTTTCTGTACTGCGGCTAAGACAGCATCTGCTGCACGCATTCTGCTGGTAAAGTAGAACTGTGTATTAGAATGACAATACGACAGAGTACAACCCCCATCAGACTCCAAGCCCTTTCTGGGGGGTTGGATAATGTTCGCATTGTGGGTAATTAACTCCTTTGCTGCTAGGCCTCGACTTGCTAAGCCTTTCTTTGGCTATTTGGGGTAGTTCGCGTTTATCCCCCGGTAACTTTTCGTCAACACATAAGGTATCCATGCCAAATTTGCATCCTTTTCTTACAACATCTTGAGAATTCTAAAGGTACCCAGGGTTTGTGGATTCCCCTGGAGGGGACCAAGAAATTGGCCAAAATGCAGCAATTTTTCTATTTTGGGGGGGGAAAATGGAAAAAAGTGCTGCAAAGGATTTGTGGTGCTAAAATAAAAATCTTCCCATCTTTCAGGAACATGCAAACTTTTGTCAGAAAACCAAAATTTTCTACACAGTTTTGGCATTTTACTGGGGCATAGCCTATTTTTTGTATTTTTTGTGCTTTCATCCTCCTTCCAGTTAGTGGTAGAAATGGGTGTGAAAACAATAATGGATTCCGCAGAACTATACATTTCTGAAAAGTAGATACAATTCTGATTTCAGCAAAGGGTCATTTGTGTAGATCCTTTAAGGTTTCTCTATAGAAACTAACAATTGAAATAAAAAAATATTGAAATTGAGTTGGAAAAAACAGCCATTTGTGCCAACATTTTCACCTGTACCTTCTAAGTATGGCAGATTTTTTAAAGCAATATACCATTACGTTTGTTGGACCTCTCTGGTTGCAGGGATATATAGGACTTGTAGGTTCACCAAGAACCCGAGGTACCCAGATCCAATAACTAAGCTGCATGTTGCAATGGTTTTTCATTGTGTACCTGGTATATAGCAATTCATTTGGTAAAATATAAAGAGTGAAAAATAGGTGCCAACGAAACCTATATATTTTTGAAATGGGAACAAAATATAGAGTTTGCACATCTACGAAATTGTGGGTACCCATAAAAGCATGTGAATTAGAGGGCATTTTTCAAAATGACTTCTTTTTACACATTGCTTTACATTTGGAAGGCAGAAATGCAAAGAAAGTCAATTGGTAATAACACTTGTTCTACTATTCTTGTCCCCCTGGGTCTCACGACAAAAATGGTACCTCACTTGTTTGGGTAGGCCTAGTGCCTGTGACAGGAAATGGCCCAACAAGCAATGTGGACACATAACATTTTTCCAGTGAAAACTGACCCTTTTTTTTAGCAATCTGCCTACCTGTGATTTTTGGACCCTAGCTCAGCCGGCATCTAAAGAAACCTAGCAAACCTCTACATTTTTTAAAACTAAACACCCAGGGGAATCCAGGATGGGGTGAATTGTGTGGCTCTCACATGGTTCTGTTACCCAGAATCCCTTGCAAACCTCAAACTTTGTCAAAAAAAACAAATTTTCCTCAAATTTCTGTGATGGAAAGTTCTGTAATCTGCGGGGATCCACAAACTTCCAGCCACCCAGCATTCCTCACAGTCTCCCGATAAAAGTGGTACTTCATCTGTGTGGGCAGGCCTAGTACACACAGCAGGAAACGGCCCAAAACGCAACATTGACACATCACATTTTTCCAGTGAAAACGGACCCTTTTTTCGCAATGCGCCTAGCTGTGGATTTTGGACCCTAGCTCTGCTGGCACTTATGAAAACCTAGCAAACCTATACATTTTTTAAAAACTGTACATCCAGGTGAATCAAGTATGGGGTGACTTGTATGGCTCTCACTAGGTTCCGTTACCCAGAATCCCTTGCAAACCTCAAACTTTGTTAAAAAAAAAACCAAATTTTCCTCACATTTCTGTGATGGAAAGTTCTGGAATCTAATTGGATCCACAAACCTCTAACCACTCGCATTCCCCACAGTCCTCCGATAAAAATGGTACCTTACCTGTGTGGGCAGGCCTAGTACCTGCGACAGGAAATTGACCAAAACGCAACGTGGACACATCAGAATTTTCCAGAGAAAACTGACCCTTTTTTCACAATGTGCCTAGTTGTGGATTTTGGACCCTAGCTCTTCCGGCACCTAAGGAAACCTAGCAAACCTATACATTTTGTAAGAGTAGACATCCAGGGAAATCCAGGACAGGGTGACTTGTCTGCTTCTCACCACGTTCTGTTACCAGAATCCCTTGCAAACTTCAAACTTTGTAAAAACCAACACACTATCTCACATTTCTGTGATGGAAAGTTCTAGAAACTGCGTGGATCCACAAACTTCCACCCACCCAGCATTCCCCAAAGTCTTCCGATAAAAATGGTACCTCACTTGTGTATGTAGGCCTAGTGCCTGCGACAGGAAATGGCCCAAAACGTACTGTGGAGACTACAAAATTATCGATTACAAAAAGACCTTGTTTTGCGAGGGAGTCAGGAAGACTGTGACTAATTTCTTTTTGGGGGGGGGCATTCTGGGCAGCCTCTACGTATAATTAAAAAGAAATCCCTGATGCCTAGTGGGATATTGCCCCATCTGCCTCCTGATGGGGGGCAGGAAGACTGTGGCAATTGTTTTGGGGGGTGGGGGAGTTGGCATGCCCATTCTGGTCAGCCCCCATCCCTATGCATAAAAAAAAAATCTGGGTGCCTAGTGGGTTTTCTGCCAGGGAGGCAGATCAGGGGCTATTGCCCCCATCCGCCTCCTGAGGGGCAGAAAGACTGTGACATTTTTTGCAGGGTGGGGGCAATGGCTTGCCCATTCTGGGCAGCCCCAACCCCCGGGAGGGCTGATAAAGGGCTATTGCCCCATCTGCCTCTCAGGGGGCAGGAAGATTGTGCACATTTGTTTGGGGCGGGGGCGGGGGCATTGGCATGCCCATTCTGGCCAGCCCCCACCTCTATGTATATATAAAAAAAAAATCCCTGGTGCCTAGTGGGCTTTCTGCCACCCCCGGGGTAGCCCCTAACCCTGAACTGCCAAAACATAATCCCTGGTGTCTAGGGTGCTGGTGTCCAGGGGTCCCTGGTGTCCTGGGGGGAGAAGAAGGACTCAATGTGCCCATTTGGAAATGGGGGAGCAAAGGGCCTTGCCCAAGGTGCCGTACCCCCCACCCTGGTGTCTAGTGGGTGGATCCCTGCTTGGGGATTGCCTTCCTGCGGTGATTCCAAGCAGGATCCATTAGGGAGAGGTACCATTGGAAAGGGAGGTTCTCCCCTTTCCAATGATACCTCTCCCATGTGTTTCGGTGCTCGGGGCTGTTAGCCCCACGAGCACTAAATCAATGAAACTGAAACAAATTGTCAGTTTCATTTTCAATGTAATGACATCATGCTCAATATCGTCATTACATTGAAAATAAAAAAAAAGCAACGGGAGGTTGGGGAAGCTCTTCCCCATCTTCCTGAGGCTTAAAAAATAGGAAAGGAGATAGGGAACTACCAAGGAGTCCTCATGGCTTGCTGTTACATGATGTAATTTTACTTGATCAATAGAGACAAAACGATTGTCTTTACATCCAGCAAGCGGTGACAATATCACAGTTCTTTTACCTTGAACACCAAGGACTGATACGGTGCACGGTATGAGGGGCCAAATTCCTTCTTCACTGCAATCTTCTCACGAATGAGATCACCAACTTGTGGAATCCAACTGGAGGGTGTTTCTCCATTACTCCAGTAGAGGTAGACGTCTTTAAGTGTTTGTTAGCCTGGCAGTCAAGAAAGTGTTGCAAATCCTGTTAGATAGCAGAATGATCATTTCCGTAAAAGGGCATGGCTGTTGCCATGATGTCCGGACCGTCAATGTCTGGAAAAAATATTTTGATGCCAAAGAGAACCTTGTATGGGGTACAGCCACCCAGAGATCCTTTAGGGAGATTATTAAGTGCTCTTTGTACCCCATGTAAGTGGTGGATTCAGCTATGCCCGGAACCTAATACGTCTGCTGTTAAGGATTGCTTTAAGTCACGGTTCATCCTCTCAACTACCAAATTTCCCTTTGGATGATAGGGGAGGAGTAATGCACTTCTGCACCAAGGCAACCCATAGAATCCCTATATGCTTTCGAAATGAAAGCTGGGCCCTGGTCTGAGTGGAATGTAGTGCATGAATATGTACCGATAATGACTTGCAAATCTTTAATAACAGTGCGTCAGCTGAGCGCTGTGGCCACACTTAGAGGAACCTTGAGCAAGAATCAGCATCAAGTAGAATAATTTTAAGTGCACCATCCAAATTAGAAGGACCAGAAGGTTTATTTAAAATGACCAGGTGTGTCTGCGGTGGGTGAGGCATGGTGGAATTCTTAATTTGTTGACAAATGTCAAAATAAAGGACATATTTCTTGCCTGTTTGTATAAGCCATGATACCAATAACGTTGTTGTAATAATGAAACTGTGGCTGCCACACCAGTATCTGCAGAAGCAACACCTTCTTGCGCTGCTAAAACTAAGGCTAGCCTGCGGTCTTGGTTGGGAATCACACAATCACCATTCCCTGGAATCGTAGTATAGGAAACATTTTGTTCGCTTAAATGGTAAGTATATTTAGCTGGAAAGCCCCTAGATAAAGGGGTGCAGCATTGACGGCAGCCAATATATCATCCACCCTCGTCTGAGAATTAGTAATCACTGAAACTGTTTCAGTTGAAACTGCAGATTTGACAGCTTCATCGACCAAATAATTCCCTACAACGTGTGGTCCAACACGCTGATGGCTCACTGTATGAATACCATGAGCCTGGGTGACCTATCTTTGAGGACCGCTACATTCACCCAAAGCAATTTATGCTTTATAGTATGTCCTTTAGAATCTCTGAATCCATTTAGGTGCTTTTCAAGCAAATTGTCATTAAAAGACTTAACACAATTATATGAATCACACACTATAAGTGTGGGGAATTCCGGATCCATATTTTCCAAAGCAAGAATTAAGGCTTTTGGTTCAGCCAACTGTACAGTGCAGTCACCTAAGGACTGCATGCAAGGGGGCGCTAGAGGGTGCCATGTAATATGGCCGCACTTGTGGGAGGCTCTTGCAGCTCGGGGCACAATTCAACAATATCCTCCTCACCAACTGCCCCCACTTACCTACAATGCAGCTGAGCAGTTAGCGCTCATCACCAGCAACGCATCGGAGCCTCACAAGCCGATGTGGGAGGCTGCCTGACCCTGCGGTGGGCTCGGTTCACCCACCGGTGCTGTGGCTCTCAACATGGCGGCTGCCTGTGCTGCGTGAACTCACCGCTGCTGACCCAGAGCCTCTGCCGGACGTGGGGCTCCCCATCGCGGCTGCATATTGTTGCCATCTATCCTGCTGCTGCCGCCTGGGCCTTTCGGCCGCTGCCTGGCCGACGACACGCCCCCAGGACTGGGGGAGCTGGATACGGCCACCACGGCACCGAAGCCTCTACCTCCCGATCCGCTGAGGGTGGTGACGCCCGGCTCGATGGACGCGGTGCACCGCCTACAGTTGCCCGGTGAGTGCGATCGCCTCAAAGGCCTTCTGCTGCCGCACTGAGTGCCCACTCGCCTCCCATTATCGCGGCCTGCCTCGCTGGCTTCCTGCCCTCTGCCTCCGCTGTGGGCCTTCCCTGCGGCCACCTGGGGACACTCCGCTGCTTCACTGTGCTCCACCTGCCCCCTCGCCTTAAAGGGGCCGCCCGGCTGGGCCGACCGGGACCTTCAGACTGAGTGGCTCTGGCGTTAGGAGCCTTGCAACCTCCAGCCCTTCAGCCACCGCTCCAGATGCACGGGACAGGAGCCTGCTGCGCCTTTCCCCTCCGCTCCACCACCAACCAGTTGGGCACCGCTGGGACCCCACCGCAGTGTGGCCAAGGACACCCCGGATCTTGTTTGGCTCCTGCCGCTGCACCTTGCCCAGGGTGCCACTGTACCAAGTCTGACTGCCGAGAGCTCTTGCCCCCCACTCAGGAGTAAAGGCCTACTCTGCCTCCCGCTAGGACCCCGTTTTTGACGGACCACGTGACGCGCTGCACCTCTCAGGGGCCGGTGCACTTCACTGCCATTCCTGGGGCCTGTCTCCACATCTCAGTGGGTGGGTGCCTGGCCTGGAGCGCGGGGCCCGCGTTGGGGACCTCCGTCAGCCGCCTCTCCAATAATCGCTGCTGCCGCCATGGGGAAGACTGACGGTAAGCAATCGAGGCTCCCCTTCGAGGCCCGCAAATCCACCAGAACACAAGCTGACATGGAGGACGACCGGGCGGCCGCTCCGGTCCCTGCCTTTCCCACCTCTACGGACGACCTGAAGGCTCTTCTCATCGTCATCCAATCAAGCCTGGCATCCATTGAAACCAAGATGGACACCATGACTGCCCGGCTGGATGGCCTTACGCACAAAACGGAACGCCACGAGGAACGCATCAAGGAGACGGAACGCCAGTTCTCTGACTTGGAGGACTCTTCCGCCAAAACCACTGATAAAACCCTCGATATGGACAAAATCCTCCAGGTCATAGCGGCGAAGAACGAAGACCTGGAGACCTGCTCGAGGCATAATAACGTCCGTATTTTGGGGGTGCCGGAGTCAACAGCTATGGGCAGGATGGAGGACTACGTGGAGCGGATGCTCGTGGCGCTCTTCGGCAGGGAGGCTTTCTCTTCGGTCTTCATCATCGAGCGGGCGCACCGCTCCCTTGCCAGCCACCCACCGCCCGGCACCCCCCTCACCCCATCATTGCGAGGATACTCAACTACAGGGACCTCGATGTTGCCCTGCGACTGGCCCGAGAGTGGAAAAACTCCTCTTCGAGGGGACGGAGGTGTCCCTTTATCTGGACTTCACTGTGGCCGTCCAGGAGGCGCGCAGGAAGTTCCTTCCAGCGAAGAAAAAACTTCAGCAAACGGGAATCCCCTACGCCATTTTATACCCTGCGCGGCTCAAAGTCACGCATCAGGGGAAGCTCCACTTTTTCATGAACCCCCAACATGTTGTCGACTTCTTGAAATCATTGCCTAAGTGGCCCCCAGACCGAGCATCCTCATCCTCTCAGCCAGCTGATGCCGGGGGCGCATCCAACGTCGAATAAAGACCAAGCCATTTTCCTGACCTTCTCTCTGAGCTGGCTGCGGTCCATGGGGCGCCCTCCTGGGATCTATCTCATTTGGGACCCCTGTCCCGGGCGCCCCTTGAGAACATCGAGGACTCAATCTGCTGCTGAACTCCACCAGCCTTAGTGAGACTCTCTCCTGCTCCCCGAGCACCCTTGCTACTGCGAGGTGGTCCTGGTTTGCCCTTTAGCCTCTACCCCTTAGGAGACCCCTACATTGGTTCGACTCCATGCAAGTTTACTGCCCTGTTCGTTCTCCCCTGTTGGGAGAAGTCACTTTGGGATTTGGGGGAAAGAAGGGAGGGAAAGCTGACACAGCAGGTTTGGGCTGCTGATGTGGGAGGGGGGATGTTGTATGCTAGGCCACTCATAGATGACTTTCCTGACTCGGACGCAGCACAAGCACCTGCCCCATCTGCCACGACAGTGACTCTCTGCTCAATACCTCTGTCCCATTTCCATGGAGAACCGCCCTGACCTGCCTAAATACTATCTTCTGACCTGGAATGTGAGGGGACTGGGCGACCCAAGCAAGCGCCGGCATATCCTCGCCTACTTCGATCGCCATCACATACACCTCGTGGTGCTTCAAGAGACGCACCTGGGCCCCTCTGCTCCTACCTCCTTCGGCTCCCGGTGGGCCACGTATTGTTGCTTTTCCTCATACTCTACCTATGCACGGGGCACTGCCATTCCAGTACGGAACACGCTTCCCTACACTCCCATCGGGGCCTACAGCGACCCGCGAGTCCCCTACTGCATTACATGGGGCAGGCTCGCTACCCAATCCATTACATTTATCTCCTGTTATGGTCCGAACACCGACAACCCCGAATTCTTTCGTGTATTGTGGGGTAAAATCCTCGACACTGGAGCCACCTTGTGTGGGGCGGAGATTTTAACGTTACTTTTGATCCTGCACGGGACCGCTCACACCCACAACCCCATCACTACTTCAATGCACACTATGCCCTCAACCACATTATTTCAGATCACGAACTGGTCGACGCCTGGCGCCACCTCCACCCACAGGCTAGGGAAGGCTCCTACTATTCCTCTGACCACTCTTCCTGGTGGCAAATTGATGACTGGCTTCTTTCAAAGGGGCTAACTCCCGGGCTATCCCAGTCCCTCCACCTCCCGCGCACATACTCCGACCACTCACCTATACTGCTCACGCTCACCCCCCTCACGTAGAGTCCCCGTTTTTCTGTTGGCTGTTCCCTGCACTCGCACTCCTGGACCCAGTGTTCAAATCGGAGCTCGAGCAAGAAATCACTGAGTTCTTCCCCCGCAATATGCAGTCAGTTGCCCAGTTCTCCACTGTATGGGAGGCTTTTAAAGTCACCGTGCGGGGAATTTGTATCGCCAAAAGTGGGGGTATTCTGCGTGATATTCGCACCACACTCCGCAAGCTGGAAACGGAGCTTAAAAGCGTCGAAGCACAGCTGCACACATCTTCCGCTCCAAAGCTGCAGGCTCGCCAGCGAGGTCTGATCATGGAATATCAAGAAACAGCGGATAGGGAGTGTAAGTTCAGAGGAAAATATCACGTCGCCCGGCAATACGGGGAGGGGGAACGACCAGGGAAGGCGCTGGCTGCCATTGTCCGACCACCCAGGCACTCCAATACCATCCTTGAAATTGTCAACGAGGAGGGCTGCCTGCGCAGGAATACCTCAGACATCACAGACACTTTCATGCGCTTCTATAGCGCCCTGTATGCCTCACATAGGATGCTACAGGTGGACATCTCCTCCTTTTTTCAGGACACCGCGATTGGTTGGCCCGGGGATGGTCAGAGGAAATTCCTCCTTGCACACTTCGAAGATGAAGAGATTACGGCTGCTATTATGCAGCTGCAGTCCGGGCGGGCCCCTGGCCTCGACGGCCTAACGCCCAAATTTTACAAAACATACCGAGCCCTACTCATCCCTGCTCTGCGGCAGCTGTATGAGGAGGCATGTGAGATGGGCATTCTCCCTCGCTCCATGCGTGAGGCACCCATAATCTCCCTCCTGAAACCCGGGAAACCTGCAACGCAATGTGTGTCCTACAGGCCACTCTAGCTTATCAATGTCGACGCCAAAATCCTTGCAAAGCTTATAGCAAATCGCATTAGCTCTCTTATGACCGCCCTGGTCCTCCCCGACCAGTCGGGATTTGTCCCCAGTAGAGGCACCTCACATAGCCTCCGCACCCTATTCGCCATCCTGCATGACATTGACCCTGACACAAACGCGGCGGCGGTTTTCCTTGATGCCACCAAGGCATTTGACTCCCTGGAGTGGGACTACCTGGCTTTTGTCCTAAACCGCCCACCCCGTTGGATCATTTTTTTTATATCCGCCTGCGTCAGGACATCCGTGCTTTAACCCAGAGTTTCCCGCAGGAACCCCCCTCCATGACCTCTCTACACACTCTCCTAAAGCAGGATGCCCCTTCCCATGTTGTCTCCATGCTGTACCGTACCACCCAGGCTGCCTGCTTTTTTGACCCCCCCCATGTCCAGGTCACACTGGGAGGAAGAGCTTGACTCCCCCCTATCGGATGACCAGTGGTCCTATTGCTGCCGACACAGGGCACAGATATCCGCCAGCAGCCGGCTGCGAGTCCTCCATTACAAGTTCCTGCATCACCTATATTATACACCTGCGCAATTGAAGCAACTGCGCCTGCGAGACACTGACTGTTGTGGCTGCTGCAGGGAGGAGGGAGCGGATTTCCGCCATTTAGCTTAGGACTGCCGCCTCATCAGACGCTACTGGTTGGAGGTGCTTGCGGCATTGGACCAGATGACTGGCCTCCATATTCCTGATGACCCCTTGGTCGCCCTCCTTGGCTACACCGGTGCTCTCGCTGCGCCAATGCGCAAATTCACCTCCCTGGTGCTCTTACTAGCTAAGAGACGAATTGCGTGCAGGTGGGGCCGATGTCGAGCGCCTAAATTCAAAGACTGGCTGACAGATCTCACATATTGTGAGGACCAATTACACCCCTACGCTGAGCTCCTTCCGCTCTCCTCCTGCCCCCGCGATATATGGTCCCATTGCAGACATACCTCCTGGAGCGTGCCGCCGAAGCGGAGGCCGCGTCCGACGCACGCTCAAACGAGTGACGACCCTCATGACCGTACCACCACCCTACCCCCCACCCCCCTTTTTTGCCCCCTCACACATTACCACGGCCAGACGCAATTCTCACGACATATCTTAAACTGCGGAGGTTGTCAGTCAATGCACACTATTCAATGGCTTTTTTTTCTGTCTTCTTCTGGGCTTTTCCAATCGCTCGCCCTTGTCGGGCTCATCGAGTGGCAATGTTTTTTTTGTGGTTTTTTTTATTGTCTCTCATTCATGTTTACTATGCAAAAAACTCAATAAAGAAAATTTTAAAAAAAGGACTGCATGTAAGTTTTTTGTGGTTGGAATTTACCACCCTACATCACACCATGAACGGAGGCGTACACTGCCAAGTATTGGTGCTTGGTGCCTATAGAAGGCTGGCCTGAATCAGCAGTATAAATAACATATGTATGCCACTCAAGAGACAAAATATTGCTGGGCCTGGGATGCACATTCTCATATCATAGCTGTTAAAGATGTTTCCCATTGTATCCACCATGGATGTAGGGCTTTGGCATTAGGAACTCTTGTTTTTGTGACAGCCTGTGAAGGCTGGAATGGGAGTAACAACAATAATGTGTTTCCTTGTGCAAGTGGCCGTTCCTTAATGACAGGTACCTGAACTGCAGTCAGTATTTTTCAGTGGATGCAAAACTCATTTCCGCATTGGAATATAAATGGGATTTATATGCAATTGGTACTGTCTCACAATTAAAGGTAGCATAATAAAACCAATGGCACTCGTGACTATGCAGAGGACCAGGTTTGTAGTATTGCCACGGGTATGTGTCATGTAGCAAGCAAGTCCGATTGTAGTGATCTGAGTATGTTTATATGGTCTGATTTCCAATGTAAGTTGAAGAAGTCAGGATTATTGATTCATACAACGGTTTAATGTGTTGTGCAAATTCTGGAATGTATGCTCTGCTAAAATTAAGGAATCCTAATTCGGATTGCAACTTCTTAAGTGTATTGGGTGGTTGAAGCAGATCACACTTCTCCAGGAAGTATGATGCAAGGCTCTTTACCTCACATGTAGGTTTGTATCCAAGAAATAGGATACTTAGAAATGCTATATTTGATTTCTTAAATTTTAATTTGTTGCCATAGACAGCAAATCTCAATATTATATGATCTACTCTGGCTAAATGTGTTTTTAATTCATTGTCCGTGAGGTAGATATCATCAATATCATGTGGAATTGACAAAATGAGGGCTGCAAACAGACTCAGACAGTTCTTATACCCCATGGGGAGTCATAAAAAGTGACTTTGAGAGCCTAGCTCCAAGAAAGCAGTCCAATCCCTGATTTCAGATGCTATACTCTGGCATCAAAAAGGATTGGTAAGATCCGAGGTTGTTTTATATTTTAACAGACTATATTATTGATAAGTGTGTACTATGTGTACTTTGTATTCCAAATGTACATGTATGATTGTTTAAATGTCTATAGTCTAAGGCTATATGGCATGAGTGGGCTGGCATCAGTATTAGAAAAATATAGTTATTCATTTGGGAAACACAGGGCTCGAATACTACCTTTTATTCTAATTGTGAGAGTATTTCTGTAACAGGTGCTTTACCAGGGCAGTGTGATTGCACTTGCAGGCTGGACCCAATGAGTATTATATGATAAGTCGAGCCCTTATCCAATGATACATGATTGCGGTATAATGCTGGGCATGTGGAAGAGTCCATCCTTTTGCGTAGGCTTGTTTAAACTCATCAGGGACAAGAGCAGAAAATGATGGTAACATCACATCCTCACCCTGTGTTGACGTTCTTAGAAACTCCAGGTGCCAGTCGACCTCTGCAACAAGAGTGTTATATGATAATTTTACATTTTCCCAGAATATTACCCGTATGGTGCGCTGTATGTCACCTTCAATTTTAATATCCAAATTATATAATCTATTTGGAGGGCTGATGCGTCTGTCTGTGGTTTCAACTTCAATATATTTATCAATTGATTTTACCACCAGAAACTCCTGGAGATTCTGTCACACTATAGTGATCTCTACCATGCAGTCGAGGAGAGTCCTATTCAGAAGGAGAGTTCTCAGTGTTTGTGGCATATCTTGTGGTAAGACCCACAACTTTCTTTTTCTGAATTTGGGGTTTAGGTTGCAGAAGTTTTTCTTCCTTCTTTATCTTCAAGTCAGATGAGCATTGTGAGTCCTTTTTCAGCTTCACTCACTCATCCTATCTGTCTTCAGAATACCCTTCTCTCTCGTATCGTTTATCCGATGAGTCCTGAAAGGAACAAGAAGGACGAATATCAGACTACTGATACCTATCAGGTTGCTTCAATTGTGTGCGATCACACAAATTATAGCATCTGTCAAAGGGCTCCGGTTGCAGAGAACCTCCTCGAGAGCTAGCATTTTCTTTAGGTTTTGGATTGTCCCAGTGTCTTTTAGCAAACTCTGCATTTTGCTTGGCATTGTAATTGTCAGAACTAGACTTGCCAAGTTGTGCTTTATTTGGACTAGCCCCAAATTTTTGCATATACAGGTATATACCTCAGCAAAAACAATAGGTAGCTCACGTTCTTGGTCGACTGGTGCAACCTGCGTGAGCCATTGGCGTATAGCCAAAGCAGCTGCCTCGCACTTAATGTTGGCTAAAATCATTGAGGATACGGAGGGAAAATTACCCATTAATTTCATCCCCAAATCCAGGGCAGAAGCTGCCCTGTGTTCCTTTTTGTATTTGTTTTGTATTTGTTTCAACATCTCCGGCAAGACTGCCATAGATGGAGTACCATGTGTTATGGTATTGACTGCAGCGAAGACTGTGCCTCAAGTGGTGCAGTCACCTATCTGGGGAATCATGCCAAAGGGTAAGCACATAGGTAATCTTCTTTGTTTGTCTTGTGGTCCCATAAGGGGAAACAGAGATTCAAGTTAATTAATCCGTTGAGATATCCAAAAAGGAATTTCATCATGATTTGAGGTGATTTTACACATAATTGAACTAACAGTAACAAGACTACAATAGGTACAGTAGGCAACTATAGTTACCCAGCCTGAGCTGTCCCGTGCAGAGACAGCCATTAATGTGCACGAAACATACTGAGTTAAGCATCTACACAGCCAAGCATAACACATTTGTTTTTACGCCGTTCTTTTAAGAACACTCCTGTGGGAGGCTCGGACCACCAGTGAATCCACTGGCCCAGTTATGAGTTGCTTTACAGACGGCGTGACCGTGGCAGTCCAACCACCACATCTGAGACAGCGGTAAGGGAGGGATATTAGGACAAATATCACCACTACTCACCTGTACACATCCTGTGCTGCCGTGGAGCCGATCCTACAAGTCCTGCCTCTGCTGTACCTGCATCAATCATGTCCTAAACCCACTCTGTCATGAACGAAATCAGCGGTAAGTCGTTCAACTACCAGTCTCCATAGATTTCTCAACAAAACATTGCCACAACATGGACCAGGCAAGAGAGTTGGGGTCCCTAAGCAATTTAAACATATACAGGTACCATGTCTGGGATTTTTTCATAGCAATAGTAAAAATACATATGTAGGATGCCCTTCTAGGTCAAAACACTGGTACTGCACAGGCACACTGTACACAAATGGCCATGTGCTTACAAATCATATTCAGTGATAGTGATGTGCGCATTAATGTGTGTTCCACAACGGCACTTCCTCATCAATATCACACCTATTAATGTCTGTGACGAATATATGATGGTACAATGCAAACAATTACAACCCATGCTTTTACAATGCGGTTTTTACATTGCAACTACCATTACATCGAATGATTTTAAAACGCATGCCATTACAACTCATTTTTAAAAACTACCATTACAACGCATACCATTACAACGCATAATTCTTTTAGGCCAACAGTAGGGTAAGTGTTGGATAGTGTAGGGGTAAAAATTACTATTCACACTCCAGTGAGTGCAACAGTAAGGTAAGTGTTGGATAGTGTAGGGGTAAAAATTACTATTCCCACTCCATTGATTGCAACCACAGGGAAAGTGTTGGATAGTGTAGGGGTAAAAATTACTATTCCCATCTACCCCAAAACCCATACCCACCCTAAAAGTAAAAAAATCTCTATTACTTACCTTATAATGTGTTGTAATGGCATGCATTGTAATGGCATGCGTTGTAATGGCAGGCGTTGTAAAGGCAGTTGTGTTGTAACAGCTGTGTTGTAACAGCTGTGTTGTAAAAGCAGTGCAACGTAATGACTGCGTTGTAATGGATGTTTCCCGTCTGTGACACACTTCTTTTGCCCCCTTACACTTATGTGCCATGTCACTACTGATGGTCACTTCACATGCAGGTTACCATTTGTCAAGTACTGGTAAGGCGATATTGAAATCACCACAACTACCAGGAGGCCCAGTGATCGCACCACAAACCAAGATGCTATAATCCTTTTGCTCTTTCTCACTTATCTGGCATGTCACTACTTATGGTCACTTTACATGCATGTTATCATTTGTCAAGTCTTGGTAAGTGCACATAGAAATCACTACAACTACCATGAGGCCCTGTTGCCATGTGCCTGAGTTGGGCCGATAGGAATTAGTATCATTCTTGCATATACAGAAATCCTTTTTCCTAAAGCTGCCTTCTCTTTGCCACATTCACCTTTGACACATTTTGCATTTGTGACGTTTAGCAGAAACACTGACCTTGCTTAAACAGAACACTTCATGGGAATACTATCATACTGCCTTGGCATTAGTGCAAGGCCTCTCAAGTGCATAATCCAAATGCGCTTATTATTACATCCTTATAGCGACAGCTATCTCTAGGACACAAACAATGGTTGCCTGATCACAATATCGGCCCTGGGCAAGAACACCATTTTCTATATATAGCCTTCTGTTTCCTAACGTAATCAGAGGAGACACTTCTTATGATCTCGAGGAGTTCCTGCTTGCTGAAGCTTTCGCCTAGCAGCTAACTGACATCTCCATGAGTGGTGTCCAGTTTGTGACCAAGACGGAGTCATACACTCTAACCCACCAGGTAAAGGGGTTAGATCATCCAGACGGTGGTTTTCTTGGCAGACCATACATCCACACCCTAGACACGTAGGTTAGGGCAGTATTGTAGGGGTACACTTGATTGTTATAATCTTTTATATATATGCATATATAACCTGTCTCAACAAGATGGTGGAACTCTTTGTTTTATTCTCTGTGTTGACACTCATTATAACTTTTATCTGCTTCTGTCTATTAATCATCGCAGCCCATATATTCTATACAAGAATCACTATGCTTCAATAAAAATTGAAATGCCCCTCCGTGTATTCTTTGTATATTTCTCTGAGTGAAAGCACGAGCGACTGAGCGAAAGTTTGAAGTCTATCACCACGGTCCCTGAGAACACAGAATTGTCATATTCAGTGGTTGCCAGATCTTCCCGCTCCCTGTTAAGGTTTAGCGGAGCTTAAAGTGGCACTGGGAGCTAGCTGGTCCAAAGAACATATCCTACGGGGGTGCATGGAGTCAGTCTGGCATTATCCTAAGTTTATGTCGTCTGCAAACCCGCAGTTCCTACTGATTGGTGAAAACTACCCGACACTGTGAACGCAACTCAATCCAAGATGCAATAGTGAAAATGACACAGTTACATTGCACACATACCAGGTCTTGTTTTGAAATCAAAGAAACATCTGTATGGTTGTGTCATTTAACTGAAACATACCTTCTCTGCTACAACTCTGTATTGCACTCTCACCCATCACCCACATGAAAAGGCAATGTCGGTCAATAGGGTTACATAGAATCAGTGTGAGATGCATTCTAATGGCACAATGGAAACACTCTCTGCAGGATAGGTATGCCTCTATCAGGGGGAACCCTGAAAGCTTGGGACCCTGGAGCACAGAACATATTGGCTTATGCCTGACAAACTCAATGTAGACTGGACTTGTGGATTGAAGTATGTCAGAGACAACCAATAGCATAACCAAGTGCCATGCATGTGTAGGCAATGGGTAAGTGCAACTTATGAAAGCAGACATAGCACAAACAGCATGTGGCACACATCTAGATGAAGTAGCTGTAAGGTACACACTGCAAAATGGACACGTCCATACAGAACTCTACAAAGGTATGAGAAGTTGACACCCTCCATTTGTGGATACACAAATATCTAACTTCAACACATATCCAACCTACATCATAGGGAGAAGTGCAACTTAAATGTAGGCCTGGGCGGTAAATTCCGTTCCGCTTGTGGAATTTGGGTAATTTCGCGTTCCGCGGAGAACGCAAAATTGCCAAAAATTCACGGAATTTTTTACTTGTTCGCGCTTTCAAAATGCGTGTTCGCAAGATATTTCTCCCCGAGCACGCAAACAACGTTCGCGAACAGGAAAAAAGCATCGCGAACGGGCGGAACAAACAATTCCGTGTGTTCACGGAACTTTTGCGTGCTCGCGGAGATTTTTTACCGTTTCGCGGAGCTTTGCGTAGCGCGACTACGCAAATTCCGCCGACCCCTACTTAAATGACGCTGACAGTGGCCAGGCCAAGCTGAAATACTTACCACATAACATGTCACCCAATGCAATGTCTGCTCCATTTGGATGTCATCCCACATAGACATCCATCCAAGATATCACCTTGCCCTGTGTAACTCCAGCACTGGCTCCAAGGTCACATCATACAAACCACTTCAACTGGATCAGCAATCAGGGATGAAACAAACACAACTGTACTTACACATCACTAACTATACAATAACATCAAATAGTCAGAAAAGTAATGGCAGGACCAATGTCTTCAAAAGTAGGAAACGTTTTATTTAATGGATGAACAACATCCAGAAAAACAAAGGTCTATATCAGCACACTGTGCCACAGCACAAAGCTGTGCTACCAAACTTGCCCTTACTGACACAGCCAGGGAACCTCCTCACAAAAGGGCATTCATTGGAAATAGCAGGCACCTCAAAGATGGTACTTGGGAAGGGGGGGCAGAGGTTTAGGGAGGGCAGGTTTATTATTGGGAGGGGTCTTCTTGGGTTTGGGGATTGGTTTAGGGCAGTGGGGTGGCTGTTTTTCAGTGTGGAGTGGGAGGTAGAGGGGATGGGTTTACTTTTAGGAGGGTTTTCTTCTTTTTTTTCTATTTTTGGGCTGGGTTCAGGGTGGTGGGGATCCATTTTCCAGGGGTGGAGTGGGAAGTGGAAGGGATGGGTTTGGGAGAGGCTTTTGGGACTTTGGGAGGGGGTTCAGGTTTCAGAGGGGTAAGAGCAAGGGCAAACATGACATCCTCACAGGGAAAATGGGTAGGGTGTTCGGGTTGGGATGAAGAGGGAGTGGAAGTGTGAGATGGGTCTGCTATCTGCACTGTTTGTTGTTTTGGTGTCTATAGTGTGGGTGACCATAAGCGTTTGTGTTTTTGTGGTGGGAGTGATATGGATGTGGTGGGTGTTGAGGAGTCTGTAGCTGTTGATGTGGTGTCTACGGTTATGCTGGGTCTGTGGCTGTTGCTGTGGTGTCTGTGTATATGCTGGATGTTCTGGAGGAGTCTGAGGCTGTAGCAGTAGTATCTGTGTGTATGCTGGGCATTGTGGAGTGGTGTGTGGGTGCAGGTGCGGTGTCTGTGGGTATGGGTTTGCATGTGGTGGGCTCTGCATGTTTTATTGTTGTGAATGTGGATATGTTGGGGTGGTGGGGTTAGTGAGGGGGATGAGTGTCTGCTGTGTGCATGCATGTTTGAGTTTTTTTGATGTCTTGCATTTGTGTGTGGTGCTTGTGTCTGATGAAGTGTGTACATGCTTAGGTGTACGTGTGCTTGGGATAGGTATGGGAATAGGGAAATTGGATGAGGAAGGGGCATGAGGGGGAGTAGAAGGTTGGGATGGGTGGAGGGCTGTAGTGAGGGAGGAGGCCAGAGTTTAAAAAGATCTCTTTAGGCCAGACATGGCAATGTGAATACCTTCCAGGTAGGCAACCATCTGGGTCAGCTGGTTTCTTTGCCCCTGGATGGCATTCAGGACTGCAGTCAGACCTAAAGAGATGCTCCTCATGAGGTCAATAGCCTCCTCACTCAGGGCAGCGGGGCTAACAGGGGCAGGGGCTGAGGTGCCTGGAGCGAAGGAGATCACTCCCCTCTTAGGGGAGCGGGAACAGCCAAATTGTGGGGGGACAACAGGGAGGGTGGCGATGGAACTTGCGGACAAGGATGAAGGTGGAACTAATACTGGTGTGTTCGCCACCACTCTGGAGTGTCCATCAGAGGATGACCCAGATGATGTGCAGCTTGAGCTGCTGTCCTCCGGGGCACCCCTCACTACCCTCTTGGTCACTGGGTTTCTCCGTGTCTGACGTCTCACGTCTGGAACCAATGTGACCAGCTGTGTCCCCACCAATGTTGGCCCCGTCTCCTCCGCTTGCCATGGATGTATCTGAAATGACATGTAACATAGGTTTATTGCAATTGCGTTGCCACATCTGACCATCACAAATCAGCAGAAAACACTGGAGAAGTCCACATATCACACCACCTTCATGTTTCGCTCCATAGGCTTCAAAGTTAGCATGAGCACATGCATGCATGCTACATAACATGTAAACAGTTGGGTCCACTCATATAACCCCAGGCATGCCCAAATGCATTGATGGAATTGTCTATACTCCATCCTTATGTCCATACTAGGATAGTCGATCACCTTTCATACTTTGTTGTATACCATTGGAAAAAGATGTAACCTAATAGGATGGATCCGAGTGTGAGATTTATACAATGCTCAAACAAGGCAGATAAACCTACCTATACTCATAAGACATCATGATGTCATGAAGGTCAAGTTCAACACCAATGTACCATCAATTAGTGTTTTGGGAGACATCATGTCTATTGCAAATGTTCATCCACAAGCCAATACACGTTTGAAGGTTTTGGGTGTCCCTAAAAATATATGACATGAAGATGTGGGATCACTAGAGTCCCAATGGCCAGGCACATCACACCACACATGCATGCTCAGTTTGCCATGCACGTATCAGTGTAGACACTCACATATGACTCCCAGAGGTCTACGTCTCACTCTCTCATGCATGTCACCAGTTAGTAAATGAGTGTTTTGAATCACTATTACAGATGAAACAAACTGGCAAATGCAAACTAGCCAACATGTAGGCACTAATGCTGATGGGAACAGTGATATTTCCACTCTCATTTCAGTGCATAACCAGTACTTACCAATGGGAGTTGTTGCACCATCACTGCATGTACTGTGAACTTTATGTCATGAAACATGCAATAGGCTCACCATCAAATGAGAGACAGTAGTGAGGGAGCATCACTCCTCACAGAAGAAAGACAGTTTTCCTTTGTGGGACAATTGTCACCCAGATCTACTGAGATCAGATGATTACTCACTTCACTCAGCCAGATGTATGCTGAAAAGGAGAGACTTGGATGTGGACAGGACTTTGCTGTACTCCAGGACAGTGTAGTAATATAATTGCCTTTATTGTATAAGGTTAATTAAAACTGTTACAAAATTTCTCATTTTAAAAACTCAGTTTAAATAAATATCAATCAAAAAAAATAAATACAAAATACAAAAAGATTTAAAATGTAAAAGTTTTTAAGGTTTAGAGGCTCTTACAGTCATCCTGGTCTGGTTACCCTTACATTGCATAGTCCTGCGTTCTCAGCCAGCAGTGAGATCATCAGTGTGCAAGCTTCTTCCAATTTGTTATCTACCAAGGTTAAAAACTTCAATAGCTTGCGGTTCAACTGGGGGTCGTCGGATTTGAAGCATGATATCACTGCGTGTCGCTGTGTGTGAATCCCACGGGTGTTGAATTCTGATTTAAGTAATCGTCGCGTTCTTGTTTTCAGGGTATACAGGTGCAGATCAGATGTGCCATGTCTTCCGTTCCACTTCTGCACAGATGACAGTTAGTTGTGGCTTGCCCCCTCTGCCATGGAGGAAGATGTAAGATGGAAGGCAATTTCCCTAAACAATGTTTAAGGAATCTTTCTTTTGTACACCTCGAGTACCCCAAGCTAAAGTAAATTTGTGGGCTAAGTGTTTTATAGCCATTGATAGTAATCCATGCATGGCTCCGTTTTGCAAAGGCGGCTATATCGTTTATTAGCAAGAGGGTCCTAATGGTCTTTCATACTGCTTTTTTAAAAAGTGCATGGGTGGTTGATGTATCCCTAAACTGGGTGAGCCCCGTAGTTGCAAGGCTAATTTTTAAAAGTTCCTGTCTGGCAATTGCGAGCTATGCTGTAACTCCTTCCACAGTAGATGGTTTAAGGAATTCGATGGTGCATCTCTGATTTTGTGCCAGCAAGTTAGGTAAGATCCTTGTCTTGGTAGATATTGATGGGTAAGCCCAAATTCCAGTCTAATCTGAGCTGCAGAGGCATAAATTGGTATGCTAAAAAGCATCCTGTAAGCTCTGATGATAGTGCTGTCTAGAGTTTTGGAGTCTCTTCCTTTCAGAGCTTCACTTCCATATGAGATGGTCAGTAAACTTTTTGCTTGTGCGACCTGGAGGAGAGAACCTGAGACCTGTCAGGTTAGTTTTTCTGTTGTTTCAGACATGTTCCTAGAGCCAAAATTTTCCTGCTGATTAATTCAAGCTGATTGAAAAATTGGCCACCATTGTCAATGTATATGCCTAAATATTTGTAATTTGCGACATTCTGAATTTCTTCGATCCCCAGATGACAAGCAGGTTATCCTTTTAAAGTTCTTTTTATAGACATGGTTCTGTCAAAATTTACTTCCAAGAGGTTTTCTGTAGCATAGCTCTCAAGTGCGTTCAGGAGGTTCTGCAGCCCTACTTGTGTGTGGCTAATCAGGACCACGTTGTCCGCATATAGGATACTAGACAAGGACTTGCCGCCTATTCTTGGAGCGTGAGCATTGCCAAAGTTGAAGGCTTGCGTCAAATCTGCCACATACAATTTGAATAGTGTTGGTGCAAGCACACAACCCTGTTTAAGCCCATTAGTCATTGAAATACACATGGTGCGTTCCATTGCCCAGTTTTACATGCACCCAGGTTCCAGTGTGTAGTTGTATTAGCATGTCTAAGAGAGGTTTTGGGATGTTCCAGTATGCCAGTTTTTCCCACAGCCTTGCCCGATCTACATTGTCAAATGCGGCTTTGAAATCTATCAAACAGAAATGCAATGCCTGTCTGGTTGCCCTGGCCCTGTCGATAAGAAGTGACATTGTTAAGATGTTAGTTGTTGTTCTGTTGCAGAAACCCGTCTGGTTTGAAGAGTTGATTCCTTTATCAACAGCCTACTCTTGTAGCTCAGCTAGTAGGGTGCCAGCAAAATATTTTGCTTCGACATCGAGCAAGGCGATAAGACGGTATTTTTTGGGAGAAGCTTTGTTGCCTGATTTGTAAAATAAAGCTGGAAGCTGGCCAGTTTGCCTGATTTGGTAGAAGATTGGATCTAACGTATCTGCCCAAAAGGTTGCATCCTGTTTGTAGAGGGCTGGTGGAATTCCATTGGTCCTTGTGGTCCCTCTTTCTTGCCCTTGGAAATTTGTTGTTTAATCCTGGTTAAATGAGTTGACTTAACTTCCTCCTGGTATCATGTGGGAGTGCATAGGCGCTTTTTTCAGCTTGGATCTAACGTATCTGCCCAAAAGGTTGCATCCTGTTTGTAGAGGGCTGGTGGAATTCCATTGGTCCTTGTGGTCCCTCTTTCTTGCCCTTGGAAATTTGTTGTTTAATCCTGGTTAAATGAGTTGACTTAACTTCCTCCTGGTATCATGTGGGAGTGCATAGGGCGCTTTTTTTCAGCTCTTTGCTGATTAAGATGGAACTAGGTGTTTTAGTCATCCGTGGGTTCACTGGTTGTAAGTTGAAATGAGACTCCAGGTAATGATCCCACGTCTCATCTGGTATATACGATGACACCCCAAAGTGTGATGGGCACATTGCTTTGTTCACAAGAGTCGAAAAGCACTTGCTGTTGTTGGTTTTGGAGTCGTGGAGTAGTCTGGCCCAGAAATCTTCTTCTCTGGATCTCTTAATGTCCCATCTGATTTTTTGCAGCTTAGTTCTTTGCTGGCAGAGAGAAAGTATTAGCCTCTTCGATGCGATCGGAATTCCGCTCAGGTGCTGGACATTCCGATCGCGGGCGTGGTCGTGACGAGCTCAGCTCGTCATGCGCACATGCCCACCGCGCAGCATGACGAGCTGAGCTCGTCATGAGCATCGAAGAGGTTAAGATAGGGTTTCCGGGAATGTACCTCAGTGTTCTAAGGGCTTTGTTCTTTTCTTTTTTGCTGATGTTAGCAGGTGCTGTTGTATGCCGGATATCCTTTCTGTTTCACATGCTTCATTAGTCGATCTATGTTTGGTTTTTGTAGAGTATCTGTTTGATAGCATGGCAATGAAAGCTTCCCATTTGCTGGGAAAATTATTTTTTAGTTTGTTGCAATCATATAACTGACGCTTTGCTGCCTGCAGAAATTCCTCAGTATTTGCCAGCGAAAATGTAATTTTTTTGAGGTTAATTGTGTAATTGCTGCTGGATCCCCCTTGTACAGGTTCAAATGGTGGTGCTCTGGCCTGCAGAGATACCTCTTGCGGCCGATGATCACTATCCGCTTTATCACCAAGGCAGAATGAGATCACATAGTGGAACAGAGGAAGAGAGAGCAAAGTTTAGTCTAATGTCGAAGCTGTAGTCTCAGTATAGAATGAAGCAGCTGGTGGGGAATCTTCTGCGAACCTGCCGTTTAACACCCGAAAGTTATTGTGTTTTAGGTCTTCCAAGAAGCACCAAGATGTTTGGCTTGGTCTGCCATGTAGGCTCTTTTTCTGGTCGGGGATGTTCCAAGTGGCTGACTGGGCCAGAATCTCTTCTGAAGGTGAACAGCCAAAAAGATGGAGATTGAAATCCCCTGATAGAATAAAATTGGAAATTTCTTGTTCCCTTATAGTTTCCAGGAGATGATCCAGCAAATTCTTGGTATCTTTGGTTTTCTGTTTCGTGTTTATGTAAGCATTGAAAATTATCACTTCCAAGGACCTGGGAGTCGCTCTTGAGGCAAGATGGCGCCTGCATCGCCGGTCACTTAGCCAGCATTCCTGGACCCCCCCTCATGCATCCCCTGCAGCCCTAGAAGAATAACAATCACCTCTGGCTCCCACGAGGCATGTTTTGGTGCTTTTTGGCGACAGCTCCTCAGTTCTGTCTGGCGCCCTCCCCGACTTCCGCATTCCCATCATTCAGCAGAGAGCTGCTTCTGGGTTGGGGGCGGAGCTGACCCAGCTGGGCTCCCTGTTCCAATGCCTCTAAAGTCTGTAAGAGGAAAACTTCGCACTCCAATGGATGCGGCTGGTACCGCCAAGGGCGGCTTGATTCAACAACGGAGTGGCAAAAATGGTACTACAGGAGAAACGGTAGAGGAGAAACGAGAAGGTGCGCAAGGTGAAGACTTTGGTAAGCGCAACATACCCTCTGTTTCTACCTCGGAGGGGGAAAAACAGCACTATAATCCTCAAAAAGATGCAGGGGGACTGGTAGGAGTGATTAGTAAACCTGTTAACTCCTCTACGTACCAGGGACAGGCTGAGGGGGACACTGGCTACCCTGCTACTGACCAACCCAGCAACTATAAGAATCAGGTTAACAAAAATGATGATGCTCTTCTTAATGCGAGGGTCATGGAATGTGTAGCCCACCACTCTGTGACCCCTGTCGCGGAGGATACCCCCCAAAAAAAGCACACTGGACTTAATAATACCACCGGGGAAGCTCGGAGCAGTACTATGACAAAAAAGGCGCAGACAGACAGCTCTTTGAATATGGATGAGCTTGAGGATGAGCCGAGGGTAAAGGATGACATCAGCACTCAAAACATGGCTAAGGAAACTGATTCCAGGGATTACTTTCTTTTCCCTTTCGGACCCCTCTGACTCATCAGGACATGAGCTTGACTCAATTCTTAGGTCTTGATCCAGGGGTGCGTACCTGAGTAGTGGCCATAATGAGACAAGCAGCTTGCATCCCGAGGATCAGGACCAAGGTACTGATACATCAGAAGCTGCCCTACGTACAGTAAGCATAAGAGGTATGAACATGGCGAGAGTGCTATACATGCTGGGGGCAGCAATGCCCTAGTAAGGGACTACTCAGTTTGCAAAGAAAGATGGCCGCTAAGTAGGAGCTCTCTGTGTGAGCTCCTGGGTTGGAATTACCCTTTTCGGTTAATATCCCCTGCTAACCCCGCCATCTGCCTTGATCACGAAACTGGACCTCTAAACATTTAGATTGCGTACCTGGCAAGACGATTCTCCTCGAATCTCGACGAGCCTTCGCCTCCGATACCTCACCGCTCCTTTCAATACAGCAAAGACCTCGCTGCAGCTCCCCTGTCACCGGCAAAGCAGCCCTGAGCTTGCCCGTTGGGACGGTCAGCTACATACGGATGACTCACCAGCCTCCATCCTCACCGATCGCCTACTAGCCTGAGCTGCTCGAATGATCATCCGTGCAACTCCTCCTTCATCGATCCATCTCGACAAGCCTCCCGGCTTCCTCCGCGCCGACCACCTCCAGGGCTGAGCTCCTTGAGTCCTTCGAGCGTGCAGCACCTCTCTTGTTGGGCCATAGCGATCTACATATCAGAGCCGAGGTACCCCCCCACTGGACGCCATTCCAGGGGTAAGCGCCCTTCGCCTTCGTCTCTGCCTGCTTGGGGTTGAGCGAGCAGCACCTCTCCAAGCGAACCCTTGCGCTCTGCAGCTCGGAACCGTGCTGCCCTCTTTCAAGACGCCATTGCAGGGGTAAGCACACCGCACCTTCATCTCCCTCTGTCTGGGGGGTTGAGCGTGCAGCTCCTCTCCAGGCGAACCATTGCAGCCCGCGGCTCGGACCTGCGCTGCCCTCGCCCTGGACGCCGTGGTTGGGGTTGGAGCCCCTCGCCTTCGTCTTACCCCCTCATCAGGCTATTGATTGTCTTGGTTTGGCTGCTGGTGACACTACACACAGCCGCATAGCGGCTGCCGGTCTCACTCTTTCAGGGGTCTGCTCCTCCATAGTTGCCTGGCCCCCTGCTCTTCTTGGTCCTTCACCTCGCCTCTTCTCCGGCGACCCCCGTAAGCTACAACAGTATATGTTGCAGCCCGGATTGCCTAAGAAGGGCCTCTAACTTGCAAACACCCAGCTGCCTGCGCCCCTAACGATTCAACGGCCCTTGATTATTGAACGCCCGTCTGTCCTTAAGACTCCGGTTTGCATCTAACACTGCCCACAACCAAACCGGGATACGAGAGGTTTGTGGATTGTTGATTACTGCCTATGAGGACCCCCTTGCTCCCCTACGCAAGTCCCCTAATGTTCTGCGACCCTACCGCTTTCTGGGTCCCCTCCCACCTCCTTTTATTTCGTACGGCACAGAGGTCATCTGGTTCAGCTCCCAGCTACCCGCGGCCTATCTTGGCCTGTTTTTCGCCACTCCGCTGCTGCCTATGATCCTCCACTCAATGCACCACAAAATGGCGGTGCACGAATCTGGAGCTGTGACCCATTAACTGTTACCAGATACCCTGTCCTGAACCACAGCCCATACTCTGAGCGCTGGCTCTGCGTCCACCCATCCTCACGACCTGCTACCTAACCAGTTTTCCACTATTCCTTGGCCTCACCACCGATGCCGAGGAGCTTCCTCTTAAGGCTCCACAAAATGGCCGAACACCAATCTCCTTCCAGCTACCCCTTTAACATCCATATACCTGCCCGTCTCCTTTGGGGCTCCCGCTGCGTTAACGGCTGCATGTTTTAAACTACTGATTCGCCGCTTCCTGCCTCTACGCAGCTCACCGCTACATTTTCCAGCTCTCTAATCTCACCCATATCTGACTGCCGATTCTGCTGCACAAGCTGATGTTACCTGGTTTACTTCACTTTACCACGGTGCAGACCACTGCTATATTGGCATATATAAGGCTTCCACTTTTCACGCTCCTCAACCTTCTCTTTGAGAAACGTGAGCAGGCCACGCATGCTTTCTTGAAATATATGCTTATATATATATATCCACTTGTCCCGCTCCTCACCCTCCTCTTTGATAAACGTGAGCAGGCCATGCAGGGTCCTGAGCACATCACTTCGGCCAACGTTGAATCAGACAACGTGAGCTTCATTCACCAACAGGAACTGGAGCACTATCCTCTTTCTCCAGAAGACAGCTGCACAGACCAATAATCCTGGGCGTCTCATTCCTCACTGCCAGGTGAGATGGAATATGCAGGAAATCAATGTAGGTGGGTGCGTACAATACAGAACTCCCTAATTATGTTTGGCACATTCCATGTCTGTGGAGAGTGCCTCTGTCATTTCCTGTCAGACCACTCCTCCTCCATCGGGGCAACATTCACAATGGTGAATTTATAAATAAGAATCAAAAGTATTAAGGACTAATTAATCACAAACTTAAAGACTACTGATAACTCCTACAATTTGTCAGCCACCTTGTAACGGCTCTCTACTGTTTATATTGTGCCCCTCTGCTCTTATTTAAATCTCTGTTAATATTATATCTCACCACTGACTACCGACTATGCCTTCTAATGTTTTATATTCTTCCGTTACCTGCAACTTTTACAACTATTTATGACTATGATTGCTTTGTAATTTGTACTGATAGACTAGGCCTGCTAATACTATTTTTATCTTTATTTGATTTATGCCATGACTTCTCTTATCATTTATGCTTGTAAATGCATTTATAATTTACCTCCCTATACTCACAACTATTGCTCCCCTCCTTAATATTCTCCCACCCCTCTTCCCCCCTTTACCATTCCCCCCCTCTCCTCCCCTAGCACCGACCCCCCACTCCTCTCATCTCATCTCCTTTCACCGAACCACCCACTTTTATAAGGCATATAATGATTGTTTAATCCCTCTCCATCTCCCAACGAACCTCACCGACCTGTCCCCCTCTCTTGTACTGACCCCCCCTCTCCTCCTGTACCCACGGTCACTGCATACCCTTGCCCCAGCCCCTACCTGACTTTCCCACCCGTCTCCCTTCTAGCGCTGACCTCGCTCTTGTCCTCTCACCCCCTAATTGCCCGCATTACCCTCTCGCAACTCTCACCATCACCTCAATGACCCAGCATGCCCCCCCCTCAATCTTACCCTCACCCCCCATGACACTACTCTCTCCAAACATGGCCCTAACTCATGGTATATTCTCTACCCTCCGAATCTATCAAAAAATGCTAAGAAAAATTTTAAACACAAAATCCTCATCCGAAACCCTGAAACACTTTTTGTCGATAGCTACATCAGCCTCACTTCCCCCCCTTAAAACCAACTACATCTTTTACTCTAAACGCCCCTCCAAATGGAAAAGCATCTTCCTACAATATCTCCCAGTCACCAACTCAATCAAAATTCCCTATGGCTTTAAATTATCTACCACGCACTCTCCAGCTTTTCCTTGCGAAATTGACATCTCCATTTTCAAAACGGGTAACATCCTCATTCAAGCCGCAGAATCCCACCTCACCACCTTTGAACACCCCTTCAGCACCTTGACCTTCGAACTTTACAAATCCGCTCTTAACCTTCCCTCTTCCCAACCACACAACGCCCTTCCATTCTCTCCCTTACATCCTACCCCACCCTCCCCATACCATCCCTACAGACAACACCATCCCCCAATCAATAACCTCACTCTCCCCCTCCCCTGACATCTCTACAGCTAACGCCACTCCTCAATCGCTGACCTTCATATATCCGCTCCCCCTAATGACCCTCCCTCTTCCTGATATCCCCCTACACCCTACACCCCCCGCTCCCAACCCCACACGCACTCTAACGTCCTGTCCCTTCCCCTAATACTTATATTTCTAACCCCTTTCCCTCCTACCTTCCCCCAACCTGAATCCCTTCCTCTCCACCCTGAATCCCCTATCATGCCACCTCCGACCCCATCATAAATTTCGTAAGGATTTAAAAACGTGGTTATTCAATCACTAGAGCTTGTTCTTTTCTTTTAGTGCGGGTCCGGAGGCGCCGGGAAAACTCCGGGTAGCTGTGCGCCATATAAATTAAATTTAATAATAATAATAATAATCATCTTCCTCTCCGAAACCACTATCTCACTACCAGAAAAACACATCGCCCCCTAACCCTGAAGCTGTCCCTCTCTGCAATCATCACGCCCTTCCAACATCACAAACCTCTTCCCCTGAGGTCTCAAATCCCCTGTCCCCCTTCACGCATCCTCTCACGCCCTACGACCGTTGCACTCCTCTTACCCCCCCACTGACCTCTCACTCCCTCCAAATAACGGACCTCCTTCTGCAGCTAATACTGAACACCCCCTATCTGCATTCCCCCTCCAACTATGTCACCCCTCACTCTAATAACCCAATCTCTACGCAACATAGAACGCGACCTCGCCACATTGATGAGAGATCTCACTCATCTTAGAATAGATTTTAATGCCCACAGCTACAGAACCCTCCTTTGTCGGGCAAACTCCCCCTACGCAGGCAGAAAAAACACCACCAACTACAATCCTTGGAGAACTACTCCTCTCCGCTGCCGTATGCATAGACCTCTCTGCACCTCCTGCCATCTCTCCCCGTCCGACCTTACTGACCTATGCAACTCCTACCATCCCAGCTCATCAATCAATAATCCTCCACCACACTACTCTAACATCCCCGTTATACTGGGGATGAACAGAATCCCCCTCTCTCCCGTCTCACCCAAACCCCTCCTCAACTCACCACCATCCACTCTTGCCCACCCCCCAAATGCAACCCTAAACCACTCGCCTGCATGCTTGTGAACTGTCGATCCGCTGTCCGACATGCCACCGAAATTTCCGAAACTATCCTTACCAAATCCATTGACATCGCATTCCTCACGGAAACCTTGCTTAATGACCATTCTACGAGCATACTTGACCTACTCTCCCCTCCAGGATATTCTATCCTTAGAAAAGACAGACCTAACAGAATAGGTGGTGGTTTAGCCATCATCTTCAAAGACGAAATTCAGCTCTCCCTTGTTAACAAATCCGAACACTCCACCTTCGAATACCTTGAAGCAGAACTAAAAGTACAAGGTTCCCACCCTATTTGCCTACATAATATCTACCACCCTCCTGGAGATCCTCATCCCTTCGTTGATGAGCTCTCCAACCTTCTGACACAAGCCTCAATATCCAACTCTAAAAATCTCTTCCTTGGAGATCTTAACCTCCATTGGAACGATACAGATGATCCCATAATCACCCTCCTCACCAATCTTCTCGAGATCAATGACCTCAAACAACTATGTCAGTCCCCAACCCACACCAAAGGAGCCACCCTGGATGCTATCATTACCAATAAAGATCTGGCCTTCTTGTCCAATATCGTCCTCCATCGACTGGTCTGACCACCACCTCATACTGTTCACCATGGCTACCATGGCAACCCCCCACTAAAATCATTAAATCTAAGAAATGGACCAGAAATCTAAATCTTATCCCCCGATGTACTCGAGTCCAAACTGCATGCTCAACTTCTCCTCATCCCTTCCAAACAAAACGTAAATGTGCTTACTGAACACTTTCATAAAGCAGTCACCGATACCTTAGACCAATTGGCCCCGCTGAAACTAAAAAATCAAAGAAATATCCCTTCCAAATCATGGTTTAACTCAGAGCTCAACAAAGAAAGACGTACACTCAGACTGACTGAAAGAACATGGAGACAGCATCCCTCTCCCTCACATCTGGCTCTCCTCAGATTAGCTAGATCGACATACAAGAAACATATTTTTAATGAAAAGGCATCCTTTTTCCAAACACAACTCGATCGGGCCAAGAACAGACCCAGAGAACTCCTCCATCCTCGCCCTCGCCACTGTCCCACCCATCCACAGGACCACCACCTGCGGCAGATCCTTCTCCTACCTCGCGGCCAAGTCGTGGAACACCCTCCTCACACAGCTGCGACAGACACAGGAGTTGCTGTCCATCAGGATACTTCTCAAGACCTGCCTGTTCGAGCAGTAGCTGCACCCCCACCCCCACTCAGCGCCTTGAGACCCTCACGGGTGATTAGTGCGCTCTACAAATAAGTGATTGATTGATTGATTCAACATTGTTCGTAACCAAACTTCCTCTGCACCTCCAATTCCGCTGGCCTCGACGACTAGATGTGAAGAAATTGCCCACTTCTTCTTGGAAAAAATCGCGAAGATAGATCAATACTTCCTTTCAACTCTGATCCCAGCTACCCCCCAAATCACTCCTGACATCTCCTCAAAAACTCTCTCCGCAATCACCACACCCCTTGATCCTACTTCGAACCTACATACTACTTTTCCTCTCCCTTACCTTTCAGCACACACACTCTCTACAATACCTCTCCCAAACCACTCCCCACACTTACCCATTACCACACCTCCTCAAATCAATCTATCTAACTCACAACTAAAAAACAATGCCTCCTGGCATAATTTCCACCCTGTAACTGAGCATGAAGTTTTTAACATCATTGCCAAACTAAAACCGTCCTCCCACACCAAAGACCCCCTCCCTTCCAACCTTCTCCAAGACCTAAAACACATCATTACCCCATCCTGGACCTCTATCATCAACACCTCCCTTGCCACGGGTTGTGTCCCTACCTCCCTTCAACTTGGACAAATCACTCCCATTCTTAAAAACCCTATGGCCGACCCCAATGACCTTAACAATCTCCGCCCCATCTCTAACCTCCCGCTTCTTTCCATAGCCCTCAAAAAATGTGTCCTGCTCCAATTAGATAAACACATCGAAAATTTCCACTTACTGGACCCCCTACAATCAAGTTTCAGGAAAGGTTGCAGCACCGAAACTGCCATGCTTAACATTGTCGATGACATCCACCACTCCCTCGACAATGGCGGGACTTCCCTACTGATCCTCCTTGATCTCTCCGCTGCGTTCGATACAGTCTACCACTCTGTCCTACTTAATGTTCTCAGAGATCGATTCGGCCTCAATGGTACGACACAAATGCTTATCAAACCGCACTCCAGTCTCCCTAGGAGTCCCCCCAAGGATCTATTCTCTCTCCCTCTCTCTTTAACCTCTTCATGGAACCCCTCACCCTCATTCTTAAACAAGCTGGTATCAACTACCACCTCTATGCCGATGATACCCAACTCTACCATAAGATCAAAACCCACGCGGACATCCTATACCTTAACAACACCCTCACCAAGATTCAATCCTGGTTCCAAATAAATCATCTCAAACTTAGCCCCCAAAAAAATGAAATCATTCTCTTCTCCCCTAAAAACAACCATCTCCCCATTCAAAACTGGATCTCTGACCTCAATGCCCTCAACTGCTCCCTATCCTTGTCCAACTCTGTAAAATCCCTGGGTATCTCCATCGATAATAGCCTAACTCTCAATGTGCACATCAAAAACTCAGCTAAAGGAGCCCTCTTCACTCTCCATCATCTAAAGAAAATTAAGCCCTTTATCCCTACTGATGACTTTAAAATTAGTTGTCCAATCTCTTGTCCTTTCGCGTATTGACTACGGCAACGCCATCCTCACCGGAATCCCCAAGGTCCATCTTGCCCCGCTCAAATCTGTGCTCAACCTTGCAGCAAGGCTCATCACCGACTGCAAGCGCTTCGACCACATCTCCTCTGCCCTCAAAACCCTTAAATGGCTCCCCATTACATGCTTGCATTACACACAAAGTCCTCCATCAAAATACACCGCCATACCTGGCCAACAAAATCTGCAAAGCAGGCAGCACTCGACCCATGAGAAGCACCAACGCTCTCCTCCTAGTCCCACCCCTGCAAAAAAAGAAATCCACTCAATCCCGCTCCTTTTCCGGCAATGCCCCAAACATAAAAGACCTACGATGCAACCCTTCCTACTCCAGCTTCAAAAAAGACCTCAAAATGCACCTCCTCAATAAATATTGGGGATCCTAACCAGCGCCCTAAACTCGCCCTTTCTCCTTCCACTTCTCTGGTCCCCCCATCTTTCCTACCGTTCTCTCTCCTCCCCTCCCCTCCCCCGTCCCCTTCCACTACACTCTACTGGCTCAGCTTTCCCCCTTACCCACTTCTCTCATCCTCTCCCCCTCCCACTACCCCCTCCTACAAATTTCCCCCCTTTGCTTCCTCTCTGTCTCACATCTAACCTCCTACCCCCTGCTGCCCTTCATGCCTTTCCCCTTCCCATACCACCATACGAAATCTGATCTCCCACTTCCTTGTTTTACTTATGTATATAGCACCCGCTCGCCCTACCTGTGTATTTGATTTATGTAAACTCAAGCTGTTTCTAATTTGTTGACATGTTGGTTTTACATGCTATTGACTGATTGTTTTATACCGTGACCACCTTCTTACCCATGTAAAGCGCTCTGATACCTCTGGGTCCAGCCAGCGCTATATAAAACCTCTAAATAAATAAATACTCATTTTTTACTAGGCTATGGACAGACGGGGGGGCTGCCATTAAACATACAAAGGAAAGGTCGGTGGAGAAGCCTGAAGATATTTCACTGCCTGTGATATACCAATGCATTATGGCACATAGAGAAGAAACTTGCATGGAAAGTCAACAGACTCAAGGCGCATGTCACAAACTTCAGAACTCTATTCAACGCATTGCGAAATCCTGTTCTGAATTTGCAGAAAGATTCAATGAGGCAGGAACCCAGATTTCTAATTTGGAAGATGAGCTGGCAGCTCAAAAGGATGTGACAGAGTCAATGCGCGCATCAAAAGAGGACACACAGTGGAAGCTACCGGCTCTTGAAAACCGTCTTTGGCGAAATAATCTGAGAGTCCTAGGGATCTTAGAGGGCACGGAGGGACAGGATGCGTGAAAGTTCATTGTTGACCTTTTTACTGAAGCCTTCCCTGAACGTCTGCAGTGGGATTGGAATCAGGAGATACAAAGAGCGCATAGATTCCTGTTCATACAACGCATGAGACCAGGACAAACTACCTCCAGAGCAATCCTAATATCCATCAGCAACTTCCTGGCTTGCCAAGCAGTGTACTAACTGGCACGTCCTGATAGAAAGAGGGTTGGAAAGGTGTCAGAATTTTTTGTGAAACAAGATTTTTGCCACCAGACGGTGGAAAAACGATGGCAGCTGGGGCAGCTTATCTCTCTATTTCAGGGCAAAGGGGCCCAAGCCTTTTTACTCAACCCTGCCATGTTGAAGGTCATATATAATGAGCGTACTTGATTTTTCACCTCGGAAGTGCAGGCCAAAGAGTATTTACAGTCTATTAAATAGAGCTTTAGTATATAGGTGTAAGAAACTGGCTCTATATATACTGCACCAAAGTGAGGTACAGCGTGAATAGAGTCCAAGTGTCTCCAGAGGTTTGGCAGAGGTTAAAGTTAGATAGAACCTTACTCTCTAAAGTGGTAGCTTGGTCGAGCAGTAAGGCAGTAAGGCAGTATCAGAGGACAGTGTAAAGCATTTGTTGTACACACTCAGTCATACTCACCTCGGAGTCCCACAGGGTTCATCACTGAGCCCCACCCTCTTCAACATTTACATGGCCCCCCTCGCAGCCATCGTCCGACAACACGGCCTCAACATCGTATCCTACGCCGACGACACCCAGCTCATCCTCTCCCTCACCAAAGACCCCACCACTGCCAAACTCAACTTCCAGAAAGGAATGCAAGATGTCGCAGTCTGGATGACCAACAGCTGCCTGCAGCTCAATGCCGAGAAGACAGAAGTCCTCGTCCTCGGTACCACCCCTTCTGCATGGGACAGCTCCTGGTGGCCGACCGCCCTTGGAAGCCCACCTACCCCCTCAGACCACGCCGAGAACCTCAGCATCGTACTCGACTCATCACTCTCCATGAACCGACAGGTCAACGCCGTCACCTCCAGCTGCTTCAACACCCTCCGCAAGACCTTCAAGTGGATCCCCCCTAAGTCAAGGAAGACAGTCACCCACGCACTCATCACCAGCAGACTGGACTATGGAAACGCACTCTACGCCGGCATCAACAAGTCCCTACTCCGCAAACTCCAGACAGTACAGAACACCGCCGCCAGACTCGTCCTCGGCATCCCCCGACACGAACACATCAGCCAACACCTATGAAGTTTCCACTGGCTCCCCGTGGAGAAAAGAGTCACTTTCAATATCCTCACTCACGCCTACAAATGCCTACACAACTACGGACCCAAATACCTCAACGACCGAATCAACTTCCACGTACCCAAAAGAAACCTCCGATCTTCCAACCTCGCACTGGCCGAAACCCCGCGCATCCACAGAGCCAGAGCAGGCGGAAGATCCTTCTCTCACATTGCAGCCAAGACCTGGAACGAGCTACCGGCAGACATCAGACGCGCCCCCTCCCTGAACACCTTTAGGAAGACCCTGAAGACCTGGCTCTTCGGCTAAACAGATCTGCGCCCCCCCCCCCCCTCAGCGCCTTGAGGCCCTCACGGGTGAGTAGCGCGCTTACAATTCCCTGATTGATCAGTCAGCAAATGAAACCACACACTCAAGAACTGAACTCTAGGCCAATTGTTTTGTATAAAAAAATATACTGTTATTTTATTTTAGAACCACAGGTTTGCATAAAATACTTTCTCAAGATAAGATGCTGTTTGTTGAATACTTTCAATGAACAATAGACTTTAAATGCAAAATGGTACAGGGGTTGCAATAGGCAACACAATACTTGGTATACTATAGCATTGAGCTCAATGGGATTTTTAAGTAAACCGCAATAGAGTTACTTTACGAACGTTTTTCTTACTCAGGGCTGGATCCTGGATTCAGCCCTGGTGCATTTCCTGTAAACAGTTGAAATAAATCGTTTTTGTTACACAGGCGATTTTTAAGGAATATTTGTATGTTGCAAAAATCGACACAAGAATTTCTGGTAAAAACTAGGCAATGTTATCCTATGGAGGAAAACCAAGTTATCGGAAAATCACAGTTGTAATCACTTTTTCTAATCAGTGCTGGGTACCTACATCCAGCACTGGGATCTCTCCTGAGAACAGGTGAGTAATTTCGTTTTTGGTATTCGGACAATTTTTAGTGAATATTTCAAAGTTCCAAAACTCGACACTTAGAAGAATTTTCAAGTGAAACCCAGTCAATGTTACCCTATGGAGCAAATGTAAGTTATCGGCTTTCAGGTAAGTACTCGGCTGGCAGAGTGAAGGTTCTGGGGCAAGACTCAGGGGTCTCCCAGGTTCAGGTTGGTACTGTTGTTACACCCTCAGCAGCACAGGGGCGGCCGGGTGCAGAGAGAGTAGGCCCAACGTTAGCCTCTGGCGGGCGGGGGGCCTTTGGTTGGTGGCTGCTGGCAGGCAGGCCACGCGGCTGTGGGAGCAAAGCTCCTGGTCACTTACTCAGGACAAGTGGGGGAGTCGAACAGGGTAGTTGGTGCACCCTCAGCAGCCCTGGGGCAGCCGGGTGCAGTGGGCTTTTGGGCGGTCGGGCGCCCAATGAATTTCAATGGGTAAGCTGCGAGATGAACAAAGGCTGCAAACTCGGGGACGGTGATTCTTCAGGTGCGACCACCACTTAGAGAGGTAAGTTGGGAAGCTGTAGGAGGGGTAGACACCCAGGAGTTGGGCACAGGGGGCCATGGGGCGCCGGGTGCAGGGGTGTCTTTAGGCGTCGGGAAATCTTACCCTCTGCTGGTCGCGGTTGGAGGGGTCCCTGGTGTTGAGGCTGCAGGCGTCATCAGGAGCGTCGAGGTGAGTCCTTTGGTGCTGGATTCTTGGTCACAGGCACCGGGGGGACGTCCTCGTGGTCTTTGTCCACTTTGGCTCGGGCCGGGCTCGGCGGGTGCAGAGTGGGCAGGATCCGCGGTTTCAGACTGGGGCCTGGGGTTGCAGATGTTTGAGCAGAGCCACTGCCTGTGGGAGTCCCAGTCTTTAGTTGAGCAAGGCAGTCAGGTCCTCCGGGGTTTTCGAGGTTGCTGACCACTGAAGAGGCCGGGGTTTAGCAGGAGCAGGTTCGAGGTTCGACAGGCCGGTAGGGCTGGGGCCAAGTCAGTTGGTGTCGTCCTCTTGTTAGCAGCTGCACGGCTGGTCTTCTTTCTTCTTATTCTTCTTGTTGTTTCAGAATCGGGATCTAAGGAAGGAAGGTTCAGGGTGCCCCTAAATACTGAATTTAGGGGCGTTACAGGTAGGTAAAGGGCAGGGACCAATGGGTCCCTTCCCTGGGGTGGGTACACCCCCTACTCTGCCACTCTCCAGTGGGAGGGGGGCAGGAGCCTGTCCTGGGTTGGCTGGGTCCCCCCATCCTCAAGATGGCGGGGACTCGAGGTTGTGCTTCACCTCGCCTCCCCCACCTTAGGGGTGGAGTTGGCAGAGGTGGGCACACCTCTCTTCCTCACTTCGTTTTTCCCGCTGGGTCTCCCGCCCAAAGGGGGGGGTAGAACCAGTGGGGGCCAGTTGCTGAGTACAGCAAGTGGTCTGGAGAGGCTCACAAAGGCGGTATGCCTTTGAAGCTTCTCCTTCGTGAACCCTGCCCATCCTGGGGGAGGAGGCTTGGCACCTCGTCCCAGGATGTGCATTGTTTCAGGCCCCCCGAGAGCAGCAAGCTCTCGAGCCAGGGGTCCAGAAACATGTCTGGTGGTGGCAGCCTCAGCAGCCACTCAGGTAGGTCACTGGGAGTTGGTCGATTTTCAGGGGGCATCTCTAAGATGCCCTCTGTTGTGCATTTTACATTAAATCCCACACTGGCATCAGTGTGGGTTTAATGTGCTGAGAAGTTTGATACCAAACTTCCCAGTCTTCAGTGTAGCCATTATGGTTCTGTGGAGTTCGTAATGACAACTCCCAGCACCATATACTCCCAATGGCAGCACTGCACTTACAGTGCTCAGGAATGGACCTGGGTACTGTAGGGGTACAGGGCTCATGCACCCGTACCCTCACCACTGGCATAGGCCACCCAGCTAGAGGGGTGACTGATGTATGCCACGGCAGTGGTTTGTGGGCATGGCACACAGGGATGTGTGCCATGTCGACTCTTCACTTTGTTCTGCACCAAGACACGCAGCCTGCAAAGGCAGTGTGTGTGTCAGGGTACAGGGCCCCTAAGGGTGGCACAATAAGTGCTGCAGCCCTTGGGGGCCTTCTCTGGTCACAGTGCCCTGGGTACCAGTGGTACCATTTACCAGGGGCCTACCTGTGGCCAGAGATGCCAATTGGGTTGAGGCTTCAATGCAGTTAAGGGAAGGAACACAGGCCCTGGGTACCTGATTGGCAGGAGCCCAGGGCACACTCAGTCAAAGCACATCAGCAATTCAGCAAAAAGTGGGGGCATACCATGCAAGAAAGAGGGCACTTTCTCACACAACCCCCTCTCCAAATGAAAGATGATGAGACTAACCTTGCCCCTGGGAGTCTTCATTGTCTAAGTGGAAGAACCTAGAAAGTCCATCTGCATTGGCATGGGCAGTCCCAGGTCTGTGTTCCACTTCAAAGTCCATTCCCTGTAGGGAGATGGACCACCTCAAAAGTTTTGGATTGTCCCCTTTCATTTGCATTAGCCATCTGAGAGGTCTGTGGTCAGTTTGGACTAGGAAGTGAGTACCAAACAAGTATGGTCTCAACTTCTTCAGGGACCAAACCACAGCAAAGGCCTCCCTCTCAATGGCACTCCAACGCTGCTCTCTTGGGAGAAGCCTCCTGCTTATAAAAGCAACAGGTTGGTCTTGGCCTTCATCATTTGTCTGGGATAGGACCGCTCCTATCCCTAGCTCAGAGGCATCAGTCTGCACTATGAACTGCTTTGCATAATCTGGAGCTTTTAGAATTGGTGCTGAGCACATTGCTTCTTTCAGTGTGTCAAAACCCTTTTGGCAACTAAGTGTCCAGTTAACCTTTTTGGGCATCTTCTTGGAGGTGAGTTCTGTGAGGGGAGTCACAATGGACCCATATCCCTTCACAAACCTCCTGTAGTACCCAGTCAAGCCAAGGAATGCCCAGACGGGTTTCGGTTGTTGGAGCTGCCCAGTCCAGGATGGCCTAGATCGTGGGCTGTAAGGGCTGTACCTGGCCTCCACCAACAAGGTGGCCCAAGTACACCACAGTGCCCTGCCCTATCTGGCATTTGCATGCCTTGATAGTTAGACCTGCAGTTTGCAGGGCTTTTAAAACCTTCCCAAGGTGGACCAGGTGAACCTGCCAGGTGGAGCTAAAGACAGCAATATCATCAAGATAAGCTGCACTAAAGGACCCCAACCCAGCAAGGACTTGATTCACCAACCTCTGGAAGGTGGCAGGGGCATTCTTTAAACCAAAGGGCATAACAGTGAACTGATAGTGCCCATCAGGTGTGGAGAATGCTGTTTTCTCTTTTGCTCCTGGTGCCATGCCAATCTGCCAGTACCCTGCAGTTAAGTCAAAGGTACTTAAGAATTTGGCTGCACCCAATTTGTCTATCAACTCATCTGCTCTTGGGATAGGGTGTGCATCTGTCTTGGTGACAGAGTTGAGCCCTCTGTAATCCACACAAAACCTCATTTCTCTCTTTCCATCCTGTGGGTGAGGTATGGGGACCAGACCCACTGGGCTAGCCCAGGGGTTCTCAGAGGGTTCAATAACCCCTAACTCCAGAATCTTGCTGACCTCAGCTCTGATGCTTTCCTTGACTTGGTCTGACTGTCGATAGATCTTGTTTTTGACAGGTGCACTGTCACCAGTGTCCACATCATGGGAACACCAGTTTGTCAGACCAGGGGACAGGGAAAAGAGCTTAGCATACTGTTGCAAGACTTGCTTGCAGTCAGTCTGCTGTTGGGCAGAGAGGGTGTCTGAAAAGACAACTCCATCAACTGACCCATGTTTTGGGCTGTATGAGAGGAGGTCAGGGAGAGGTTCACTCTCTGCTTCCTGCTCCTCATCAGTCACCATCAGCATGGTGATGTCAGCCCTGTCATTGTAGAGCTTAAGGCGGTTCACATGGATAACCCTTTTGGGTGTCCTGCATGTGCCCAGGTCAACTAAGTAGGTGACCTCACTCTTTCTCTCTAGGATAGGGTAAGGGCCAATCCATCTATCCTGGAGTGCCCTTGGTGCCACTGGCTCCAAACCCCACACCTATTGCCCAGGTTGAAATTCAACCAGTGCAGCTTTTTGGTCATACCAGTGCTTCTGAAGCTCCTGGCTGGCCTCCAGATTCTTGGATGCCTTTTCCATGTACTCAGCCATTCTGGACCTTAGGCCAAGCACATAGTCCACAATATCTTGTTTGGGTTCTTGGAGAGGCCTCTCCCAGCCCTCCTTCACAAGACAGAGTGGTCCCCTCACAGGATGGCCAAACAGAAGTTCAAAGGGTGAGAAACCTACTCCCTTCTGTGGCACTTCTCTGTAAGCAAAAAGCAGACATGGTAAGAGGACATCCCATCTCCTTTTGAGTTTCTCAGGGAGCCCCATAATCATGCCTTTCAATGTCTTGTTAAATCTCTCAACAAGGCCATTGGTTTATGGATGATAGGGTGTAGTAAACTTGTACTGCACTCTACATTCCTTCCACATATGTTTCAGGTAAGCAGACATAAAGTTAGAACCTCTCTCTGAAACCACCTCCTTAGGAAACCCTACCCTGGTGAAGACACCAATGAGGGCCTTGTCTACTGCAAGAGCTGTAGTGGTCCTAAGTGGAATTGCTTCAGGGTACCTAGTGGCATGATCCACTACCACTAGTATGAATTTGTTCCCTGAGGCTGTGGGAGGTTCAAGTGGACCCACTATGTCCACACCTACCCTTTCAAAGGGAACCCCCACCAGAAGCAGTGGTATCAGGGGGGGCCTTTGGGTGGCCACCTGTCTTGCCACTGGCCCGACAGGTAACACAGGAGCTGACAAACTCCTTCACCTTTTGGTGCATCTGGGGCCAGTAAAAGTGGCTAACTAGCCTTTCCCAAGTCTTGGTTTGGCCCAGATGCCCAGCTAGGGGGATGTCATGAGCTAAAGTTAGGAGGAACTCCCTGTACTTCTGTGGCACTACCACTCTCCTGGTGGTTCCAGGATTGGGGTCTCTTGCCTCAGTGTACAGTAATCCCTCTTCCCAATATTCTCTGTGGGTACCACTGACATCTCCCTTTGCTTCTGAAACAGCTTGCTGCCTCAGGCTTTCAAGAGTGGGACAGTCTTGCTGCCCCTGGCACAGCTCTTCCCTAGAGGGTCCCCCTGGGCCCAAGAGTTCAACCTGGTAAGGGTCAAGCTCCATGGGCTCAGTTCCCTCTGGGGTGTCCAAGTCCTCTCCCTGAGGAGAGGGGTCCTGATCCTTTGGCTGTATAGAAGCTGGTCCCCCAGTCTTCTTACCTTTTCTCTTGGTAGGTTGGGCCATTCTTTCAGGCTCCAACATTATTTCTTCACCCTGCCTTTTGCTCTGTGCTCTTGTTTTTACACACACCAATTCAGGGATGTCCAGCATTGCTGCATGGTTTTTAGTTCAACCTCAGCCCAGGCTGAGGTTTCCAGGTCATTGCCAAGCAGACATGCAGCTGGTAGCTTTGGAGAGACCACTACCTGTTTCAGGCCAGTAACTCCCCAGCCCCCCCAGTCTAATGTCACCATAGCCATTGCATGATTAGTGGTAAACTGTCAGCATTGGTGACTGGGTAAGTACGCCCAATCAAATATTGCTCAGGGGAAACAAGTGTGTCTCTCACCATAGTGACACTGGCACCTGTATCCCTCAGAACTTCTATCCTAGTTCCATTGATCCAAGGGTACTGTAATTATTTCTTTAAGTTGGGTGGCCACACAACTACAGTGGCAAACTCAACTTCCCCCTCTGAAACTAGAACTGCTTCAGTGTGCATCCTGATTTGCTCTGGGCACACTGTTGATCCCATCTGTAGACTTGCTATCCCAGAAGTAGCTGTACTTGTGGACTTAGGGGCCTTGTTGTGAGGGCAAGGCTTGTCTACAGTTAAGTGTCCCAACTTCTTACAGTTGTTACACCAGGCCTTTGTGGGATCAAAGTTCTTCCCCTATAGGGCTGTGGCACATAGGGAGTAGTTTGGGACCCACCCCCCTGTACAGGTTTTTGGGGCCCTTTGGAAGACTCAGACTTTTTATCTTGGGGATTCTCACCACCTTTCCCCTGGGGAGGTTTTGTAACCACCTTCTTCTGGTCACCCCCAGTGGTTGTCCTTGTCACCCTAGTCTTGACCCAGTGGTCTGCCTTCTTTCCCAATTCTTGGGGAGAAATTAGACCTAGGTCTACCAAATGCTGATGTAACTTTTCATTTGTGCAATTACTTAATATATGTTCCTTCATAAACAAATTGTAAAGTCCAGAACAGTCATGCACATTGTGTCCAGTTAACCAACCATCCAGTGTCTTTACTGAGTAGTCTACAAAATCAATCCAGGACTGGTTCTGATTTTGTGAGCCCCCCTGAATCTAATTCTGTACTCCTCAGTGGTGAGTCCAAATCCCTCAATCAGAGTTCTCTTCATGAGGTCATAGGACCCTGCATCTGGCCCACAGAGGGTCAGAAGCCTGTCTCTGCAGTTACCAGAGAACAGTTCCCACAGGAGTGCCCCCCAGAGAGGTTTCTTCACCTGTCTCAGGTCGCAGGCCCTCTCAAAGGCTGTGAACCATTTGGTGATGTCATCACCCTCCTCAAATTTAGGGACAATCCCTTTGGGGATTTTAGGATCATAAGATTGCTCTTTATCCTTGTTATTTGCATTGCTGCCCCCACTGATGAGTGCTAAACCCATCTCCTTTCTTTCTTTCTCTAGAGCCAGGAGTCTGGACTCTAGATCCAGTCTTTTGGCCAACCTTGCTAAAAGGTTGTCCTCCTCATTGGGGCTGTCCTCAATGTCCTCCCTGGGACCTGAACCACCTGTGTGGCCTCTAGGTCCCCAGAGGTTAACTCTTGGAAATAAGGGTGTAGGGACCCTTTCTTCCCAAGGAAGTGGTGGAGGTGGGTTCCTTTCTCCATCCTCCTCACTCCTTTCCTCCTCTGCTTGGTCATCACCATGTTCAGATGGGTGGGCCTTTGCATACTCAGCAAAGAGCTCCTGGAGTCCTTGTTTGGTTGGATGCTGGCCCATTGGTATATTTTTAAGTTTACATAAGAACCTTACTTCCTTGAAAGACAAGTGAAGGTAAGGGGTGAGGTAGAGCTCCTCAACCATGTCCTGTATGTCATTATCTTCACTAATAGCTGGGTTCTTTTCTTGAGACATTCTAACAAAAAGTTCTAACCCCTCTACCCTTGACTGTAGTGACTTTTTATTTTCTAAAATTCTAAAGGGACTTAAGCAAGGCCCTAACAAGACTTTTAGCAGTTTGGAAAAAATACCAATTTGAAAAAATCTGAATTCTAAAGGCAATTTAACAGTTCTGTCGTGTGATCAGATGGTAACCAAGTAGTCCAACAAATGCAAGTTTGTATCCCACTGCTGCCACCAATGTAAGAAACTGGCTCTATATATACTGCACCAAAGTGAGGTACAGTGTGTATAGAGTCCAAGTGTCTCCAGAGGTTTGGCAGAGGTTAAAGTTAGATAGAACCTTGCTCTCTAAAGTGGTAGCTTGGTCGAGCAGTAAGGCAGTAAGGCAGTATCTTTACACTATCAGAGGACAGTGTAAAGTATTTGTTGTACACACTCAGTCAGCAAATGAAACCACACACTCAAGAACTGAACTCTAGGCCAATTGTTTGTATACAAAAATATACTGTTATTTTATTTTAGAACCACAGGTTTGCATAAAATACTTTCTCAAGATAAGATGCTGTTTGTTGAATACTTTCAATGAACAATAGACTTTAAATGCAATATGGTACAGGGGTTGCAATAGGCAACACAATACTTGGTATACTATAACATTGAGCTCAATGGGATTTTTAAGTAAACCGCAATAGAATTACTTTACGAACGTTTTTCTTACTCAGGGCTGGATCCTAGATTCAGCCCTGGTGCATTTCCTGTAAACAGTTGAAAGAAATCGTTTTTGTTACACAGGCGATTTTTAAGGAATATTTGTATGTTGCAAAAATCGACACTTAGAAGAATTTCTGGTAAAACCAGGCAATGTTATTAAGCCTGGGCGGTGAACTACGCTACGCTCGCGGAGCTTGCGTAGTTTTGGCAACTTCGCGATTCGCGTAGAACGCGAAGTTACCGTGCACTACGCAATTTGCGGTGTAGCGTTGCTATTTTCCTTCTTCGCGCGCTCAATATACGTTCTCGTGTGCACGGTAACGACCTACCGTGATTCTGCATTCGCCGACGCGACTTCCTATCCGTTCGCGGGCGCCACGAGATTTGGAATCCAGCCGCACGATCCCGCGAGAGTGTGCGAACGCGAACACGTCATTCGGACGCGCGATCTGACTTCCGGTGGCAGTGTTGGTAAGATCGCGATCCCGAACACGAAGAAACTACAATCTGGCGAAGAATATCTCTCGAGCATCATAAATCCTTCTCGAAAATGATGATTTTGCTCTAAAAAACTCCTCAGATTGTGATTTGGCTGTAGTTTTTTGTGCAAGGAGTCCTTTTTCTTTTTTTACTTTTTTTTCCAAGAGGAAGGAAGTGCCCCTGATTCTCAAACTTCCTGTTCCTGTCCAGCAGGCTCCTCCCAGTGCTTTGTCCATGTGCAGTTCATTTTCATTTGGATTTGGAGCTGGAAGGATCACTTTTTGTGTCTGTCTGCTGCATCATATCATTGGATTGGATTTGAGGACTTTTGGATTTGAGATTTTACAAGTAAGTTGGAGAATTGGTGTACTTGTTTGTTTGATTGGGGCTTGTTTGTACCTACATTTTTTGGGGGATTTCCATCGTTTTTAAAATTTATTGTTGTGGCCTCTAGTTTCAGTGGGGGCCTAGTTGTTTTTATTTGATTGGAATTTCAGCCAGTAGGCCCAGACTAGAGCCAGAGGTACCCATGGGTGGATGTTTCTGTGGTGTCTGTTGAATTTAAACATCATGTAGGGCATGCATGGATGTCATTGGATTGAATTGTTAAATGTGGTTTTTGGGGTGTATTTCACTTTTTGGGTGTAATATATATACCTTTGTTGGATGTGTGTGTGTGCTTGTTGTGTAACTTTCCAACCTTTTGTAGCCCTGTGGATTTTCGTTTTTGCATTTTTGTATTAAAGCTGTGTTGTTTAGCACTGCAGGCCTCCTTTGTCTGGTCATATTATTATAGGCCTGCTTGAGTTCATTGTTTTCCATGGCCTGTTGTGACTGTGAGTGACAACGTGGCTTGGGGCCATTTTGTGGTGGTAGTTTAGTAGTGTGCTGCTTTTTCCATATAGGCCTGCATGTCTTTTCTTTGTTCCCCTTGGCTTATGCTTGTTGTGAACTTGTGGGTGGCCTGGCCATGTGGTGGCGGCCATTTTGTGGGACCAGCCACTGTGCTTTTGCCATAGGCCTCCAAGCTTGCGGCCTAGTCTGCCAGTAGGCCCAGAGGTAGTCATCCTCATGGGTGCATAAAAACTGTTTCTGTGTTGTCTGTTGGATTGTTGTAAGTGTAACATCATTTTGGCCATGGATGGCATTGGATTGAATTGCAAAATGTGGGTTTTGTCGTGGTATTTCAGTTTTTGGGTGTGTGTTACATCAATAGGCCTTTTCAGCCACTAGGTAACCCTGTGCGTTCAGCTCGCGGACTTTCGGCACCTCCGCACTGCGCGACAACGCGGACTTACACTTTTTCTCTTCTTCGCGCACTCAATATACGTTTCCGCGCGCGCGATAACGACTTTTTGTGACGATCGCGATGCCGAACACGCAGAATTTACAATCTGGCGAAGAATATCTCTCGAGCGCATAAAACCTTCTCGAAAATGATGAATTAGTTCATTTTGCACAAAAAACTCCTCAGGTTGTCATTTAGATGTAGTTTGGTGAGCAAGGAGTCACTTTTTTTTTGTTTTACAATTTTTTTCACGAGGAAGGAAGTTGCCCAGAGTCTCCAACTGCCTGGTCCTGTCCTTTGTCTTCACTTTCTTGTTATTTTGGGTGGCCTGGCCATGTGGGTGGCGGCCATTTTGTAAAGCCAGGCATTGTGCTTTTGCCATAGGCCTGCATTGTCTGTCTTGTGTTCCTTTTCTTGTTGTTGTGGCATGCCTGGCCATGTGGTGGCAGCCATTTTGTGGGACCAGCCACTGTGCTTTTGCCATAGACCTCCAAGCTTGCGGCCTAGTCTGCCAGTAGGCCCGGAGGTAGTCATTCCTATGGGTGCATACAAACTGTTTCTGTGTTGTCTGTTGAATTTGTAACATCATTTAGGCCATGGATGGCATTGGATTTATTTGCAAAATGTGGGTTTTGGGGTGGTATTTCAGTTTTTGTGTGTGTGTTAAATAAATAGGCCTTTTCAGCCACTAGGTAACCCTGGCCATTCAGCTCGCGGACTTTGGGCAACTCCGCAATGCGCGACAACGCGGACTTACACTTTTTATCTTCTTCGCGCGCTCAATATACGTTTTTGCGTGCTCGATAACGACTTTTTGTGACGATCGCGATGCCGAACACGCAGAATTTACAATCTGACGAAGAATATCTCTCGAGCAGTATAAAACCTTCTCGAAAATGATGATTTAGTTCATTTTGCACCAAAAACTCCTCAGGTTGTCAGTTAGATGTAGTTTGGTGAGCAAGGAGTCACTTTGTTTTTGTTTTACAATTTTTTTCACGAGGAAGGAAGTTGTTGGGTGGCCTGGCCATGTGGTGGCGGCCATTTTGTGGGACCAGCCACTGTGCTTTTGCCATAGGCCTCCAAGCTTGCGGCCTAGTCTGCCAGTAAAGTAGGCCCAGAGGTAGTCATCAAGGGTGCATAACAACTGTTTCTGTGTTGTCTGTTGAATTTTGCCATCATTTAGGCCATGGATGGCATTGGATTGAATTGCAAAATGTGGGGGTTTTTGGGAGGGTCTATTTCACTTTTTGGGTGTGTTAAATAAATGCCTTTTTTGCGTGTGTAATTATAATTATGTGTTGTTGTTGTAGTGGCTGTCTAACTTTCCAAACTGTTTTTAGCCATGTGGATTTTAGTTTTTGCATTAAAGCTGTGTGTGTTTTATCAGGCATCCTTTGTCTGCCCATATATAGTAGGCCTGCTTGAGTTCATTGTTTGCCGTGCCTTGTGCCTGTGAGTCACCATGTTGCTGGGGGCCATTTTGTGGTGGTAGTTAGTAGTGTGCTGTTTTTGCCACATAGGCCTGCGTGTCACTCTTTCCATTGTTCCTCTTGTCTTACTGCTTCCAAATCCATCCCCATTGCCAGCTGCAGCTCCCTGATGCTGCATACATCCCACGTGATGCACAAATTTAGGCCAAACATGCTCAACTACATTTTAGTTTTTGTTCTTTACTATTCTTATTCTTCCAGAGTGTACACACTACACAGTAGCCAGGAAAGCCCTGGCCTTGTTGTCAAAGTCTCATAAATGGCTACAATGTGTGTTGTTGTTCACTGAGTTTCTAAAATTTAATAATTGGGGCCACCACCACACACTAAGTTCTATATTATATTTGTTTGATTTGTGCTATCGTCGTTTGACTGATGTTGTTCTGGCTTTTTTGCTTTTAGGTGCACAAAGACTGAGGAGGAGGTGTGTCATCATTGCCCGTTGGACTGCCAGACAGACATCCTGCTGCTGTACACAACGTGACGTGTGACTTGACCAGACATCTCTGCAACTGAGTGCTGCTGACATCTGAAGAAGAAGATGGGCCCAAAGAAAGCAGGTACCAGGTCCTCCAGTGCCAAGAAAGTTGCTATTGAGAAGAAGGAACAGAAGAAGGAAGTGACACTTAAGTCTGGTGTGCCGCCCAGTACCTTTTTTGGGAAAAAAAAATTACGCCTGCAGCAACGGTGTCCGGGGGCAAGCTGGGGGCAGCACCTCCGCATCAGTGGGCCCAACCCACCAACCCAGGCCCAAGCACATGAGTGTGGAAGAGGTAGCCAGCCTAATGGTGGAAAGCAGTGATGCTGAGCCTGAGATAAACTTATCGCTATCTCAAAGTAGTACCCAATCAACGCAGGAGGAAACACAGCAGATAAGTGGTCAACAACAACAGCCGCAACCACCGCCCGCAATAGTAGTTGTTGTTCCTCCCGAAGTAGGGGCAGTTCAGGAAATTGAGCCTCATGCAGAGGTAGAAGAAGAAGCCACTCATTCGGAAGATCCATTGTCTTCCAAATCTCCAGCAAGGAAAAGGAGGGGTAGTCCATCAAGTTCTTCGCCAAGCCCCCTACTGATGATCTAGATGCCACTTGGAAGCCACAAACTGAGTCTGAGAGGGAGCCACGTCCCAAGACCAAGCTAGGGAAAAGGAAGGTTCCAGAAAGCCTTACACTTATGGAGGTCGATGTAGAACAGCAGGATGATGATGATGAGCCAGTCATCACGAACATCACTCCCGGCCCCGAGGAGATGGAGACCAACATTATTACCCTATCCAAAATCGCTGCGAGGGATGTAGCACGCATACCTCCACAGGTAACACCACCAAGACGACCTACAGCTTCCATATTTGCATTAGCAAAGGCCCGGCAGCGACCTACATCCACCAGCACAACCACCACCTCAGTAGAAGTAGGTAGTGGTACAGCAGCAGCACAGAGTCAAATTCAACACACACCCTCCAGTTCATCCGCCATTGGAAGTGTCAAGTCCTCCAGCAGGAGGCCAAAGTTAAGCTCCCCAGTTTGGGACTTCTTTACGGTTAGCGAAAAGGAGGAGAACATTGCTATATGCTCCATTTGTAATACCTCTGTTAGTCGTGGTAAGCTTGGTACAAACTATGGTACCGGAGGCCAAATGACCCATCTGAAAAAACACCACTTGATCAGCTGGGAGGACCACCTTCGCGACATAAAAAAAACTGCAACCATTGGTGTTGGTGGGGATAAAGGAGTAGAAGATCCGATCACGGTGGAAGAGGAAGGACAGGGAGACATTCTCTCTGGTAGTGGTACACAAGGTGTCCCTGACCCCAGCAGTGCAGTGTTGTTAACGTCGCACACATCTTCAGCAACATCTCAGTGGCACAAGAGTAAGAGTCAGCCTGAGACACCAAGGACAAGGAGTACCGCAATCCAAAAAAGTGCGTTGAGCATAAGAGAAAGGAAAACCATGCAGCCTACCATTATCAGCATGTTTGGTGGGGAGGGGCAGTACGAACGCAACCACCCAATAGCACGTTTGTACAATGCGAAGCTGCCTAAAATGTTAGCACTGGACCTTCTCCCTTTTTCTTTTGTTGAAGGGGTGAGTTTTCTGGAATTTGTGTCAACCATCTGCCCAAAATGGCATGTTCCCAGCCGCTACTATTTTGCCAGAGTTGCTGTTCCAGCACTACATCACGACGTGCTGGAATTGCTTGGAAAAGCCTTGAAGCAGAGTGCTGTTCAGAGTATCCACCTGACAACAGACATGTGGACCAGTTGCCAAGCCACTGATTACATGTGCATCACTGCACACTGGATCTCTTTTGCGGGGGTTAGAGAACAGATATCTGCTGGTGTTGACGCTGCTGAGATTTTTCATGCCACTCGCAAACATGCAACTGTAGCCATGTTTGCCATGGAGAAATCTCATACTGCTGCAAACATTTTGGAAGAGTTTAACAGCAAGGTCTTTGAGTGGCTGCGCCCAAGAGGGCTTAACATTGGTTTTGTTGCCACGGACAATGGCAGTAATGTAGTTAGGGCCATGGAAGATGGTCGCTATTTCAGGGTCCCGTGTTTGGCACACTGCATTAACATTGTTGTTCAAGACTTTTTGAAAAATGAATCCAAAGTCAGCAACTTACTGGCCACCTGCAGAAGAATATGCACACATTTCAGCCATTCTTTTAAAGCCCGGAAGCAGCTGAGGGTCATTCAACATGAGCATAAAATGCCAGTCAAAGCGCTCATCCAGGAGGTGCCAACACGTTGGAACTCAACTTATTATATGCTTGATCGTCTGTTTGAACTGTACATACCACTCAATGCTTATGTCATGCAAAGATTAGGGGAACCTACTGTGAGAGGCATGACCGTTGAGATGGGTCAATGGGACCTCATTAAATGCCTGACTGAGATGCTACTTCCTTTTGAGATATTCACACGTGAAGTCAGCAGGGAGGACTGTACTATGGGCCAAGCTATCCCATTGTTGCACATGCTAGAGCAACAGCTGAAGGAGGTGTCTGAAACGTACGCAGGTGTGGATGACAAACAAGATGCATATCATTTGGCGGAGACCTTAGCCGCTCGCTTATCTGAAAATACAAGGATTCAAAATAAAATTTTGTCACAACCACATTACATTAGTGCCACAATTTTGGATCCACGGTACAAAGTATTTCTGAACAGCAAGGCAGTAATTCCTTTTCGGAAGTGGATGTTGCCAACTACAAAACTTTGATAGCTAAGGAAGCCACTATTTTCGAAAACGAACGGCTGTTAATTGCAGGCCCCCCACCCCAGGCCATAACAACAAGTACTAGAGGGCATCCAGAGTCAAGTTCTACTTCGGAGCCTGAGGGCAGTGCGTTTGCCTCTCAGCAGTCACCTACACCAACAATAACATCAACAACAGCAAGAACAGGATCATCCACAGTACAATCTGAAACTGATTGGTTTCTACGGCAGGGGTATGGTAAGTCCAGTGCTGATGCAAAGGCAAAAGAGGCCGAGCACATCGGAGCACCCCTGAACATTGAGCGGACGGTCCAGGCCTATCTGGATGACCCAACAGAGGTCTTCATGGATCGAAACCCATTGGTGTATTAATATGGGAAAAGAACCCAATGGACAGTGCTCAGCAGGCTGGCGACAAAGTATCTGGCTTCCCCTATCGCAAGTGTCTCTTCAGAGCGTGTTTTCAGTGCTGCTGGTGCCATTGTAACTTCGAAAAGGACCAGTCTCTCGGCCAAAAGCGTGGAGAGGTTAACCATGATCAAAATGAATCAGCACTTTATACCACCAGATTACAAAATACGTGAATCACAGCAGGAAGAGGAGAGTGACTTGGATGACGTAAATAGTGCGTTACAGGACCTACTTCTGTGCGAACCACCAGAGTTTGAGGACGAGCTCCTCTTCCCTGACAACTAGGCTTTCAAATTGTTACTTTCTTCCTTCCTTTATGTGTCTGTGTATCTGTCTTTCTGGTTCAAATCAAATCACAACAAATCCATCACCACCGTCTTCTCTTTTTATTTCCCTATTGGAGTTGCACGTCTGTGCATTTAACTGTCCACTCTTCAGAGTCCTGCTTCATCTTCCTGCCTCGCCCTAGTACATTTCCATCAAGCCAGACATTGGAGTACAAGAAATGTTGCCTTTAACATTAACAGTCCCTCCTTAAGAAGTGAAACGTGACTATAGCTATCCTCCGTTTTGTTTCCGAGCCGAAACTCATCATCACTGTCCGAAGGCTACAGCCTCGGCAGGCATCCAAAGCTCCTCACTGTCAGAACTTGGGCAGGCATCCAAAAGTAAACTCATCACTGTCCGAAGGCTACAGCCTCGGCAGACATCCAAAGCTCCTCACTGTCAGGACAGAAGGTACTTGGCAGAGAAAGACAAGACTCTTCGAAGAAACTTGCTGACATTTGTGCAAACTCAATTGACCAGCAATGAGCGCTACCCAGGCCGCGGCCCATCATCACAGTGCTGACCATGTGAAGCAACTTAAACTGTGACAAAGTGCCACAGATGAATAAGACGAAAACCGAAACAGCGAGACACACTCGAAATGAATGTGGACTGGAGTAATGATGAGGCTACTGCCCCGTAAAAAAAAAAACCACACACCTGTCAGAACTAGGCATCGGATGAACTGACAGCCAAAGAGAAGAGCAAGACAGATAATGATGGAATGCATTGGATGCTTGCTGACTCTGAGCGATTGCTGTTGTGTTTGTTGTGTTGATGTTGTGTTGTGCATGAAGTCGAACTCTACTCTACTAGTTAATCTTCAAAGTGACTCAAGTGACACTCAATGTTTCCCTTCTTGTTGTTTAATAACCAGATTGTACTCCTACTACTGCAGGTGCAGGCCAATATCTGTTGCAATTTTTTAATATGGAATATGGACTTAATCGGAGTCACTACAGACTGAGTTGGAGTTGGACAACACGTACCACAACATGATGATGACCATACTATCTTTGCACGCAGTCAGTCAGTTGGATCGGAGATGATTCAAGGAATAACTGCGTTTCATGAAGTGGCATAAGGTAAACATAAACACAACAATTCAACAAGAAAGTAAACACAGCAGACCTACATGTCCATGTAGTGGTGGAGTCGAGTCAGTGTAGTTATGACTGACAGCGGCGCATTGATTTTGTCACTTAATTTTGAAAATGCTAAGTTGCTGTATATATGCCTTTTGTCTGGCTCTGTCAAAAATTAAGGTAAATGGAGGTTGGGTCACAGGCTGGTGCTGTGGTGGGCCTGTTCTGTCCTGTTGTTGTTGTAGCTTAATGCTGTAAACAGAATATACACGATATATCCAAGCCGCCTCAGTCTGAAAGTGTTCTCTCTTCTCTTCTTGGACTCCACCGTAATTGATGCTTTTTTATATTCATTGATTTTTCAATACCCCTTTTGTTTTTCCAACTAGACATTACAGGCCGGCCTTTACCCCTGTGCTATACTGGGAGACTCAACTCATATTTACCTTACCAATCCGCATCAGGAAGGCAACCAAGATTGATGTGCGGAGCGTCCATGGAAGATAGGACCAAGAGGAAGGACGAGATTCAACTCCACAATTTGACCAGGATAATACAGTAACTTTAGTATCATTCATCTTTTAATTAATTGGAATCCTTTTTTCTCTTCAATCATTACGACTGTGTGTTGTGTGTTGTTGTTTGTTTGCTAATGGATCCCTACAACTATTTTTTACTTTTCTTTGCTATTTTTAAAAGTAAGCCCAGTACAACATGGAATTTGGGTCTCTGTCTGAGGGCATATATTACAGGCAAGGCAAATTGCATAGAATATACTGCTGTCCTGTACTGTCTTGTCTAGTAGGAGTTAGTAAGTACTACTCATTAACCATCAAGTTATCTTCATCATGCATGCATTGCCTTTTTCTCCCTTTATAGATTTTTTGGATAAGATCATGGTCGTCTGCCAAGAGTGCGCTTTGCTTTTGTTGTCCATGCGTACTGTTTTTCTTTCTCAAACCTTTCCCCAAACTCCCCTTCCCATCCATTCATCAAACCCTAACCCTCTTCCCCCGGGCTGTGATTTATATTGAGGTGTGATGTGACTACATAAAATGTACACCAATTGATCACACGCTTGCTGGGGCAGATGTGGTAAAAGCAACACTAATTAAATTTCAAGGCAGGGCGAGGAGCTTCTTCTGCTTGCCCACCCATGCTCAGTCTATGTGCAAGCCGTCACCGGCTAATAGTGCATCATAATTAATTGCCAGCATTGATTGGATTCATCATCAAACTCCTACCACACAGCAGTAAAGGTTACGAATTACGATTGTGTTAAGTTAAGTGACTCACTCGACACAACTACAGTTTGTAACTTCTTGTACTAGGCTGTCCCCGCCAACATTATGTTTTATTTGACTTTAGCAGTTGCAAATGCAATATTGTTTGTTTGGCAGTCTTCTTCTGTACTGTATTTGACTTCGTTCTACTACTCCTCCCACAGTCGCTTTCAGGCAAGTGACTGTCTCTTTTTATTTTTTAGCAAATGCTGCTGGCAGTGTCTACTCTACTACTACCACCACCACAACCATGGCATCTTCTCCATTCTCTTGGGAAACCATGCAGCCATCGCTGTGCCGAACGTAATCATCATCAATCACAGGTAAGATAAGTTTGGTGGGAGGTATAATGGACTAGGAGGAGAGACTGACAGAACTAGTAGGACAAATCACTCAGTGAGGGGTACCGCATCTATCTGTTTGTGTTACATCATCGGCAGATTATTTAAATCAAACACTGGCTGCGGCCCTGCAGCAGCAATGAAAGAAACCATGTGACGTTAATTTGTAAAACAGTAACCCCCCACAAAACATTAACATTGTATGTTGAAGTATAAATATAATTTATTACCCTAACAAAAATAAACTATCCCACACCTGACCCACCCCTCTCCCTAACCCCAACCAATGTCCAAAACGAAAAAAAGTCCAAAGAATGTCCAAACCCCAACGCCCAATTCCCACCCACCAACAAAAGGAATAAAAAAGGGGCAATGCAACAGGGTCCTATTATATTCGGCGGGCTTTAAGGTGTTTGTCCACCAGAATTTTAACCCGCTCCTCGAGTTGCTCCTCTAGCCGTGCCACCCGGAGGAGAATCTTGCGTCGAAATGCCCTGCAGTGGCATCCAGGGTGGGGGACAGCAGTGCTGGTTGCAATCGATTTGCGGCGGGCGGCTGCCAGACTGCGGCGCCGTACCACTGGAGGTCTGGCCTGGCTGGGGCCCGGGGCATCGGACGAGGCTGCTGCTGCTGCCTCCTCCTCCTCCTCCGCCTGAGCCACCAGCCGCCGGTACTCGGCACAGATGGCCTCCAGTTTCCGGTGCCGGGCCCTGGCTGCCAACTCCTTCTGGGATGGTTTGCCTTGGGAAGGAGTACTATCTATATCAAGAAAGAAAAAGAATATTGTTGTAACCAGTACTCTTAGCAAAACAGTAACACAAAAATTAATTCAACACATAATGGCACAGTAGCACTAGCAAGAAGCACAGTACAAAACATTTCTGGTATAATAATCTATCTATCCTCCCACTTCCTCGGCCTGTAACATTTGTGGGAGTTTCAGGCATTATACTAGCACTATGGACTCCAGTACACCAGTCTTCTTCTTATCTCTACTAGTTTAGCGAAATGACATAACCTGGTTGTAGCCGGCACGCCAGCTCGGTCATCTATGCTTGCACCCAAGACAAACATACGAGTCATCATGACGCAGACTCACGTTAGTTTGATTTACTACTGTATGCAGGTGGGGAAGCTCGTATTTATTTTTCTATTACGGGTGGCACTGGCCATACTCTCTCTGTTACATGAAGCAGGGCAATTGGTCAATTTCACTTTAACAGTGCCCTGGCTACTACAAAAAGGCAGATTATATATCTGATCCAATGATCATTGCTTTTATGGGACGACGACATAAGGTCAGTAGCGGTCGGTGGTGGGACTCGGGGAGTGCTGCCGGGCGGTGACGTAGGGAGGGGCAGGGTGGGGGTAGTAAACTATGGATTACGGCCAATTACAGGTAAGTAAACATATAAAGAAATAAAAGTAATTTTGTTGCGCCCACTGCATCGCTTTTGGCGGTGCAGTGCGCACAATGAAATTCGCTTTATTTATTTTTATGTTTACAGTAAACGTACCTGTATTTGGCCGCGTAATACATTGTTTACTGCTACCCCCACCCTGCCCCTACCCACATCGGCTTTGCTACTGTGGCGCGGTTTCTTTTACATTCCCTTAAAACTAAAACTGTGCATCCCGTGACAGTCTCCACCTATGCTGTCTATGATGAATACATACAGGCATCCATCCATTCTAAGTAAATGTCAATCATTCTTCTTAATCTCTCCACAAACCTTACTTTGTTTCGCCAACAACAACCCATGCGTCCACTCACTCCGTTGCTTGCCTTGGCTTAGAGTTTCACCCAAACACCGCTGATGATTCTTGCTATCCACAGTATCCACCCATACTGTGTCGCCCACCCAGGCAGGCATCCATTCTTCTTTCACCTTCCACCCATCCTTCAACAACACATGCATCTGATTCCTATCAGCCACCTATATCCATGCTTCCAACGTATCCTCTGCCAGTCATCAATCATATTAAATCTCGCCCGTCCTTCCTCCTTCCACCCTTCTTTCCCTTTTTATTCAACACATCCATCAAGGTCATCTGATCTGACTTTTAGTCTCCTCCATAAAACTTTCACAGCTGAGTTGGGGTCAGATAGAAGAGGCCATTGGTTAATCAAGTCACGCTGGTAATGCTATTGCTACTGCATTGCTAATGCTAAGTAAAGGGTGTCTTCTCTTCTTCAACCGTTGTATAATGTTCACTACAACTTCATACCTAATAAGTCTCAACAACAGTACAGTGAGTGAAGTCACTCAACACCCTTCCAGCTAGTGCAATGTCAATACGTAATGAATATAACTTACCATCGCCCACCACTGCTGCTGGCTCACCCCCTGTAGCTCCTGCAGGTGCCGCATCTCCTTCCCCCTCCGGAATGGCCGAATCGCCGCTGGCCCCGCCGGCACTGGTGGTCGCTACTACGCCTAGATAAAAACATGACACATTTTTAGATGCCTGTGTACACCTCCCCCTATTTATATTTCTTCTTTTTCACTAGCAAGATTGAAAACAAAAGTTAATACATACATATTATTATACATCACATTCAGTAGTCCAAATCGGGTACTAGAGTCAGTAGACACTAGTAGTGTTATGGTCCCTAGGGTCATTATTTATTATACTATACTCTACTCTTTGCAAAGTTAGCCTGAGCCATGCAACCATTTTTCGCTTCATGTCTTTTGCGCATGTTACCTCGCAGCTTGTTGTGCAGTAACAGTAAGACGCCTTTTTAGCCCACATGAGCACATACAGCTACTGTCTGAGCGTTGCGTACAAGAGGTCGAAAAACAAGCCACTTTGTTATGGAGTTCGGTTAGTCCGTATTGCTTAGCCATAAGTAACATGTTACACTTTTTTGGCAGGACTGACAAATGCTTGCATTATACTATCTAACGCGCACCATTTTTCTCAGGCAGAAGATTTCCTTCTACGAACCAGAGATTTGCAGAGCTTATGAATGATGCATGATGTAACCAGTAATTCTACGTTCTACGGTGAGGAGTCTCCCAGAATTCTCACAGATCTTTTGTCTTCTAAGTTCTATCATCAATCATCATGCACTTGTTGTAACAATGTTTATTGTTTTAATCTTATGCATTTAGCTGTTGGAGCTGGCTGGAGTACAATGAATTTTATAGAACAACATACAGAGCTTGTTAGTTGAAAATAAACCTTTTAAACTTAAACATAGACTCTGTGGTATTTGGTGTGGTGGTGGTGGACTTACACGAGTAAGTGAGCGAAAGGGTGTTATATTATGTTCTGGGTTGTGTAATCTCATTGGGTATCTTCGGGTGGGGGTTCGGGGACCTAATGAGAGTGAGACACTACACTATAGCTAGTCGTTCAGGGGATTGTGGGTTCACTTCTGACTGAGGTGTGAGGAACGTCCAAGTTCCAAACTCCCATCACCAACATCCTATTTCCTTGTGCATAGTTCTGCATGGGGCTGTACAGAATCCACACATCAGTAGTAGTATGTACTATATCCTATCAAAAATAGTCAAATATCTGGTTGGGCATTTTGTTTGTGGTAATTGTCAAAGCCTCAAGATTAAGAAGCCTAGAAGAGGACAACCGAAAGGACTGGACTCAGCTATTGGTCAATCGGAGTTTTATTCAAAACCGTACAATAAAGAGTGGCAATGCAAACTGGGCAAGCTTAGCGACAGACTAATAATAGTAGTAGTAAAGACATTCATAGCAGAGGCAGTTAGAACTTAGAGGCAGGATTAACCAGAATTTAGAAACAGATAGTCAAGTCAAGATCAAAGAATCTTTTGTAAAAAATAGAATTAGGGAGTGGAACCATAATTAATAGTTCTGGAAAAATAAGGTGCAGTAAAAGTTAGGGCAATATAAATGTTAATATTAACCACTGGAGGACTTACTGGGACCAGCAGCAGGGCCCTCGGTAGAGGAGCGGTCCTCTGGTGGTTGTCCCGCCGACTCGGACCCCGTCTTCTTGCCCCTGGGTGCTGCAGATCAGTGATCATGTAAGATATAATAAAGAAATACACAAACCTTAATGATTGCTGTGAAACAAATAAATTATCTAAAAAAACGCTCAAAACGTTTTAGGAACCAAAAATTGCAATAAAATTGAGCTATCTAATCCGATCGACTACTGGCTTGCGGGATTCACGGTCACGGACAGTCTACTTATTTGGGAACGCTAATTCAGTGTTTCATTCGGATTGATTCAAATAAAATCCAGAACACTAACTAAGCCTAAGTACCACCTGACCTAGCCCACCTATTCCAGGCGGGCCAATTGTTCATTAAGTCTGCATTTCCATTTTTTTATTGCCCTCATAAATGCATATATGAGAAGGAGGACACATGCATAAATTGGTGCATAATGCATACACCAAATTGTTGGTTGGTTAAGTCTGATGTTCTGCAGCTGACTGACACTGCTAAGCTTACCACTCACTAAAGAAACTACAAAAGGTTCTACTAGTAAGGAATGGGGTAAGCAGCACTCAGTGACAGAGGATGCGTCACGCAGACCGCTCAAAAATGATCAACTAATAACTAAACCTACTAACAAACTATCAATCCATCCACCACTATTTGACAGGAGGACAAAGGAAGGACTAGAGTCTCTCTAGAAATAGCATTACCTAACTGAAGTTCTCTAAAGTAAACTCTTACATAATAATAAGGACAAGCGAGCGCAAAGTTGCAAACAAGTAAGAGTAGCGCCCAGCACCTGTGTCCTACAATCACAGAAGATTTTGAAACGTAATTTACCTGCAATGTAAGCAGCAGTATTCTTGTTATTTGTAAAAAATGTATACACAAATCACAATACTTATACTACTATATATATTAGCTACTCATCAAGCCCCACGACCTCGACACCTAGCAGGTCCAACAGGTCCTGCTCCCGGTCGAGGATGTCTGACCACCGGTGGGCCAGCTGGTTATGAATGCGCCGGACCCCTGAGCAGCGAAACACTGCCCGGCGCACCTTCGCCCACCGGCGGTGACGCTCCTGGGTCGGGTACCCGGAGCCTGGCCTGCCGCCTGCTGGCAAGGTCAAGGGGAGGTGGCGCTGAAGAAAAAAAACAAGGGCGGCCTCCTCCGCCTCAGTAAAAAGCTGGCGGGCTTGCACCCCTGCAGGGCGCAGTCTGCCGCAAGGCAGGCGGTGGCTTTTGGGCGCACGCGCCTTGCCCTTCGAGCCGTCACTGATGCCCTTCGCCATGGTTCTGGGGTGGGACTGGGAGGAGGCAGAAAAGAAAAGTTAGAAGGGAAAAATAAAGTTAGGGGAAGAAGTAGGAGCTTAAAGAAGAAAGTTATATAAAACAGTCGAAAAGTAAAAAAAAACACAGTAAAAAGTAGAAAAAAATGCAAAATATAGACTTAGGCAGAGAGAGAGATAGATAAGAAATAAAGAAAAATTGAAAAACAGTGTAAAAAACTAAGGATTGCAAAGATTGAGGGAGGATAGAAAAGCAGGCCCAGAACCATAGCATAGAGTGAAAAACAAGATGGCCGCGCCCATCGCGACCGCGTGGGTAAGTTCGCGCGATATTTCTCCCCGAGCACGCAAAAAGCGTCGCGAACACGTACGACGCGTTCCCGAACATGAAATGCGCATCGCGAGCACGGTATACGCGACCCGGAACAGGAAATAAGGCATCGCGAACGGGCGGTACAAGTGAAAAACAAGATGGCCGCGCCCATAGGCGACCGCATGGGTAAGTTTGCGCCCCCGAGCATGCAAACAGCGTCCCGAACACGCACAACGCGTTCCCGAAGAAGAAAAACGCATTGCGAACGGGCGCGACAAGCAGCTAAGCACGCTCGCGAAGCTATGCGTAGCTCGCGTAGCGCTCCGACGTCTTCGCGTAGCTTCGCGTAGCGCGACTACGCGAACTACGCCCAGGGTTAAATGTTATCCTATGGAGGAAAACCAAGTTATCGGAAAATCACAGTTGTAATCACTTTCTAATCAGTGCTGGGTACCTAGATCCAGCACTGGGATCTCTCCTGAGAACAGGTGAGTAATTTTGTTTTTGGTATTCGGACGATGTTTAGTGAATATTTCAAAGTTCCAAAACTCGACACTTAGAAGAATTTCCAAGTGAAACCCAGTCAATGTAACCCTATGGAGCAAATGTAAGTTATCAGCTTTCAGGTAAGTACTCGGCTGGCAGAGTTAAGGTTCTGGGGCAAGACTCAGGGGTCTCCCAGGTTCAGGTTGGTACTGTTGTTACACCCTCAGCGGCACAGGGGCGGCCGGGTGCAGAGAGAGTAGGCCCAACGTTAGCCTCTGGCGGGCGCGGGGCCTTTGGTTGGTGGCTGCTGGCAGGCAGGCCACGCGGCTGTGGGAGCAAAGCTCCTGGTCACTTACTCAGGGCAAGTGGGGGAGTCGAACAGGGTAGTTGGTGCACCCTCAGCGGCCCTGGGGCAGCCGGGTGAAGTGGGCTTTTGGGCCGTCGGACGCCCAATGGATTTCAATGGGAAAGCTGTGAGACGAACAAAGGCTGCAAACTCGGGGACGGTGATTCTTCAGGTGCGACCACCACTTCGAGGGGTAAGTTGGGAATCTGTAGGAGGGGTAGACACCCAGGAGTTGGGCACAGGGGGCCGTGGGGCGCCGGGTGCAGGGTTGTCTTTAGGCATCAGGAAATCTTACCCTCTGCTGGTCGCGGTTGGAGGGGTCCCTGGTGTTGAGGCTGCAGGCGTCGTCAGGAGCGTCGAGGTGAGTCCTTGGGTGCTGGATTCTTGGTCACATTCGCTGGGAGGACGTTCTCGTGGTCTTTGTCCACTTTGGCTCGGGCCGGGCTCGGCGGGTGCAGAGTGGGCAGGATATGCGGTTTCAGGCCGGGCCTGGGGTTGCAGATGTTTGAGCAGAGCCACTGCTCGTGGGAGTCCCAGTCTTTAGTTGAGCAAGGCAGTCAAGTCCTCCGGGGTTTTTGAGGTTGCTGACCACTGAAGAGACCGGGGTTTAGCAGGAGCAGGTTCGAGGTTCGACAGGCCGGCAGGGCTGGGGCCAAGTCAGTTGGTGTTGTCCTCTTGTTAGCAGCTGCACGGCTGGTCTTCTTTCTTCTTGTTCTTGTTGTTGTTTCGGAATCGGGATCTAAGGAAGGAAGATTAAGGGTGCCCCTAAATACTGAATTTAGGGGCGTTACAGGTAGGTAAAGGGCAGGGACCAATGGGTCCCTTCCCTGGGGTGGGTACACCCCCTACTCTGCCACTCTCCAGTGGGAGGGGGCAGGAGCCTGTCCTAGGTTGGCTGGGTCCCCCATCCTCAAGATGGTGGGGACTCGAGGTTGTGCTTCACCTCGCCTCCCCCACCTTAGGGGTGGAGTTGGCAGAGGTGGGCACACCTCTCTTCCTCACTTTGTTTTTCCCGCCGGGTCTCCCGCCCAAAGGAGGGGGTAGAACCAGTGGGGACCAGTTGCTGAGTACAGCAAGTGGTCTGGAGAGGCTCACAAAGGCGGTGTGCCTTTGAAGCTTCTCCTTCATGAACCCTGCCCATCCTGGGGGAGGAGGCTTGGCACCTCGTCCCAGGATGTGCATTGTTTCAGGCCCCCGAGAGCAGCAAGCTCTCGACCCAGGGGTCCAGAAACCTGTCTGGTGGTGGCAGCCACTCAGTTAGGTCACTGGGAGTTGGTCGATTTTCAGGGGGCATCTCTAAGATGCCCTCTGTTGTGCATTTTACATTAAATCCCACACTGGCATCAGTGTGGGTTTAATGTGCTGATAAGTTTGATACCAAACTTCCCAGTCTTCAGTGTAGCCATTATGGTGCTGTGGAGTTCGTAATGACAACTCCCAGCACCATATACTCTTAATGGCAGCTAAGCACTTAAAGTGCTCAGGAATGGACTTGGGTACTCTAGGGGTATAGGGCTCATGCACCCGTACCCTCACCACTGGCATAAGGCACCCAGCTAGAGGGGTGACTGATGTATGCCAGAGCAGTGGTTTGTGGGCTTGGCACACAGGGATGTGTGCCATGTCGACTCTTCACTTTGTTCTGCACCAAGACACGCAGCCTGCAAAGGCAGTGTGTGTGTGTCAGGGTACAGGGCCCCTAACGGTGGCACAATAAGTGCTGCAGCCCTTGGTGGCCTTCTCTGGTCACAGTACCCTGGGTACCAGTGGTACCATTTCCCAGGGGCCTACCTGTGGCCAGAGATGCCAATTGGGTTGAGGCTTCAATGCAGTTAAGGGAAGGAACACAGGCCCTGGGTACCCGATTGGCAGGAGCCCAGGGAACACTCAGTCAAAGCACATCAGCAATTCAGCAAAAAGTGGGGGCATACCATGCAAGAAAGAGGGCACTTTCTCACAATAGGCACATTTTCTGTCTTATGCATCCTTGTCTGGTTTCCCTGCCCGTTTTTTCTTTCCATTTTTCTTCTCTTCACGTATCTCTGAATATGGGAATGTGGTTTATTATGCTTGTTGATATCTAAAAATATTTGTGTGAGGGGGGCAATCCCGGGTAACGTGAGCTACCCATCACAGGGACCATTTGTCCTAATGCCTCATTGCAGTGTGGGAGGGGGTGGGTGCGGAGCCGCTTCAGAAGCCGTGCGATGGTGGGGTGGGGAGGAGGGTTAGGTTGGGGGCTCGAGGGGGGCTGGTGGAGCACGGGGTGTGGCGGGTGGGGGTTAGGGGTTGGGGAAAATGCAATCCATAACAAGTGGAAGATAGAGGTGCAGAGGTGCATGAAATTATGTGGCAGGGTCAGCAATTGGAGGGAGTTGGCAGTATATGATGGGGATAGGACGGTGCCCTCAGGATTGCGTATATGCTCCTTTAAAGTGTGTGGGCTAAATAACAATGGGAAACGGCAACTGGTGGCTGCTGAATTACAAGTGATCCAACCCGACCAGGTGTGCTTACATGAAAGCCATATCCCGTGGTGTAAACGGAAGATCCTAAATGAAGTAGGTTATTTGTTATTGACCTGCACACAGCAGTCTACTATGAATCGTAGGGAAGCCATCTTGGCTAAACACGGGATCCAGGGCACGGGTAGAACACTGCTAGATAAACAAGGCCGGTGGGCTGTCATTGAATGTATTTTGGGGGCCGTTAAGTTTGCCCTGTGCTCAGTTTATGGGTCTAACTTGGATGAGGCGTCAGTACTGAAGGGACTCAATTTAGAACTAGCATCATGGCCCACCCCACTGATCTTGTATGGTGACTTCAATATCCACCTGGGCTGCCAGGACTTACAGGCAGGCTGGAAGAACTATAATGGTAGGAAATCCAAAGTTTTTAAGACATCACATTACCTTCTAGGGGACCATGGCTTAACCAATGCATGGGTCGCATTACGGCACCCAGACCCTGGTTTTACCTTTTATTCCCACCCACATAACACATTAGTGTGGCTAGACTACTTCTTCACCTCATCGGCATTACTTGCGGGTGCTACAATTCAGGTCTACCCAAGGATTATGGTGGATCATGGTCCATTAGTGATGGATATTCTGATTATGAATACATTCTCCTCTCCTAGATCTTTCTCATTTGATAGGAAGCTCCTAATGGACGTAACATTCGTTAATCACATGAATAACTGGATTAGGCGATTTTTAGAAATCAATCACAATTTGACCTCATGTGCTTATGTGTGGAATACTCTAAAGACAGGGTTTAGGGGAGAGGTCCTGAGCTTTGAACTGAAAGTGGAGGTCCAAGACTTATATGGAAAACTTAAAACAGCCGAAGAGAACCTTATGCGGCGAGTACAGGCTGGTATTGATACCACACCGCTGCAAACAGAGGTCGCCCGCAGTAAAGCCAAAATCAACCTATATTGGAGTAAGGAAATAGCCATTAAATACAAGCTGTACAAGGAAGAGAGTTATGAGTTTGGGGAGGCTGCTGGATGCTGTCTTTCACAAAGGGTCTGCTCTAAGAAAGTGGTGCAGAGAATTAAGGCTATGAAGGACACACAGGGTAAGATAGTTGATACCCCCCCTGAGATCTTGAACGTCTTTCAAACTTTTTTTGAGGCTTTTTATACGGAAGACAACTGTAGGGGGCAGGCAGGTGAGGCTCTCCTTCAGGGTTTAAACAGTGAACGACTGGGCCGGGATGAAGCAGCCATTCTGGACACCCCTATTACTATGGAGGAGCTTGAGGAGGCAATAAATAATTTAGCCAGTGGCAAAGTGGTCGGCCCAGATAAGCTACCCCTGGAGGTTTATAGAATCTTGTTCCAGGATTTAAAAACGGATATGTTGGCTAACTTGCAGCAAGCGCAACTTGGGGGTGCGCCGCCATCTTGGGACGAGGTAAATATTATTGTTTTTAAAGAAAAGGATAAGCTTGTAGATGTCCATGGGTCCTAGCAACCTATTTCCCTGGTGAATTGCGACCCGAATATTTATATCAAAATGTTGGCGTCCACTGGTGTCGATACGACAACATGGGTTTATACCTCCCAGGGGCACGGTCAACCACATCAACAGGGTGGTAACCCTGTTTGATGCAGCCAACGTGCAGGTACCATGCTCTGCCTGGTATTGTTAGATGATGAAAAAGCATTTGACCATGTCTCCTGGGATTTTTTATGGGCGGTTTTACAACATTTGGGGTTTGGTCCTGCCTTTATTAATTCGATTCAAGTTATATATAAGACCCCCAAGGCTAGAATCTGTATAATGGGCCTAGGGCCTGATTCACAGAACTAACTTACGTGAAATACGTAAAGTTAGTAATTTCCAGTATTCACAGAATACACTTACCACTACTAACTTTATGTCCGCTCCCGGGCCAGAGATTCCGGCCCTGTGGCGGAATTTCCGCCTCTGGGCCGGAATCTACGCCTCCGGGCCGGAATACCCTCATTTAGGCCGTTTGAGCATTGAAACGGCCTAAATGAGGGTATTCCGGTCCGGAGGCGGAGATTCCGGCCCAGAGGCGAAATTCCGCCACAGGGCGAATCTCCCGGCCCGGGAGCGGACATAAAGTTAGTAGTGGTAAGTGTATTCTGTGAATACCGAAATTACTAGCTTTACGTATTTCACGTAAGTTAGTTCTGTGAATCAGGCCCCTAGAGTCTGAAACAGTGCGCATATTGAGAGCTACAAGGCAGGGCTGTCCGTGCTCCCCACTGCTATTCGCATTATATATAAACCCCTTTTTAACTGTGTTGGAGGGGAGGCCGAAGATTAAACCAGTTGTTTGTAAAACTAAATAGTTGAAACGCTCCTGATGTAACCTAATATCAAAAGGGAGTAAGGCTCCTTGGGCTAATGGCGCAGGATGCCCACACCTTACCAGGAATTTAGCTCGGGTGCCGGCTCAGAAGCACCTACCCCGTCCATACGCCTGCCCGACTGACTGACTATTTAGTTTTAGCCTAACTGTAGGGTTCACAGTTTTGGCCCGCCCTGATTTCACAGACTTTTTTATCCCTATTACCCAGTACTCACGTGCACTTTCACATCACGCTTTACTCTCTGGTCCTGATGAAGCGCCACGGATCTTCGTGACCTCCTAGGCGTGAAACATGTTGACCTTTTAGTTACCTAGGCACATTGCGCCTATTGGGGTAACAACTGACCTTCGGGTTTTTTATTCTGACAAGGGTACCGTCACAATAAACACACCTCTCTGGTAACCCGTAGCCAGTTTTAACCTTGCACGCACTAATTCACCCTCTATATAGGACTCATCCCACATACCCGCACGCATCAGACGGCAGTTCGCAAAACATCTCCGCTAATGCGACCCTTCGGGGGACCCGTAGGGCATTGCAGCGCCGGCCCGACGAGGAGCAAACGCCCGATGATGAAGCATGACATCCTTCGGGGTGTGTGAGGGCAACAAGAGGCAAGACTTGTTCTTCCCTCTAACCTGTGGGTTCTAGGCCTGGGACCTCTCTATCTGCCTTCTTTCCACTCTCTTTTTCCTCTTAGTGAGTGGGTGACATGCAGCACCCCTCCTCAGGAACAGTGTCCCCCCGTTTTTGACTTAACAATTAGCTCTAGGAGCACGGGCACTGGACCATAACCTGCTCCTGGTCCCCCCTTCTTATTGTTGATAGAACAGTATACAGACATGGCTCCTGGTGTAAAGCCCATGCATAACAATGCACATATACCATGATATGATATGAGAACTAATTGTAGCTACTATAAACTTGAGCCCTGCATAGAGATATTTTCAGTTTTTATAATAATGGCCTGGAGAATTTTTTGATCCAGGCCGCAGCAGATCCCCCGAGGTTTGGGACTCGACATCTTCCTGTTCTTATGAATGCAGACGATTGCGTAATCATGGCACAAAGAGGGATGGGCCTTCAAAGACTTTTAAACAGTTTTGTATATTTTATGACTGACTTAGGCCTTTCTACAAACAAATTCAAGTCTAATGCCATGTTATGCGGTCGTCCAAGAAGTAAGTTAGCTCCTTTTCGCATAGGCGATACACTACTCAAATTCGCTTACACTTTCACCTACTTGGGGTTGCCCTTTGATAGTAAATCCACTTTGGGCCATCTGAAGTCTGTGAGAGTTACATAATTTGAACATGCAACATCATCACTATTCAAATTTGCATCCAAGCTGGGCTCTGCACCTTCAGAGGTTGATTTTACGGTCTATATAGCCAGACCAGTAACTATTGTATCATATAGTGCTGGCATTTGGGGGCACACTGGTTGTTTACAACTGCAGATTAGTGAGAATAAATTTTGGAGAAAATTGCTGTCATTGCCCAATAGTGTTCCTTCATTCATTGCTCACAAAGAGGAGAGTGAGAATTGCTCCAATAGTTCTCTTACTCTCAGTTTGGGCCAGGCCAGAAGCTGCACTGATGCAGTCATTGTTGTCTTATTGCCTGGGGCTAGCAGGGATGCACTAAAGCAAGTGGCTTATGTATGTTAAAAACACTGTATTGGAAATCGATAGATTTGAGCTCTTTACGAATCCTGTGAGTATTAAGTCCCGTGATAAAACAATTATTAGACAGGAACTCCTTAACCCTCTTGTTGCAAAGAGAGCGAAGGCTGAATCAAAAAAGGGATTGGTGGCATCTTCCTTCCCTTATTTACCTCCCCCAACATTGAGCCATACTTTTTTAGGATGCCCAGATTCCATGTGTATTTCCTGATGAGGTTCAGGCTTGGCCTGGCCCATTTTGTGATGGCTTACCTCTTAAACGAGTATAACGCAAAAAAAACTGATACCTTGTCCTTTACAGCTCTATTACTTCTCAATCGCAACTTCATATATGGTTCTTTTGTGACCTATACCGTCAGAGATCTTAAAGTCACAATATTTTAAACAGTGTCATCCAGTCTTTTATCTTCAGTTGCTGCTAACTGATCAAGTCTGTTTTATGGTGTACAAGTATCTTGCTACTGTGGTGAAAGCTAGAAAGAGGGTACACAAGTAAATATGTCTTGATCATGGTTGTCTTTCTTGCTCCTTTTTATATTCCTATTGATCACAATTTAGTAATTTTAACCTGCATTTTATATCATGATTGTCAGGGGACTAAGGGACAGATTTATGACGACTGGCGCATCCCTGCAAATCAGCAGGGATGCGCCAGGTAAGATACGTCACGCAAGTTTACCCGTGCGCCACCACAGATGCGCCGCATTTACAGTGCGGCGCATCATGGCGCAAGGATAAACAGATGCGTGACGCATCTCCCGTCGGAAGGGTGGCGCATTGCTGGAGTCGAGTCGCAAGCGCGACGCAACTCCAGTAATGCTCGTGGCCTGCCCATACATAATGTGCTGCATTCTGCCTTACACCTGCTTCAAGCAGGCGCAAGGTTTTGACGCAGCAGCGTCGGAAAAGTGACTGAGTGGAATCTTCTAGATTTCACTCAGACACTTTTCTGAGGCTTTACTGCGGCAGAACGCACCCCCTGCGCCGGAACGCCCACATGAAACCTGACGCAGGTTTCATGTGGCGCAGGGCTTTACAACGTGACGCATCTCCCTAGATGCATCACGTTGTAAATAGGGCGCAAAGTGGCGCATGGTTTACGCCGCCGCTGCGTCACAGAAGTGATGCAACTGCGGCGCAAAAGTGGCGCAAGGGGCTCGTAAATCTGCCCCTAAGTATTCAATTCAATGATGATCTGATTCATATGTTTTGTCGAATTATTGGGATTTTGCATTAATTTTTGAGAACTAATTGTACTTTTTTTATATATATTTGTGCTTTGCTTTTATAGTTCAATATAGCCAAATAAATCTCATATTGAATTGACTTGAGATACGCATGTTAACACAAACAGAAATCAAACTTATCACACATTTCAATGGTGCACTTCTCTGCACACAGTCCAGGGTCCCATAATCCATTACATGTGTGCCCTATGTAGGGGCCACAAAATGTATGCAATCAACATAATGCTTACACTCTGACACTCAAAGGCACATTGTAGCCTATGTGAAATAGAGTGAAATATGTATTTTAGAAACTTACCTGTTCCTCTGGTGGGCCATAGAGCTGATAATACAGGAAAAAGACCTCATCCAAAAGGGTTTCCAGCTCCGCTAGAGTGAAGGGACTGGACCTCTCCCCTGTGGTGCATGCCATGATTGCTCCTAGAGGTGCCACAAAGCAGCTAAAATGGAGGAGGTATTGATAGCAGCAGTGTCAGGAGGCAAGCGAGATTTTTTTTCAGCCTGTGGCTGTGTCCACCGTGCATTCGACCGCCCACCGCGCGGTTGACTACCGCCAGCAGTGCACGCTCGAAATGTCCTTTTAGCAAGGTCAGGAATCGGCCATTTTATCAGTTGGGAAAATTGTATTGGTGACAGTTAAGTGCATCACCACCACTACAAATGGGAACAAACATGTTTACATTTGAAATGCCATGTGATGTCCAGTACAAAACTTCATCTTTGTTGTGCATTACTGTGCACAAATGCAAAATGTGTGTGGCACACTATTCACCGCGGTTGGCGGTATTTCACATGAAATGTTATGCTAACCTCATTATACTGGCAATTACATTTTTTTCTGAATTGATGATGTGCATATTTCTGTTACAGACCTGTGAAGGCCACCTTTGGGATTACTGAGGTATGTTCAAGATTTGACAATGATGATGTAAAAGAGGTAATGCTTCATGAAGCAGTAATGTTCAGACACATGACTTTTGCCTTACTCTTCACATATGTTACGCTGCATACTGTGACCAATCTACATTTTTGTGCCACTCCTCACATAAGTATCCTGGGAGAGGGAGGAGATGCCAGGCTCCAGTGGACCGCCTAGTTTCAGACCTACAGACCATGGTAGAGCGGCATGTCATCCAGAAGTTTAGTTTGAATCATCAAACACTCCTGAATTTATGTCTTCAGTTGGAGCCTGACCTCCTACCACACATCAAAAAGCCTACATCAATCTCATCACTTGTTAAGCTCATGTCTGTTTTGCATTTTTGGGCTCAGGCTCATTTCCTTTTACTGTTGCTATTTCAGGTGGAACGTTATAACCTATGTTTAGTCAGGTACTACAAGAGGTGCAAGCAGCACTTTTGAGCCACATTGGCAGCTACATTCAGTTCCCTAGACGTGAGGATTTAGCCAATGCGAAGGTGGATTTCTTTGCTTTTGGTCCCATCCCACATGTGATTGGATCCATTGATGGCATGCATATTGCCTTAGTACCACCGCATACCAGGGAACAAGTGTACCACAACAGGAAGCACTATCATTCAATCAACGTGCAAGTTGTCTGCTTGGCGGATTAGTACATCTCAAATGTCTGTGCCCGGTTCCCAGGATCAGCCCATGATGCCTTCATACTGCGGAACAGCACCATACCCCAGCTGATGTCACAACTTCTACTGGAGAGGGTCTGGCTTGTAGGTAAATGTGATCTGCCCTAAGTTTGTGTGGGTGATCTGAAAGTGTGTATTTCACTTTGCACTTCTGTCTATCTTTCATCTGGGAGACTCAGCGTATCCCAACTGGCCATAGTTGCTGGCATGGCTGAGGAATCATACTAGACTAGGGGAAGTCCGCTTCAATGAGGCCCATGGAAGGACCCAGCAGCCAGTGGAGCGGGCTTTTTGGGCTTCTGAAAGCCAGATTCAGATGTCTGGACAAGACTGGGGGAGTGCTCCTCTACTCACCTAGGAAGGCGTGTATGGTCACAGTGGACTGCTGCATACTCCACAGCATTGCCCTGCGATAGAATATACCTTACATCACAGAGGATGCAGCCAAGAAGAGCCACCGGGTGAGGGACCTGAAATAGCAATTGATGAAGATTATAGTGGTAAAGAGGAAGGAGCTGACTTGTGTCAAGATCTCAACCGAAACTACTTCCCCTGAGTGCAAGTATGGTGTGAGATGTGATGACTTTGACTATTCTTGCAACCCTTGCAGTGATATATATCAAAAGAAATGGTGGATATGCTTTCCGACCTGCACATCGAAGTGTCAGTAAATCGTACAATCCACACTGATTTATTATCATATCAATTTTTGTTGGGTGCTCCCATGGTGCCAAAATACCCACCCACCTTGGGTATTAATCCACTAGACCTACAGCGTAGTCTAGATACAACCTATTACCATAGACACCAAAGAACACCAGAGAAATGTTACTGTAATCCTCAATAAATATTGTGATCCAGAAAAGCACAGTCAATCAATGAAGTTACAAAGATAATGTCCCAATGAGCGATCCACAGCTGTTATGAGACCGCCCTACTTGCCGCCACAGACGACATCCGCACCCTCCTGGACCAAGGCCACTCCGCAGCCCTCATCCTACTCGACCTATCAGCGGCCTTCGACACCGTCTACCATCGCACACTAGTCGTCAGACTACACGATGCAGGCATACAAGGAACAGCCCTGGACTGGATCCGATCATTCCTCACCGGAAGAAGCCAAAGGATCAGACTCCCACCCTTCCTCTCCGACCCCACGAAAATCACCTGCGGAGTCCCACAGGGTTCATCACTGAGCCCCACCCTCTTCAACATTTACATGGCCCCCCTCGCAGCCATCGTCTGACAACACGGCCTCAACATCGTATCCTACGCCGACGACACCCGGCTCATCCTCTCCCTCACCAAAGACCCCACCACTGCCAAACTCAACTTCCTTCTCTCACATTGCAGCCAAGACCTGGAACGAGCTACCGGCAGACATCAGACGCGCCCCCATCCCTGAACACCTTCAAGAAGACCCTCAAGACCTGGCTCTTCGGCTAAACAGATCTGCGGACCCCCCCCAGTGCCTTGAGACCCTCACGGGTGAGTAGCGTGCTTACAATTCCCCGATTGATTGATTGTTGCCTATTGTGTAGGACATTGTCAGATGCATAATCTCCTTCCATGTTTTGAAAGTCTGCAACTGATTATGTGATCACTGACACAGAATAACTGAATCATGTCTTGTTTGTTATGTTTCAGACATCATGTCAGCCTATGATTTGGGCAATGGAATAAAGGTGTTATCAGACCAGACACTTGTGACATGGTAGTGTTCCTGAGTTTGGAGATTGGTTACATACAACATACCCATGATTCCAGAAATCCCAAGTTTTGACATTGCAAAGTTCTATTCACATTGTTACATGTGACAAAAACAACAGGAGACAATGATTTGGTGATAAGTGTTTTAAATGAAGTGAACAAGGATAAGAAAAAGAAACTTACATAAAATTACACAGTGTCAACAAAAAGTGAAGTCTTCAGTCATGGTGTATGGAGTCTTCGTAGTAGAGTCCAAATTGTCAGGAGTTCAAAGTCCAGCAAACCCCTCTCATCAAATATGGAAAAGTGGATAGGAATAGTCCAAGATGTGAATGTGTAGCACACACAGGAGGACATTAGGGGGAAGGTTTTCTACTGGCAGTGGTGGCTGTCTTGCCATTCTCACCTCCTGGAATCTTTCCGACAGAGGGGGTTCCGCAACTGCTGAGACAGGGGCATGTGCAGGCATGTCGTCCTCTGACAGGGCCTCCTTTTCTGTGGCAGATGTTAATGGCCGGCTGGATTTGGACAACAGGAAGGGGTATATGCAGGTGGAAAAGCCCTGCAGAGGGTGGTGTTGATGTCCAACAGCACCCGAATCAGGGAGGCCATGTTGGGGTTCATGCCGGCCATCTCGTTGTGCATGCCAGCCATCTCGGTGTGTATGCCAGCCACCTCCTGGTATGTGTCCCTCTGCAGCTCCTTGATTTTCCGGATTTCAGTCAATACTTGTTACTTTACACTTTGGGAGTCCTGGTAGACTCCCAGTACTTGGGTGAGGGCAGCCTGGGTGTTGGTGTCCCCAGTGGGCACACTCTGCAGGCCCACAATTACCCTCCCACTATGCCTATCCCCACAGGCTTGTGCCCTTCCACAGACTGCACACTCCTACTGGGTTCTGGTTCCTCCGTGATTGGTTGGTGATAGCGGGCTCAGAATCCAGGACCTTGGGCAGAGGTTGAGATTGACTGGACTAGGTGCACAGTTTGGGAAGACAGTGGTTGTCTGTGTTGTTGCAGCTGTGGTGGGGGGTGTTGTTGTGGGCACAGTGAGCCTCACTTTTGGCGCCTTCCCCGGCTGACCAGATGGGTCAGAACCTCACATTCATTGTGTCAAAGTAAATAGGGACCTAGAATGGAACAAAAAAGATAGAGATTAGTATTAAGAATAGACATGACATCTCCAATACTCTGCCACAAACACACTGTAGTCATAGCATGCGTGTTTGTCTATTCGGAGGTCTAATTGTGCCTAATACAGGCAAACACCCAGCTTGGTTGTATATTTAGCATTGTTCATCATGTGAGGGGTACACCATCAAGGGGTCACCTGCCACTGCTATTGAGCTGAGTTTCCGGCATGGCTCACATATATTAGAGGTAGGCCATTGTTATGGTGTCACTCATGCCATCATTGGTTTCAGTAGATGAGACCAGGACACCATTAAGCATTCAAACATATATCTGAGTGGAGCATTGTCTGTACATTGCACAGTCCATGATGAGTGAAGATCAGTAGTAACATGGCGGACAAGTGAGAAGGGGCAAAAGCAGTCTAGCATCTTGGTTGGTGACAGAGTGAGAGGGCGTCATGGTAGTTGTAGTCATTTTAATCTCACTTAACCAACACTTGAGAAATGGTAACCTGCATGATGTGTGAAGATATGTTGTAACCAGGCAGACAAGCGAGAAGGGGCAAAAGGAGTCTAGCATCTTGGTTAGAGCAGTGGCAGAGCCTCATGGTAGTTGTAGTCACTTCAATCTCACTTTAGCAACACTTGAGAAATGGTAATCTGCATGATGTGTGAAGATCAGTTGTAACATGGCAGACAAGTGAGAAGGGGCCAAAGGAGTCTAGCATCTTGGTTAGAGTTGCAGTGACAGAGCCTCATGGTAGTTGTAGTCACTTCAATCTCACTTTACCAACACTTGACAAACGGTTATTGTACCATACCTGTTGGTAACATATATTTGGGATGAACCATACTTTAAAATATTCACACATATCATGGGCCCTGGTGAGATATTTTGATGGTAATGCACTTACAGACAGCATTGCAACATGTGGCATTTCATGGAGTTGGAATCATGTGCTCCTGTATGCAACAATGCACACTGACAGACAAACCAACATCTACATCTCAGATACTTTGAGTATGCATGTTAAGAAAGTAGGTAGAGAACCCAATAGCAAAAGCAGAGTTGAGAGCAGACAGTACATTGTGGTATTCTGATATTGACGTGTAACTTACCAGAGCCCATCTATTCCTATCAAGCCCTCAAACTGCAAGGGTGTCAACACCTTTTCCTCCCAGGGAAAGCATTGTAATGGGTCACTGGGTGGGCCAACACCAGTCCTCTGACCTTCCATGTGGTGGGTGTTGTACCTGATATGCACCCTCAACCTAAGGTCAGTCCACCTCCTAATAGTGTCGTCCTGTGTGTGCAGGGTGGTACCAACAGCATTAACTCTGTTGACTATCCTGTCTCACATTTCCATTTTCCTACTGAGAGGAGTATGCTGGACTAGGGAACCAAAGAGTAGGGGCTCTATCCTAATGATTTCATCCACCATGACTGTCAAATCTTCCTTAGTTATGAGTGTTTTTTTTGCCAGGCATGATGAGAAAATTAAATGGGAGTGTGTATATGAAAGGAAAAACAAACAAGTGATACAGGGAAAAAGGTGCAAAACAAAAATTTCAGTTGGTGGAGAGTGCTAAATGGGAAGATGAAAAAGGGTAGCTGAGAAAAGGACGGCCTGTCTTGTGAGCTGCAGTTGGGAAGCAAAGGATGCTGCTCAGGGATGGGGTGTGAATTGCAGACGTGTCCACTTGTCAAAACACATCAGCTGTGTTGTTTTTTAATCCATTTAATGGTCACTGTTGGGGTGTTTTCTTTTTCGCGTACTGCAGAGTTCTATATCTGTTGGGTAACCGGAGTTTGTTAACTGCCAATGGGAAACCGCGAGTACGATTGCATAGTCATAGTATGCTCGGCGGGTGCACTGCGGACCTGATGGCGTCGGAGGACACACAGCAAAGATTGCAGACCCCGCAGTCTCGGCATAAAGACTGCCGTGGCCGGCGTTTCAGACAGCACAACTCGTAATACGGCGGGTGGAAGATCTCAGGCGCAGTGGTGTCGTAGAGGACGAGGATGCAATTGTCGGCAGTCAGACCGCTAAAATCGTACTCAGGGCCTATAGGGGCAATATTTACTATTCCAATTCCAATGTAACCAAACTCAGGGAAGGTGTTGAACACTAAAGGGGCGGATTTTACTATTCCCACTCCAATCTAAATAAACTCAGGGACGGTGTTGGAAACTAAAGGGGTAACATTTATACTCCCACTCCAATATAACCCACCTCAGGGAAGGCGTTGGACACTAAAGGAGTGATATTTACTATTCCCACTCCAATATAAACTAACTGAGGGAAGGTGTTGGACACTAAAGGGGTTACATTTACTATTCCTACTGCAACATAAAGTAACTCAGGGAAGGTGCTAGATACTAAATGGGTGACATTTACTATTTCCACTCCACTACAAAATAAGTCAGGGAAGGTGTTGGACACTAAAGAGGCGACATTTACTATTACTAATCCAATTTAAACCAACTCAGGGAAGGTGTTGGACACCAAAGGGGTGATATTTACTATTCCCACTCCAATATAAACTAACTGAGGGAAGCTGTTGGACACTAAAGGGGTGACATTTACTATTCCTACTGCAACATAAACTAACTCAGGGAAGGTGCTAGACACTAAATGAGTGACATTTACTATTTCCACTCCACTACAAAATAAGTCAGGGAAGGTGTTGGACACTAAAGGGATAACATTGCTATTCTTACTACGATGTAAGCAAAGTTAAGAAACATAACTATATTAATAAAAACACACATAATATTTCAAAATTAAAATAAACATCCTTAACTACAATATTTGTTTTTACAAATACATTACATATATTTTATACTACACATTATGCCATTTTTTTTTTTTACACTTCAATAATTTAATACACTATTTAAATAAACTATTAAATATCTTATTATAAAATAAAAAGAATTTATTTTTTTCTATTTAAAAAAAATATTTTCAACATCTAATAAAAAAATTGTAAACAGTACCATATTTTTGAATAATAAATATTGTTTTTTTGCAATACAACTATATACGTTTTAAATAATTGAAAAATGTATTTTTCCCATTTTTCAAAAGTCTAAACATGTTCATAATTATTTAGCAAAATTGTAAAATAATTTGAAACAAATTCTTTCATATTTAAACATAAACAAATATTATTTCTTACATATTTTGCACATTACAATATTTGATAATAAATATGTAATATATTTATAAATATTCCTCCAATACATTTCTAAATATTACATATTTTGTTTACATTTATAAATTTTGTTTAAAACTATTTAAAAATAATGCAACCATTTTTATACTAAAAATATTTTGTAGTTAAATAAAATATTAAGGAATAATATTTAAATATCTCACCACCCTTGTCCCCTATAAACCCAACATTTCACTATTAAAAAATATTTCTAAAATTACAAAAAAACATTTAAAAAATGGACAAACTAAATATGAATGCATATTTTTAAATATCTCCCCACCCTTATCCCTTATAAACCCAACATCCCACAACTAAAAAATGTATTTCTACATATCAAAAACAACATTAAAACAATTTAAATTATAAAGAAAACATTTTTAAATTTACATCGTATTTTTTCAAAATTAAAACATTAAAATAAATAACAACCTATAAGATATAAAATACAATATATAACACTAATTATGACAAAAAAATGATATTATAAACAATATAAACTACATAAATATTAAACAAATTGATATTTTGAATACCTAAAATGATATTTTTGACAATGTTAATAAAAACCGCAATACTTATGTAACATGATATTTTTGATTCAATATTTTGCCCAAATACCAGATGTAAGGTGATGAGCTGTTTCCACGTTCCATTGGGGATTATAGGGTCACGTTCTAGGTTGCCAAAATCACCTGCTACTCAGAAAGGGTTAGGAGTTCAGGTGAGGCACTGTGAGCTAGCCAGGATTTGGGCTGACGGATACGTATGTTGTAGAGAGACTCAGTCCCTACACTCTTATGTACTGTCATACCAAACCACAGTTCTGCTTTACCATCAGAATCCCTGTGACACCACCCACATTGCCAAGTCCATGTAAAGTAAAATGCGCATGCACTGAAGGTCTGAAATCAGAAGCTATAGGTATTGCTTTTGATGCTGTCATCAATAATGAGTTAAAGGAAACAGAGTGAAACACTAATGTTGGTATCCTTTTAAAGGTTCAAACTTGAACAACCAACAGAAAAAACTTTGTACTTTCTAAAATGCTGTGGAGGATTAATCCCTAACACTATGGACGTCTCCGATAAAGGTATTTAATGGGTACCAAGGGTACACACAAGTACTACATAGGAGACCTGTTAAAGAAGAACTTAACCAACGTTGGTAGCGTCATCTTGCACGGATTCTGCTGGTAAAGCAGAACTGTGTATTAGGACAACAGGACGTCAGAGTGTAGAGACTGAGGGCCTGATTATGATCATGGTGGTCAGACAGCCAGACTGTAGTGTCGGGGGTCGGGAGACCACTGTCAAGCCTGCGGCATCCCTTCTGCCATATTATGATGGTCTGTCAGCGGTGGTATGCTCAGGCTCACATCTATGTGAGCCTGAAGGTGATACTACCGCAGTGCAGCGCCTGCACTAGCATGCACGCACTGTTACCATGCACCATGTCATGCATAGCACACAGTGCACGCACGACACTGCATGTACAGTGTGGCACAACATGTGTCCCCATGCAAAACCCCCCATGGACAAAATCACCTGTGGTGCCTGTTTGGGGCCCCCTTTTATGTTTCCGACATCTTTTACATGGCAGGTTCACCACCATGTAAAGGATGCCGGAAATGCAGGTCGTAATCTAGACGGTGGTACCCGACTTGGCACTGGCTCCCGCTGCCCTGTTGGGATCCTTGATCCTAGCAGTGGCAGCGGTGCTGCAGCAGACTTGTGTCAGTCCGAGTGCCAGTGTCCTAATGTGGTGGTCAGACCGGCGGGTCATCAGCAGTCGGACCACCATCGATGGGATGTCAGCGGTATAACTGCCAGCATCCTAATCAAGCCCTGAGTCTCTCTACAATGTCATTACCCGTTAGCCCAAATCCTGGCAAGCTCCCAGTGCCTCACCTGAACTCCTAACCTACCCAGAGTAGCAGGTGATGTTGGAAACTTCAAACATGACGCTCTATTCTATGAGGGAACCATGGAAACAGACCCCCCCTTTTGTTGCTTACTTACTCAAACATGCCAATGGTGAACACAAGAAAGACATGAAAAAAGTTTAAAATACATTTAGTGAAACTATTGTAGCCTATTATGGAGCAAATGTGCTGCAATCATTAGGCAGATGCAACTAATTAATTAGCATTATTAACTGAGTGTACAGGACAAACATCCCAACCATGACAAATTATGTATCTAGCTAAATCTACCCTCACTGTATGAAAACAGGGATATATTTGTGATCTCTGGGATTGGCCTCAGACTCAATACCTAGAGTATGTAATTAGGTCCGGATCATGAATGTAAACTTAGTTTATGAAGGGCTGCATGTCAGGCACTGCTGTAATTCCGGAACAGTCCTCTCTGCTGGAATCCTCCTCTCTAGACCGGAAGGGGACGGTGCATAGTATATATGATAAAAACGACTGTGTTGGAAGATGCAGTTGTGCGACTGTTATGTATAACGTTAGGAGTTGCTGCTGAATGAACAGAGAAAAAGAGTACACTATGGCACTGATTAGGATGACAGTCAGTAAGCCTCCGACCGCTCGTCGGAGGCTTACCGTTCGACTCTGACCGTCACATTATAATGACGGTAGTCAGAGTCCAAACCGGACGGTCAATCCATCAATCCATCTGGCTTCCAAATAGCTCAAGGAACCCGACAGCCAGTCGGAACCACCACATAATCCCTTATGGACGGCGTTTCCGCCGTCAGAATTATGATGTCAGTTTCCGACTAGCTTTTCATGTTGGGCTTTCTGACATGGAAATCCTGTCTGAAAGCAGCTTTGGTCGCCCCTAGCAGGGCCTCTTTCTCTCCCCGTCCTATGGTTCTGGGCCAGGGGGACCTGTGGTGCCTGCCACACAGTGCAGGGATTTACATTAACTCCCATTTCTCTATGAAAGCTTGTAGTCGGCTGGTTTCCCACCACCGCACAAGCTCCCATAGGGAAATCGGAGTTTGCGACCACACCATGTGCGGTCGCATCGTAGTTGTGGTTTCAGACCGCCGACCCGAGGTCGGTCGGTTCCGAAACCGCAGAGATGTCGGTCGGAGGCAACTCTTACCGACATCATAATCAGGGTCTGTTTTTATGTATTCGGAGCAAATTTGTACAAAATGTACAGACCGAATCTCAAGAAGAGTCCCTGAATAACAAGCAACATGTACAACATATTCCCTAAACAATGTCGCAAAAACAAATGTATTATATGAGACTATGTAAAGCAAAGGCAAAAAACGCTGAACTAAGGAAGAACCAAAGTTGGCTCAGAAGGGAAATCACTACCCATCCGTATCACATAGTGTGGAGAAGCTGGCAGTTGTTGAGGTGGTTGGTGAGGTGTCTGTTGACCAGTTTCTCTAAGACCTTGGCCAGGTATGGTAGAAGGGAAATGGTTCTGTAGTTGGAGACAGTGGCTGGGTCAGAGAATGGTTTATTGAGCTTGACAATGGCGTGTTTCCGGGTGTCTGGGAATGTGGCGGAGCTGAAGGTGGCATTGAAGATGGGTGTTAGTGCTCACTACGAGTCCTTTGGTGAATGTGTGGTAGGGGCAAAGGTCAGATGAGGCATCTGAGTGGATGATCTGCATGGTAGGAGCGATTTCAATGATGGTGATGCAGGCCATAAGTTCAGGGTTCATTCTTTGGCTGTGATGGGAAGCTGGGTTGCGACAGTGATGGTGTCCAGCTGAGGGTAAAAGTTGCCGTAGATGGTGGAGATTTTCTTACAGTCCATAGTAGTCAAAAAGTTTTGGATAGAGTCAGAAAAGAGAGATGGGATAAAGGTTGAAGGGAAAAGATTTTTTTAATATTATTCTAACAAATAACTGAAATTAGCAAATACATGTATAGCAACATACTCACACATCTCACATGTATATTGTTGTGGCTAAGTTTGCAAAGCCTCTATATTAATATATGTTCACATCTCGCCCTACATGTGTCAGTGTAGGTTGGGGTTCTAACAGAATCATTTGTGGAAAAACCATTGGATTACAACTATCTGAAACTGTAATCATTGCTTTGCTCAAGCCTCATTATTTAATTTAACACCTTGCCACTGATATCCACTGGGTGAATGATTATCATGAAATTATCTATTTCAGAAAGTATTAGTAAATTTGGACACAATGAACGAACGTGTTCAAAAAGGAATTGTTGACCAAATGAATAACTTAAGACGGAATGTGAAGCCAAAACCAGCGAACATGCTAAAACTGGTAAGACTTTCTAGTTTACTAACAAATTTACTTGAGTGGCATTAAAGGCATTCCAGTGGGGTGGACTAGGGAACCAAAAGTATCCATGATAAAAATGTTCAAACCAGCCCCATTCCTTTCATCTCCTTGTGCACTCTTTTCCCATCCATCCATCCATTCTCTTTCTTGCCTAATCTCATCTCTCTCTTCTTCTCTGATCTATTCCTCTCTATCTTCCCCCTGCCCTCCTCTCTTTCTCTCTCACTTGAAGTCTTCCCAGCCCTGCTGCAATTAACAAGGGAGAGATAGCGATGGTGACAGAGGCTCCAGGAGCAGCCCTGGAGTTTCAAAAACAGCCTCCAAGGGCTCCAGCCCACTGGGGAAACCCCCTGGTCTGTCCGGCCCTGCATGCCAACTACCTAAAACAAGGTAAAGTTATACATAACTTTTTTTTAATTGTTTAAGGCGAAGTAAGTTTGTAATGGTCAACCTCAAATTAGTGGTGCAGTTCTTTCTTTTCCTCCTGTTTAAGGGAAGATATTGGAGCAGACCTAGCCTATCCTTTCTGACTTCTATGAACCAGTGAATTACATGTACTTTGCTTTTAACTCCAGCCAAGTGACATGCAGTTTGTAACACGGAACTCTATTTAAATAGAGGATCCTTTAGATATCAGGCTCCATTCGACCGAGCTGTTACTTAGGGTATGGAAGTCATTTTACTGTTGCCCAGGGTAGCACCTGCTATCCCTGGCTTGCATCTTGCGACCCCTGGCAGTGCCCTTGCAACCGCTGGTCTCAAAGGTTACAGAGTAAGTGTGAGGATTTAAAGCAAAATGGGTCTCTAGATGGCTTCATCTTTATGTTGTTTCGCTAGAACAGTGAAACCGTAATTCATACTTCAAAATGTTTTTATCTTGCAAAATTAATACATTATGAAGTACGCGGGATAAATCTCTAATTAATTGGAATGTTTGTTATCCTGTAGGGGCACAATCAAAACACCAGTGCATATCTGAACAACACATTAATTACAGAGGGGAATATTTACAAGCCCCTATCGCCACCACAACAGCACTCTTCACGACGTTATGGTGCCGATACAAAGTTCGCCTAATTTACAAGACAGCATTAATGCTACTTTATAAATAACGCACCCTTTCACCCTATACTTAGCGTGAAAGGGGAGGGCAATGGGTTTTGCGGTGGGCATTCCACCGCAACACCAATTGATTTTAATGCTGCCCCATATTTACAAGTGCAGCGTAAATATGGGGCAGTGCCAAAATTAAGACCAGGGAAAACCTGTCTGAAACAAATGTTTCATTTCTCTTCGTTTTTGCTGTTTCTATGTGTGCTGCTTTGTGCAGCACACATAGAAACAGCAAAAGTCCATTGATTGTTTATGTGCAGGAAGGTGACCCTTCCTGCACATAAACAATCAATAAAAAAAATGACGTTTTGCAACTTCTATGTGTGCTGCATTAAGCAGCACTCATATAAGTTTCAAAATGCCATTTCAGATTGTTTTGGTGCAGGATGGGACACCTTCCTGCACATAAACAATCTTCCCCTACAACGCAGGCACCCTTGCACTATGGTGCAAGGCTGTCTGCGTTGGCGCTAGGCAGCTAAAATTAGTGCCAGCTCAGTGGGAACTGCAGAGCTGTAGCCTATCCTTGTAAATACAGTGCAGCCCTGCATTTTGGAAGTGGCAGGGCTCTGCGTTATGCTAACACTGCGCTCCGCCACTTCCTAGTAAATATGCCCCAGAGTTTGTTTAATTTAAATGCTGTCGGTAGGTTGCATGTGAGATTCTTTTTCCCCTGTGACGGGAAAAGAAAGCAAATCTAGCCTACAGCAGGCCATCAAGTGTGTGGCTTTCCTGGGATTAGGGATAGGGCTAGCATAGAATGATCTTGACTAAGGTCCTACTGCATGGTGCAAGATGGCCGATTGGAGAGGAGCTCACTAAGAGCTCCGCTTGCTGGGGATCACATTGTGAAATATCCCCGTTTAGCCCCATCGGAACTTGCATCGGAACGGGCATCGGAATTCGCAACGTAATTATAGATGAAAAGAAGAAGGAGCGCTTTGGCCTCTACCAGTGTTACCTTAATGGCTGAGCTGGTCGTGAGGAACGGAAGGAACCAGACTACATCGCTAACCAGTGTATCAGGAGGTACCCACAACAATGGTCACAGGACGACTCGCCTCGACGACGATACCCATCCCATCGGGCATAGCTGGTCTTGATGGCGGACAGAGCTGCGATGCCACAGGATGTCGCCCAACAGTAAAACCTGATCTCCCCCCCTCGGCCGTTGAAAAAAACAGCTGTTTGGGTCGCCTGATGTCCAGATCTCCCACTGGACGTCGTGGAGCCTCGGCCGCCTTGAGCGCCCGATAACTGGATCACCCATAGGCCTTTGAAGGTCCTTGGTTGTCGGTGACGCCTCAGTCGGACATGCATGGGCACACGGCACCATCTACTGACCGATGGTGAAAACTTCATGCCCCTTGGTCCTTCTCTCCTCAGCGGCCGCGAAGCCCAGTGCAGAGAAGGCACGAGTGGCTTGAGCAGCACTCTCCCTGAAGCGGAAAGAGACAAGAACAGCTTTTCCCCCAGAAAGCGGGAAGAGCTGAGACCGCCGGACTGCCACGAACGTATTCCAAGCCTCGCAGGCTTAGCACCTCCCCGCCCGTCTATCACCGACGGCTTGTTTCTAGCTGCCCATGCAGGCTCGACAGAGTGAGAGCGGCTTCCAGCCTCCCCTGGGTGATGCGACAGGATCGTTAGCCCACGAGTCATCGCATCCGAAGTGAGTGCAGTCAACAGTATTTCATCTTGCATTCCACGCATCCAAAAGTCATTTGGGGGATGCTTCTTGTAATGAAGGGAGCAGAATGGCGATTTGAGATCTCGGACTCCTACTATGTGGACATATAGTTCTGCAGACATTTGGCAATCTCCGGATATTTACTCTGGTTAAACAGGTGAGCCTCATTGTGTGCAATGGTTTTTGGCTGATCTTTAGTAGAACTAGATTGGCGGGATCTAATTAACTTTGATCTATCTGAAACTTGATCTATCTGTTCACTGGTTTGTATGCTGCGGCCCGATCTACACACAGGGAGAGCCCATTTTATTTCTTGTCTACATGTATGTAAGGGGCCGAGGAGTACTTTCTGACTCCACTCAGTGTACAAAATGGCAGCAGTTAACATAACCAGGGAGAAAGGACTAAGTCAGACATGGATTTAGCTAGAAAGAGTCAGAGGACTCCCCCACAATAGCAGGTCATAGAAAATAAAGAAAGGACCTCGCACTACAGTGTATGCAAAAACAGAAATAGGACTACATCCCAAGAAGACCAAACAATTGAAAGTGAAAAAGGACTTCCTCACAGGATCAGAAATAGATAGTAAACACGGCAGCCATCTTGGACTGATTCATTCTTAACAGGATGGTTCCCCGAGATTTCCTGCAACATCCTTGAGTCCCCATCCAACATCCTAAATGATAAGTGTAGGAGAGTAGGATCTGCCTCTTATGTTGCCCCCACTTTTTTTTGATGTTTACACTGGTTTCTGGCTATAGTCAGGCTGGATCCCTGCCAATCAGGGCCCCAGCCTCTCTGTTCTCTCTAAACGATTTGGAGTGCACTCTAGGTGCACTAGTGATTGGATACTGTGGTACCTTATGAGTCCCTATTATATGGTACCTTAGGTGCCAAGGGCATAGGTACTTCACAGGCCTACCAGGGGCTGAAGCATGTATTATGCCACCCCTGGGAAGCAGACTAAATCTGACACCACAGGCCTGCTACTGCAGCCTGGGTGAGGTGGTGCTAGCACTCCTCACTGAGATATAGGTTCCCTATATCTCTCCTGCACACACATTTAAACCTATCAGTCACCCCTAAGGCAGGCCCTATCAATCCTGAGGGCAGGGTGCTTGGCTTCTATGTGAGGGGGTGCCTCTGCCTGAGCAGGGCCCCTCTGCAGCTCTCAGAGTCCATTCTCTGGTGCTGTTTGTGGATGCGGTTAAACCATATACTCTTAAGTGCATTATATCCTTGCGGTAGAATGCTAACTTTGGAATGGCTGCATCAAAACATGTCGTGTTTGGTGTCAAACATCTTGGAATACTACCCCCCGCCAGTCCTGGTGGCGGGGGTAGCATTCCACCCTTCTCGAGGGATAGACATGTGCCCACTGTGGAAACACGGTAGAATCCTGAAGAGCCCTGGCATCACAAAATGGATGCCACCATTCACAGACACTGGGCTGCCCTCCTGCTGATGACCGAAACTCGCAGTGGAGGAAGCCCAACAATAGGCATCCTGTCACAGGGAGGTGTAACCACCTCCCAGACAGGGTTTAGTGTATTGGGGCTGGGTGGGTGCACTCTTAGAGTGCTTTGAAGTCCTGCACTGGGGGAGCAGAAGGCTCCTCTGTGCATACACCAGTTCAAACCAGCTCAGGGGCTACCTGCCCCTGCTCTGGCGCGAAACTGGACAAAGGGAAGTGGGTGTAACCACCCACTCCCCTGACCCTCCCATAGGTGGGGTCTTAGAGCTAGTCCCTCCCTTCCTTGTTAGTATAAGGTAGGGAACCCTTGAACTTGAAGATTAGATATCCCTGGACGACGCTCTGAAGAAGAATCCTGGACCTTCGACGTTCCATTACCTCTGGAAGACTGAAGAATCTCCCTTGGAGTCAAGGAGTGACTCCCCTGCTTGGCAGGCACCAAAAACTACAAACGACAGTCGCAAACTACACCGCTCCCGCCACAGCCCGAGGTCCCTGCAGCCCCAGATGTGGATTTCCTGACTTCTCCAAGGCCATCGTGAGTCCCCAGCGAAGCTGAGGCAAGTGGACCCCACGAGTGACGAGGAACTGCAGTCCCTGGGTACCGTGCACTATTGTCAAGTGCAACCCCTTCACGACGTTCTACAAACTTGTACTTTGGACCACGTGTGGTCCCAGCCTCCAGCCGGAAGCTCTCTGAAGACCAGAAGCCTACTCCATCCCGAGTGACCATGGGCCCCTGTTGAAGGAATCCTCCCGAGGCGTCTTTGCGATCCCTTGCCCGCTGGCTTGTGGGTCTCCTGAAGACTTTTCTACAAAACCAAAGTGCTTCCCTGGTTGCTCCAGACCTTCTAAAGGCCCTATGCCTTGCCCCTTTGCAAGTCGTTGTTTCTAAGTCTCTTTTTTAGTATATGGTCTGATACGCCCCTAGGGCCCCAGCCATATTTGTGCTTAATTTATTGTGAAACGTTGATTTGTGCATATGTTCCTGACTTCTAATCTCATAAAGAGATTAGTAGAGTTGTTTAGTAATAAATACATATATATTTGATATATATACCTGTGTGGTGTCTTTTCATTTGGTGATTCAAGAGATTGTGTGGTAAAACAAGCTGCTTTACATTCCTTCAAGACTTAGCCTGAAGGCTGCTCTCCACAGCTACCACTAGGATAGCTTTCTATAAAGGTTGTCTTAAACCTATCTACCATAAGAGTCGAATTGTACTGGTGCAAGGTGTCCACTTTAATTAGTGAACAGCATATACAAGGCCAACTTCTCACAATAAGACTTCGCCTTGTTGAACTAGCACACCCACACTTCATAATGCACACTGACCCACGTTCCCACCCTATCCTACCCCACCCCGTTCACAACCTACATTTACACTATGGAGTGCTTGGGTCTTCACACTTATTCCATTATTTACCCCCTAACCTTTTGAAAAAAGCAGCCAAAAGCTTTAAACACAATTTCTTAAAATCTCACCCGAAACCCCCATCTCCGACCCCTACTTTTCAACCAACAAAGGACACATAATGAATGACATCATCTTTTATACCAAAAGAAGAGCATAATGGAGGAAAGCCTTTCTAGCCCTATTCTTGATAACCTCCACGAGGAAAACAGCACATGGCCTCTCGCTATATGTCAATCCCCTCCCCACTCTACAAAGCAGCAGACACAATCACCATCTATCATAACGGAATCATCCTCATGCAATCCTCGGACCGTAACCTAAACCTTCTTGATAACATCTTTCCTCTCATCAAGGATAAAGTCAATAGACCCCATCTCACCCTCCTAGCCGACAGCAACCTCTGCCAACTTACCGACTCCCTAGCAGATTCTCCTTTATGTCCGATCCCCTTGACATCCCATCCTGCATATACACACACGCCAGACCTATCAGTCACCTCTAGCGATGACATGCACTTCCCCCTGTCATATGTGGCCCCCATCACCCCCAATACTCCCATTGTCCCAATCACACCCCACACCCCTACCGGCCTGTATCACACCTTACCACCCCCACCCTCTCCACTCTCCAATACCCCCACTCTCTCATCCACATCTCACATCTATACCTCCTGACAACTACGAGAGGACACAATTCACCTCAACCCCTACTCGACCCCCAACACCACTACCACTCACTCTGCCCCATTTACACCTCTGAACCTTACCTCCTCACCTCGAGCATTTCCCCATGCCCCGTCTCCCTCAAACACGATTCCCACCGTCCCAATCATTAACCACTTACATACCGCCTCACCCTCTCCATTCACCAATACTCCCACCCTCCCTCCAACATCTCATACCTCTTCCCCCCCACAGTTTCGAGATGATACAACTCACCCCAACACCTACCCTACCCCCAACCCCACCACCACTCATACCACTCATACTGTCCCAATTACACCTCAGTACCTTACCGCTTCACCTCCGGCATCTACCCACGCCCCATCTCACAACACCACTATTCCAACCGGCCCACACATCAACCACACCCAAACCGCCTCACAACCCACATCTTCACCCCCCCTTCATCAAAAAACACACAGAAAGACTGCATTACAACGGACCTGACTATGGATCCCCCCAATATGACACTCATGGCTCAACCGCTCCTCCCTCAAACACATTTCATACATCAAATAGGCTACATCTTACTCCTGACCACAAACTAGATGAGATACTATTATCTCTACTACAAGTCAAAGAGGACATCCATATGCTTCACAACCTGATTCTACAACAACCCAATTTCTCACACCCAGAACTAGCACCCAGAACGTTCCTCCATAGCAAACACCCAAAACTCACCCAACAACCACACGCAAGATCACTGAAACATGAGCCGCCTAGATGGAGAACAGTGCCCCACACAGATGAACATCCCGGCCGATCCGGAGGATAAACCCACTATCAGCCAAAGACTTAAGCACCCTTCTCCGTTCCTAAGAGCTACCGGTTCTCCCACGTAATAGTGAACATCCAGTTAACTTGCTAAACATTCCCTAATCCATTCCATATCCCCGGATATACATTGAGCTACAAGACACAACTCTAGAGGTATAGTTGTAAGCAACCTCATGAGAGTCCCCCTCATACCTGAACCCAACACAACATACATCAAGTCCCAACTAAAATGCATACTTCTTAACTGCAGGTTGGCATCAAGACATGCAACTGATATAGCTGACCTCATTCTCACCAATGAACCAGACCTACTAATTCTGACTGAAACATGGCTAAATGAATAGTCTACGCCCATTCTAGACATACTGGTACCCCCAAACTATAACATCACAAGACTAGATAGAACGGACAGGCCAGGCGGTGGTGGTATCGCGTGCATACATCGAAGCAATCTAACAGTGAACCGATCCCACTCCCCATTATCTTCCTGCGAATACCTCTACCTAGTTAACACTAGTAGTAACAAGCCAATATGCTCACTACATACATTCTACCACCCTCCAGGAGATAACCTCTCCTTCATCGAAGACCTAATGGATATTGTTAGATTTGGGGGTCTCTAGTTGGCAGAGGTAGGTACCTTTGTCCAAATAGGGACCCTTGCGTCTAGTCAGGGAAAGTAGGTACACTCCCGAAATAACCCCTGCTCACCCTCTTGGTAGCTTGGCACGAGCAGACAGGCTTAGTTCAGAGGCAGTGTGTAAAGCATTTGTGAACACATACAGTAATCAAGTGACAACACTACAAATGGACACCACACAGGTTATATATTTATAAAAATAGGTATACTTTATATAGATTTATCACAAGACCATAAACGACAAAAATAATCCACAATACTGTTAAGAATACTTAGTTCTGATCAAAAAGGCTTAATTCAAGGTTCTGTGCGAGTCGGTAGCCTCCTCCGGCTACGGCGATGTCGAGAACAAACAGAGTCTAACAAATCCAGCTGACCGCGTCGAGACGGGCCAACACAGCGTAGACAGACTCGGTCACAGTACCTTTTACTTGAAGCGGCAGGCACGGGCGTGCGAGCCGGATGGCTGTTCGTCGCGGTCGCGATGCAAAAATGGAAGCGTTGCAGGACGCGTTGTCCCTCGGTGCGGTGCAGGCAGCGGCTCGTTGACGTCGTCGAGACGGAGTCGGTGAGACCAGGGCCTTGCGTTGCAGGGCGAGACGGTGCTTCGAGGCGGTGCTGGCAGGTTGCGGTGCGGCGACGGAGCCGGATTCAGGAGCTGGCGTCGATCAGTCCGGACAGCGGTGCGAGTCGGGCGGTGCGTCGCAAAGCGTGCGAGCGGTGCCCAACTCCGGTGCGGTCACAGGACTCGAACTCAGCAGCAGTGACCGTGTCGGTCGGACCAGTTCGATTCGGCGTAGCGAAGCGTTGCAGGACGCGTTGTCCCTCGATGCGGTGCAGGCAGCGGCTCGTTGACGGAGTCGGTGAGACCAGGGCCGTGCGTTGCAGGGCGAGACGGTGCTTCGATGCGGGGCTTACAGGACACCGAGTCGGTCGTGAGAGTCGGTCACAGCTCCCTACCTCTGCAGCCACTGAAACAGAGTTTCCAGCAGCAGTTCACAAAGGGGGTGAAGTCCAATGGTCCTGGGACTTCGGTCAGGGGGCAAGCTCTCTTCCAAGCCCTTGGAGATCCTTCATAAGTTGATGAAAGTCACAGCAAAGCAAAAGTTCCTTTCTCCTTTCTTTGGCAGTCAGGCAAACCACTGCAGGCCAATCCCCCAAGCAGCACTTCAGCTTAGGGATGGTCTCTCCTTAGTTTCTTCTTGGTTCCGCTCCTCAGCAAAGGTTTCTTCTTGTTCCCAAAAGTGATCTAATCTTCCTGGGGTCTGGGTGCCCCTCTTATACCCTGATTCTCTTTGTTCTCTGGAGGCAGAGAGGCCTCTGCCTAGTCCAAAACCAGTTCTGGTCAGTCCTGGAGCACTTTGTTTTTCTGACTCCTTCTTTCCTTTCAGAATGTGGGGCAGAGTGCTCAGCCGCCCGGCAGGAGGTGGAGCCAGCATTGTGGAAGGCAGGCACAGCCCTATTCAGACCCAGGTGCAACTCCTCCCTCCACTCTGGATGCAGATCTTTCTATTCAGCCCTGCGCTGACTCACCCTGTCTCCGGTAGCCACCCCCAGCCCCTGTCACTCAATCTCCAGACAAGGAATACACAACCTAGCAGAGGCAGGCTTGGATAGTTAGGCAAAAAAATACCCACTTTCTAAAAGTGGTATTTTCAAACACAGAATGTTAAAACCAACTTCACTAAAAGATGTATTTTATCATCCTGAGTTCAGGCATACTAAATTCGTTTTTCTACCATGTTCCCGGGGTCAGTTCTGACTATAAGGTGTAATAGTCAGTCTGCCCATTATGGCCTATGGGGAGCAGGTAGCCTTGCAATAGTGAAAAACGAAAATGGCTGTAATTCACTATTAGGACATGCCACACACACCAGGGCATGTCCTACCTTATACTTACAATGCACCCTGCCCTAGGGCCTACTTTAGGGGTGACCAACATGCAGTAAAGGGAAGGTTTAGGGCCTGGTAAGTGGGTGTACTCACCAAGTCGACATGGCAGCCCTAGGCTGCACACAGGCTCTGCGATGGCAGGCCTGAGACACGTTTACAAGCCGCTTCTGTGGGTGGCACAACCAGTGCTGCAAGCCCACCAGCGGCATTGGATTTACAAGCCCTGGGCACCCTGAGTGCACTGTACTAGGGACTGACAAGTAAACCAATCATCCAATCATGGAGTCACTAATACATATATCAATTAACGATAGGGAGCACTTGCACTTTGGCGCTGATTAGCAGCGGCAAAGTGCCCATGAGCATCTAGTCCAGCTAAAACATATCGGTAACAGTGGATGCATTACGAAAAAATGGAAGGGAGACCCACGCCAAGGATGCCAGGTCTAACACGTGTCCCCTCCAGCTGAAATGTGGGGAGAACTATCCTACCCCTAGGGAGTTCTCATCGCTAAGGCGGAAAAATCTGGACAGACCATCAGCATTGGCGTGTTCTGTACCAGGGCGGTGTTCCACCGTAAAGTCCATCCCCTGTAGGGAAATGGACCACCTCAACAGCTTTGGATTCTCACCCCTCATCTGCATCAGCCATCTGAGGGGCCTGTGGTCTGTCTGAACCCGGAAGTGAGTCCCAAACAGGTATGGTCTCAGCTTCTTCAGAGCCCAGACCACAGCAAATGCCTCACGCTCAATAGCACTCCATCTCTGTTCCCGGGGAAGTAACCTCCTACTGATGAAGGCTACAGGTTGGTCTAGGCCCTCCTCATTGATCTGTGATAGAACAGCCCCTACACCATGCTCTGAAGCGTCGGTCTGAACAATGAACTCATTGGAAAAGTTGGGTGCCTGGAGCACAGGCGCCGTGCACATGGCAGTCTTCAAGGTGTCAAAAGCTTTTTGACAGGCGTCAGTCCAAATCACTTTCCTGGGCTGCTTCTTGGAAGTCAGCTCTGTCAAGGGGGCAACAATGCTGCCATACCCCTTGACGAATCTCCGGTAATACCCGGTGAGTCCTAGGAAGGCTCTCACCTCTGTCTGGGTCTTGGGGGCTCCCAAGCCAGAATGGTATCAATTTTCGGTTGGAGGGGCGCCACCTGGCCGCTCCCAACCTGGTGTCCCAAGTACACCACAGAACCCTGCCCAATCTGGCACTTACTTGCCTTGATTGTGAGGCCTGCCCTCCGCAGCGCCATCAACACTTCCCAGAGGTGGCGCAGATGTTCTTCCCAACTGGCACTAAACACTGCGATGTCATCCAGGTAGGCGGCACTGAAATCCTCCAGTCCAACCAACACCTGGTTGACCAACCTCTGAAAGGTGGCAGGGGCATTCTTCATCCCAAAGGGCATCACCCGGAACTGGTAGTGCCCATCTGGTGTGGAGAATGCTGACCTCTCTTTGCCCCATCAGTCAAGGCGATCTGCCAGTACCCAGACGTTAAGTCAAACGTGCTGAGGTACCGCGCAGCCCCTAACCGATCTATGAGCTCATCAGCTCTGGGGATGGGGTGGGCGTCAGTCCTGGTGACGGAATTGAGTCCCCTGTAGTCCACACAGAACCGGAGTTCTGGTGTGGCACCAGGCGCGGCAGCCTTTGGAACCAAGACCACGGGGCTGGCCCAAGGGCTGTTAGAGGACTCAATCACCCCTAGCGCAAACATCTTGGAGACCTCCTCCTTGATGCAGGCTCTGACCCTGTCAGTCACCCTGTAAGCCTTGTGCTTCACAGGAAGACTGTCCCCAGTGTCCACCTCATGGACGCACCAATGAGTGACACTGGGAACCAGGGAGAACAGGTCAGGGAACTGTCCCAACAGTTGGCGACAGTCACCCTGCTGCTCAGGTGTCAGGGAGGTAGAGAGGTTTACTCCCTCCACTGATCCATCTTGCTCTCGGGCTGACAGGAGGTCAGGAAGAGGCTCGGTCTCCTCCTCCATTCCATCATCGGTAGCTAAGAGCATGCCCACTTGGGACCTCTCCAAGTGGGGCTTCAGGCGGTTCACATGCAGGACCCGCAAGGGGTTCCTGGGAGACTGCAAGTCCACCAAATAGGTAACTGGACTCTTGCGCTCCACCACCGTAAAAGGGCCGGTCCACCTGTCCTGGAGCGCACAAGGCTCCACAGGGGCCATGACCCACACTTTCTGACCAGGCTGAAGCTCTACCAGAGTGGCATTCTGGTCGTACCACCGCTTCATCTCCTCCTGGCTGGCTTCCAGATTTGCCTCAGCAAGTTCTCTGAAACACCTAGTCTGGTTCCTGAAGGCCAGCATGTAACTGTATACATCCTGGGAGGTTTCCTGGGAGATTGCTCCCAGCCTTCCTTGACCAAACTCAGAGGTCCTCGCACCGGGTGTCCATAGAGGAGCTCAAAGGGACTGAACCCTAGAGACTTCTGTGGCACCTCCCGGTATGCAAACAACAGGCATGGTAAGAGGACGTCCCATTTACGCCTCATGGGTTCTTCCAGACCCATAATCATGCCCTTGAGGGTCCGGTTGAATCTCTCAACCAGACCATTTCCTTGAGGGTGGTAAGGAGTGGTGAACTTGTAAGTTACACCGCACTCCTGCCACAGGGACTTCATGTACTTGGACACGAAGTTGGTACCTCTGTCAGACACCACCTCTTGAGGGAATCCCACACGTGAGAAAATTCCCATCAGTGCCAGTCCCACCACGGGGGCCATCACTGTCCTCAGAGGGATGGCTTCAGGGTACCGGATGGCATGGTCCACCAAGACCAGGATAAACCTGTTGCCCATGGCTGTCTTGGGGTCCAGTGGCCCCACAATGTCAATACCCACCCGTTCAAAGGGGGTGCTGACCACAGGGAATGGCTGGAGAGGAGCCTTGTGCTTCCTCCCACTCTTTCCACTTGCCTGTCAAGTCTGGCATGTCCTGCAGTGAGTGGCGGCACTCCTGCGCATCTGGGGCCAATAGAAATGGGTAACAAGCCTGTCAAAGGTCTTGTCCTGCCCCAGATGTCCCGCTAACGGTACATCATGAGCCAACCCCAGTAGGAAGGCTCTGAAGCGCTGGGGTACCACCAGCACACGGGCTGACCCAGGCTCAGCAACCTTAGGCTCTGAATACAGGAGACCATTCTCCCAGTAAACCCAATGTGATCCAGACTGATCACCTGCTGCCTGGTCTGTGGCCTGTTGCCTCAGACCCACGAGAGAAGGGCATGTGTTCTGCTCCTTGCAGAACTCTTCCCTGGAGGGTCCTCCTTCTTGCTGCCAATGGGTCAGCTCAGGTAGGTCCCCCAGTTCAGCTACCGGTTCCCCTGTAGGCTCCAGGGCATCCCCCTCAGGGTCTGCCTCCTCCTGGACCGTGGGAACTTCGGGGGCCGGTTTCCCGCGCCCCTGCCTCCTCTCTCTCCGGCAGGCACCTGGGCCTCCCTCTCAGGCTCCAGGTCCTCTTGAACACCTTTAGCTGCCATTGACCGGGTGGTCACACATGCCCAATCAGGCAAGCCCAACATTTCTAAATGCGCACTCCGCTCCACCTTAGCCCAAGGGGAGCTCTCCATATCGTTCCCTAACAAACAGTCAACAGGCATGGCTGGCCTCACAGCTACTTGAAGAGTACCCGAGACCCCCCACTCAAAGGGAACCTGAGCCACCTTGCAGTGACTCTCTGTGTTGTCAGCGGCAACAACCGGATAGAATGCATCAGGGATAACCTGCTCTTTAGACACCAGGTGACACTTGACAGCTGTCACACTGGCTCCTGTGTCTCTCAGAGCCTCCACCCTATGGCCATTGATGGTCACTCACTGCCTGTATTTCTTAGTGTTCTCAGGCAGCGGGGTCCTAGGGACCATCTCAGAGTCTCCTAATGAGACAAGGGAAAACACTGTGGGATCCCCCCACCTTGGGCACCCAACTCCTCCCCCAGGGCTACACTAGCCAACTGCCGGGGGACTGCACTCGTGGGTGCTGGTTTTCCATGCAAAGGGCAACGAGGATCGTTTGCCTCGTGGCCAGGGGCGCCACACTTGTAACATACCAGTGGTCCCTGGTGAACAGGGGGCCTGTCGGGGCCACTGGCTTCTTCTCAGGGGGAGGCTGGGAACCTTTCCCTTGGTTCCCTTGGGGTTTACTTTGGGGCCCTTTATGGAACTCCTTCTGCTTACCCTTGTCCCCCCACTCTTCTGCTGGGGACCCTGCCCACCCTTGGCGGAGTCTCCCACGTGACCCTTGTGGACCCGGGTACTCACCCAGCGGTCCGCCTCCTCAGCAAGCTGCCTAGGGTTAGTCAGCTTACTATCAATCAGGTGCTGGCGTAGCTCAGGAAAACAATTACCGGACAAGTGCTCCCAGGCAATCAAATCAAAGAGCGCCTGAAAATCAGTCGCTTTGCTACCCTTTACCCAACCATCCAAGGCTCTGCAAAAGAAGGTCACATATTCAACCCAGGTACTGCTTTCAATCTTACTACAGTTCCTGAACCTTTGCCTATAAAGCTCAGGGGTCAACCCATACCTAGTCATTAAGGCATCCTTCATGTGGCTGTACGAATTATAGACTTCAGAGGGCAAATCCAACAAGGTATCCCGCCCTCACTGAGGAACCGTCCCCACAACCCCGCTCCCCAATCCTTCTCAGGGACCCGGTGGGAAGACATGGCTACCTCATAGGCTTTGAACCACTGCCCTATGTCATCATTTTTAAAAACTCCTTCACCACATCTTTGGGAATATACACCCTAGCTTCAACAGGCACAGGCGGTACACTGCCACCAGAGGGAGTAATCTCTAAGCTCTTGGCCTTCAATTCCAACTCCCTCAAAACTTTCTCATGTTCAAACTGCATTTTCTTTTCCTCTAGGGCTAATTTCCTAGTTTGCATTTCGAATTCTAACTGCCCATTCAGCTTGAGCTTGGTCATCTGCATTTCGTGCATCCTACTCTCCTTCCTGTCCTCCAACTCCTCTGGAGACAGTCCTCTGGCGGAAACACTGCTACCTACTGGGGAAGGTGGTCTTTTGGCCCCTAGACCCAATAGCCCCTCCAGCTGCCCTTCTGCATTCTCAGCCCCCTCCACAGGGGCACTCCTTGATTCGACCCAGGCCCTCAGCGCCTTTTGAAGGTCCTCCTTCCTGGAGAGTCCGGTCATGGACACTTTAAATTTTTTGCAGAATTGCTTGAGCTGTTTGAGGGTGTAGCACTCTAGCCTCTCTTCTTCCCAATCACACTCAACAGAGGCTACTGATGCTGGTTTCTCCATAGTGACTGAACTTGGCATTTGCAAAAATAGGAAATCCCAGAAAAAATGCTATAAAAGTATGTGGTTGCGTTTTGGTCTGCACTCACTAAGTAGTGTTCACCAATCACTGTACATGAGTCACAAATGCAAGTCCAGAATCCTCACCGCTGACCACCAATGTTAGATTTGGGGTCTCTAGTTGGCAGAGGTAGGTACCTTTGTCCAAATAGGGACCCTTGCGTCTAGTCAGGGAAAGTAGGTACACTCCCGAAATAACCCCTGCTCACCCTCTTGGTAGCTTGGCACGAGCAGACAGGCTTAGTTCAGAGGCAGTGTGTAAAGCATTTGTGAACACATACAGTAATCAAGTGACAACACTACAAATGGACACCACACAGGTTATATATTTATAAAAATAGGTATACTTTATATAGATTTATCACAAGACCATAAACGACAAAAATAATCCACAATACTGTTAAGAATACTTAGTTCTGATCAAAAAGGCTTAATTCAAGGTTCTGTGCGAGTCGGTAGCCTCCTCCGGCTACGGCGATGTCGAGAACAAACAGAGTCTAACAAATCCAGCTGACCGCGTCGAGACGGGCCAACACAGCGTAGACAGACTCGGTCACAGTACCTTTACTTGAAGCGGCAGGCACGGGCGTGCGAGCCGGATGGCTGTTCTGTCGCGGTCGCGATGCAAAAATGGAAGCGTTGCAGGACGCGTTGTCCCTCGGTGCGGTGCAGGCAGCGGCTCGTTGACGTCGTCGAGACGGAGTCGGTGAGACCAGGGCCTTGCGTTGCAGGGCGAGACGGTGCTTCGAGGCGGTGCTGGCAGGTTGCGGTGCGGCGACGGAGCCGGATTCAGGAGCTGGCGTCGATCAGTCCGGACAGCGGTGCGAGTCTGGCGGTGCGTCGCAAAGCGTGCGAGCGGTGCCCAACTCCGGTGCGGTCACAGGACTCGAACTCAGCAGCAGTGACCGTGTCGGTCGGACCAGTTCGATTCGGCGTAGCGAAGCGTTGCAGGACGCGTTGTCCCTCGATGCGGTGCAGGCAGCGGCTCGTTGACGGAGTCGGTGAGACCAGGGCCGTGCGTTGCAGGGCGAGACGGTGCTTCGATGCGGGGCTTACAGGACACCGAGTCGGTCGTGAGAGTCGGTCACAGCTCCCTACCTCTGCAGCCACTGAAACAGAGTTTCCAGCAGCAGTTCACAAAGGGGGTGAAGTCCAATGGTCCTGGGACTTCGGTCAGGGGGCAAGCTCTCTTCCAAGCCCTTGGAGATCCTTCACAAGTTGATGAAAGTCACAGCAAAGCAAAAGTTCCTTTCTCCTTTCTTTGGCAGTCAGGCAAACCACTGCAGGCCAATCCCCCAAGCAGCACTTCAGCTTAGGGATAGTCTCTCCTCAGTTTCTTCTTGGTTCCGCTCCTCAGCAAAGGTTTCTTCTTGTTCCCAAAAGTGATCTAATCTTCCTGGGGTCTGGGTGCCCCTCTTATACCCTGATTCTCTTTGTTCTCTGGAGGCAGAGAGGCCTCTGCCTAGTCCAAAACCAGTTCTGGTCAGTCCTGGAGCACTTTGTTTTTCTGACTCCTTCTTTCCTTTCAGAATGTGGGGCAGAGTGCTCAGCCGCCCGGCAGGAGGTGGAGCCAGCATTGTGGAAGGCAGGCACAGCCCTATTCAGACCCAGGTGCAACTCCTCCCTCCACTCTGGATGCAGATCTTTCTATTCAGCCCTGCGCTGACTCACCCTGTCTCCGGTAGCCACCCCCAGCCCCTGTCACTCAATCTCCAGACAAGGAATACACAACCTAGCAGAGGCAGGCTTGGATAGTTAGGCAAGAAAATACCCACTTTCTAAAAGTGGTATTTTCAAACACAGAATGTTAAAACCAATTTCACTAAAAGATGTATTTTATCATCCTGAGTTCAGGCATACTAAATTCGTTTTTCTACCATGTTCCCGGGGTCAGTTCTGACTATAAGGTGTAATAGTCAGTCTGCCCATTCTGGCCTATGGGGAGCAGGTAGCCTTGCAATAGTGAAAAACGAAAATGGCTGTAATTCACTATTAGGACATGCCACACACACCAGGGCATGTCCTACCTTATACTTACAATGCACCCTGCCCTAGGGCCTACTTTAGGGGTGACCAACATGCAGTAAAGGGAAGGTTTAGGGCCTGGTAAGTGGGTGTACTCACCAAGTCGACATGGCAGCCCTAGGCTGCACACAGGCTCTGCGATGGCAGGCCTGAGACACGTTTTACAAGCCGCTTCTGTGGGTGGCACAACCAGTGCTGCAAGCCCACCAGCGGCATTGGATTTACAAGCCCTGGGCACCCTGAGTGCACTGTACTAGGGACTGACAAGTAAACCAATCATCCAATCATGGAGTCACTAATACATATATCAATTAACGATAGGGAGCACTTGCACTTTGGCGCTGATTAGCAGCGGCAAAGTGCCCATGAGCATCTAGTCCAGCAAACACATATCGGTAACAGTGGAGGCATTACGAAAAAATGGAAGGGAGACCCACGCCAAGGATGCCAGGTCTAACAGATATCCTAGCTACTAATGTCGATCTTCATAAGACTCAAATATTCCTGGGGGACTTCAATCTCCATTGGGATGACCTGAATGACCCAGGGGTCAACAGCCTCAAAGCTTTCCTCACAGACCTTAACCTTACCCAAATCTGCAACAGTCCCACACATGATAAAAGGTGCAACCCTCGATTTGGTAATTTCCAAAGCTGACTCCACTTTGCTAGAATCGATCCTCCCGTGTGACTGGTCTGACCACCACATCATTACAGTCATAATCAATGAATCAGCTAAAGTACCCACTGCACAACCAATAAGAACAAACATTTGGAAGCGTGATATGAAAAATCTCAGTTCCAACGCACTCTCAACCTCCATCCCTAACAGCTTGATCCCCCTGACGGATCATCTGATGTTCATAGTCTGACCAACCACTACTTCCACTCAATGAACACGTTACTAGACAACCTAGCTCCCCTGCAGCTGAAAAAAGTCACCACAAAAGACTCAAAACCATGGTATGATGGTAGTTTAAATGAAGACAGAAGATCCCTCAGATTAATCGAACAACGGTGGAGATCTGTCCCATCCTCTGACCACCTCAAGTTACTAAGAACCACGAGAAACGCCTATTTCAGGAAGATCAGACGATCTAAAGCTGACTTCTTCAGCACTCAATTAAACCTTGCCAAGAACTGACTCAAAAAACTATTCGAATTAATCAAGGCGCAAACTAAGGGTGCACCCCCCCACCACCAAGATAAACCAGACATAATTCCCAATTGCGAGGAATTTGCCGCATTCTTTACTAGGAAGACGGAAAGCATAAAGATGGACCTACTCAACGAACTAATAACTCTCACCGACACTCTCTCCAACTCCCACACCACTAGCCCCATCCCTCGGCTCCTCAAAGTTCAACCTCAAAAACAACGCGTCATGGTCCTCCTTCAACTTTTACAGTGAAGAATCTATACTAAAAACTCTGACGGCCCTGAATCCTTCCAACCACTTCACAGACCCCCTCCCTGCAAACTACCTAAAAGACTTTATACCACTGGTACTACCTCTGTGGACCAAGATCATAAACACATCTCTCCTTCAAGGAACCATCCCAGATATCCTTAAAGCAGGACTGGTATCCCCTAGCTTAAAGAAGCCAACGGCGGACCCATCGGACTTAAACAACTATCGCCCAATATCCAACATCCCCACTCTGGCCAAACTCCTAGAAAAATGTGTTCATACACAGTTGGGCAACCACATAGACCATTTTAACCTGCTCAACCAATACCAATCTGGCTTCCAAGCAGGTCACAGTACGGAATCAGCCATGACACTCATAATGGATGATGCACTAAAAATCCTTGACCAAAACGAAACCTGTCTACTAATCTTGCTTGACCTATCATCGGCCTTTGACACAGTCAAACATGACAACTTGCTAGACCTCCTGAAACACAGAATGGGTTTATCCGGCTCTGTACATACTTGGTTCACCTCCTTCCTCCAAAACAGATCAAAGATTCAAGGTCAATAATTCCTTATCCAAACCCGTCCCAGTCACTCTAGGAGTACTGCAAGGATCATGCCTCTCACCCACTCTTTTCAACCCCTTTATGGAACCACTCACCGAACTTCTCAGCGCATCTAAGGTCCACTATCACATGTACGCAGATGATACGCAACTCTACATAAAGATCCATTCATTTGAGGACATCAAATCTCTCAACTCAACGTTGCAAAAAACTCAGTCCTGCCTGGCCGAAAACCATTTGAAACTAAACACCCTCAAAACCGAATTCCTCCTAATCGCTCCCCCCAACCATTCTACCATCATTCACGACTGGCTGGATCACCTAACAGCACTCAAAGGTCAACCACTCATTGTCGACTCAGCGAAATCACTGGGAATAACGCTGGACAGAAACATTAACATGCACAAACACATCAGTGCCTCTACAAAAGGAGCAAACTTTCAAATAAACACCTTGGGAAAACTGAAACCCTTTGTGCCCGCATATGACTTCAAACAGGCAGTGCAAGCCTTAGTAATTCCAAGAGTAGAATATGGGTGTGTCACCCTTTGCGGCCTTCCCAGATCAACAACGGCCCCGCTAAGAGCCACAATAAACACAGCGGCTAGACTGATCACAGGCTCCAAAAGAAACTGTCATATCTCTCTGGACCTTAGAGCTCTCAACTGGCTACCCTTCGAAGCAAGAATTCATCTGAAAATCGCATGTATGACGCACAAGGCCCTACACCTCAATACCCCAAGTTATCTAACACAAAAACTGACACTCTCGTGTGGTAACAGATCCACCAGGAGTTCCAGGAATCTTCTTCTGAAACCGCAAAGATTTGCCAAGAAAAAAACATAACCGATCCTGCTCAGGAATGGCCCCCGGTATCTGGAATGCCTTTCCACCAGAAAGGAGACAGAACCCCTCTACTGCCTTTTTCAAAATAGAAGTGAAAGCGATCCTCATGTCTAAGTTTACGTGAACTATTTTTATACCCGGGCTTTTAGCTACTACCCTGTAATGGACCTCTCTCAACATGATTTGAACTATATTCTTAGGGACAATATGTTGTCTAAAAATTAGGTATATAAACTTGTAATGTGTAGGTTATCTATTGTTAGCTAGTTCTGTGTACTAGACTCAATCATATATTTGTCTACTATATTTGTATCTTCTCCCTACATCTTTCTTGTAAAGCGCTCTGATACCCGCAAGGTTCTTGTTCGCGCTATATAAAACTCTCAAAATAAATAAATGGCGTCTGGTGTCTGCAACTGAAATAAGTACGATACCATATGCTGATCTTCATCTGATGTTTATTCTTCGCCTTACATCACCAACAGCATGCAGCATCTCACTGGCTCGGAGGTCGAACAGCAACTGACACTTGCCATTCAAACCCCTTACCAGCATTCGCTTCAAGCACTAGTCTAGATACAGTTAAAACAAAACAATACGCATCACATAGGCATTCTAAATCACCCCATGTTAACATCATCATCATTCTACATCACTCCCCCTTTTTAAAAACAAAAACCAATATTAATCAGCTATTAACAAAACACAAATTGCACACCCAACCACCTATAGCCTATGGTTGTAACACTTAATATGTAATAAAGTCATCAAACTTTTTAGAAACCTTTCTGACTCGATGACTAATCGCACCTCCCATACCAGGAGGATTAGAACCAGCCCCACTAGAACGTGAAGCAACCACCCGTTTCAAGTCCTCTACCACAACATCTGACCCAGTCCTACTCTCCCTTCAGACTGCAGCCAATGCGCCCAACCCTGATCCTCCAAACAACACTTCTTCTGCTGTATAATGTTAGCCTACTCCGTTGTCACCTTCACCAGTTCTCTTGTTCCACCAACCTTTGCCTACAACAAATACTGCCCCTTTTATGACTTTACTAACTTGTACTAGTCCAGAAAACGTAGACTCCCCTTTCCTCACTTTGAGAGGCTTCTTAATTAAAACCCAGTCAGCAACCGACATGTCCTTGCCAGCAAGACAACACTTCTTGTCGAAATTATTTTTCATAGTGATTTGTTTCTCAACCACCTTAGATGATACTTTTTCAGTACTAGACTTATAATTTACGTTCACAGTTTTCATTTCACCCAACCATGACGAAATAAGGGTGTGTGTACCTCCCTGACCCTTAACAAAGCAAATGGAGTAACCCCTGTGGTGCTGTGTGGCGACGTATTATAATTCCTCACATTATGTTCAATGAACTCCCTCACATCCAAACCTGAAGCACTGGCAGTCTTTATACCATCCTTCATCACTTTGTATCCCCGCTCCACCAAACCATTTGAACTGGGTGAGTATAATGCTTCTTTGAGGTATTTTATGTCCTTTGTGCTCATGTACTGACACATCTTTTCCAACACAAAATGTGTACTCTTATTTGTGACTATGACCTTAGGAGCACCTTCAGTTAAAAACATTTTTCTCAGGAACTCAATGGTAGTATTCATATCTGGTGTCTCCACAAACCTATAATACATCCATTTCAAGAAATAATCCACAGCTAGGGTTAAGTACTTCATAACTGAGGGCAAAACTGTATATGGACCTTAGAAGTCCAAACCAATCTTTTCCCATGCCGCATTCAGAAATTGATTTGGATGAAAAGGCATCTGTACTGTCTTCCAATGTATAGCTGACATTAAACATTCCAGACATTTATCAACCAATATTTTACCCTATCAATAGCATGCCGCAAATAATGCTGCTTTCAATAGCAGGCCACCAATAATGCTGCTTTACTTTCATACTAGTCTTTGTGGAACCCAGATATCCCTGATGTGCTTCCCTTAAGATTGTACCACGTAAATCAGTAGATGGAACAAATTGATCACCCCGCATCACCAAGTCATTTTCTACAGATAACTCCTCTGCTAACTGTGCAAAAATGTTCAAATCCCCACTTAAGCACCTTGACTCTGGCCACTTATGGTAATATACTCACCCACCTTAATCTGAGTCGGATCCTTTCGGCAAGCCTCCCTCCAATCCTTTTCAGGTATAACTGACCCAAACTCTGCTACCGCATCCACTACCACTAAACACTCAACATCATCCCCATGCAAATCTTCCTCATCATCCTTTTCCATTGGCATTTTGGACAAACAATTTGCCCAGAACTCCCCCCCCCTCCCAAAATATGTATGATCTCAATTCAATTAATTCAATTCAAATTCTTTATTCGATTTAAAAAATCATAAAAGATACAGATTCCAATATTTCGCACATGTCAGGCACAGGTATGACAAGTGTGTGGTACAGTAAGAATGGCCAAGGCCTGCACATGGTGTCACAAGGTTGTTATCTAGCATCTGTTTTGGATTTTGTTAAAATCTGTCTAAAAATAAAAGTATCAACATTAGCTGTAAAGTACAATCAATGTATAAGACAGTGCAAATTAGATTGAAATAAAACAGCATGAAATGTATAAAGTGCAAATGCTTTGATCATGTCCTCCTCTTTCAATTAGTCATTTCTTCTCGGCACAAATGGCCATGCGCCTGTTCTATTTAGGATAATAAAGTGCATAATCAGTCATATAGCTGATATAAATGATACAGTGCTAAAGTGTCAGCCATGTACCCAATCTATTTAAAGGCAGTAAGGTGCATGATCAATTATATGTTTGATAAAGTGCTAGTGCATCTGCAACACTGTCAATATCAAGCACAAAATGTACATTAACGTAAAAAATGGATTTTATATCAAGTGTGCAGTACTAAAATTAATGATTAAAATTTTGTTAGTGATTTAAAATCTCAGTCCATTTCTCTTACCTATTAAGTTTATAGCAAATAAATATCTGCTAAGGCTAAAAATGATTTTCTGAGATGTATCTGTTTTTAAGATGCTTAATGCTCCTAAGTGTAGTCTAAGTCCCATGTTAATGCAGATAGGCTTGATCCATTTTTCCGAGGAATTGTATATGCTGGGCAAAAGAATAATATATGAGGATCATTTTTTACGTCATTTAATGTGCATAAGGTACAAATGGCCTCCGTGTTATTAGAGTTATTACACATCCACTTAAATGTGTTTAATCTGGTATGCAATACATCAAAACGAAACTTCATATATATAGACTTTGCTAATTGTGGTTGTATTTCATCCATATAACACTCAAACAAAGGAGCCAGTTTTATAGTTAGGAACTGCATGGTTAACCTTCCCACAATTGAGTTATGATGTATACTGTCCTGAATGTACTCCCAATATGAGTTTTTCAGAATTCTTTTTGAATGAAATGTCAGTGATTGGGTGTGATCTAAGCTTGGGCGTAGTTCACGGAGGTTTGCTATGCGGAACTTCGCGAAGTTACAAAAAACTCCGCGAAGTTCCGCAAGTGGCGGAGTGTAGTGCGATCTGCTGTTCGCGCTGGTCTTTCTGCTGCTCGGATAGAAATTCTACCCGAGCGGTAGCTCGCGCTCGCAAACTTACCGTTCACGATCGCGAGCGGGGTAAAAACTCTGCTGCACTACGCAAAGCGGGGTTTTCTTGCACTCCCCGAGCTCTGTGGAGTGCGGAGTGCAGAAGACTCCACAAACTCCGTGAACGGAGCGGAGTTTAATGCCCATGCCTAGTGTGATCCCAGTAACTATTTACACTTAACTTACAAAACCAGCTACGCATGTGTCGAAACCATGGGAGTGTTACATTATGATCAAGAAGCATTATCTCAATTACCCCAGCTTTGTAATGTTTGAGCTCTTGTATGGTCCACAGCCGAACCCAAAGTAACAGAGGTCTTAATATGGGTTGGGGCTCGATTCGCCTGAGTTTTAGGTCTTGGATAATGGGGATCATAGGCGTACGTGCTGGGAGCCGTAAAAGCATCCTTATAAATGTATTCTCTTCTACAGTGAGTGTGTTTTGGTTATGAATGCCCCAGAGTTCTGCGCCATAAAGAGTTGCTGTTTGCGCCCTACACTTATAAATTTCTAGGGCCGGTGATACTGCTTTAGATGTGCTTTTTTGATGTTTTTTTGCAATCGCCATAGAGTTCTGAACCAAAGTTGGCTCACACTTGAGCATATGTGGCTTCCATGACAGTTTGGTGTCAAGGGTAATATCCAGATAGTTGAAGCTCGGCACGTATTCCAATATTTGCTTTCCGACTGTAATGGTATTTTAAATGATTTATGCGGATTTAGGGCCATATATTTGGTTTTGTTTGCATTGATTTCTAGGCCTTTTCCCAAGCAGAAAGCACCAAAACAGTCCAAAAGGTTCTGCAGACCATTGGGTGTTTGTGACGGTAATATTGTGTCATCTGCGAAGAATAAGGCGGGTACTGGCACCCCTCCTAACTTAGGTGAGTCGTGCTTGCATCCCTGGAGATATTGCACGCCATTGTTGACATATAACGAAAAGAGGGTGGGTGCCAGTACACGTCCCTGTCTTACTCCCCTTTTTATTGGAATTGCTTCAGTAAGTTCGCCACTGGGTCCCCATCTAACTTTTGCATAATTGTCTGTGTGGAGTCGTCGGGGACTCCCTGGGTTTTTAGGGAGTTCCACAGTGAGCCCCTGGGAATGAGATCAAAGGCAACCTTCAAATCTATGAAGGCTATATACATGTGGCCTCCCTTAAGTTTTGACATATTTCCATATTATGCATAGTAGTCTGATCACCTGGTCTATTGTGCTTATTTTTGCTCTAAACCCGGCTTGATATTGGGACATGATATCGTTTTCTTCTAGTCAGGTATTGAGCTTGGTTAGTAACTGCTTGGCATATATCTTTTGTAGAGTATCAATTAAACTAATTGGCCTATAATTGGCAGGGTCCTGACAATTCCTCTTCTTAAAAAGGGGAATTATTTCGGCCCCCTTCCATGTTTTAGGTATTGGTGAGCCTGCAGCAACAGCATTACAAACTACATTTACGTAGGGTGCCCAGACCTTGATGTCGTGCCTCAACAGGTCACCTGGGATCTTATCCAGGCCTGGAGCTTTCCCTGGCTTGACTGCTTTTATTGCTGTCACTGTCTCGTCAAGGGTGAAATAGGGGATGCTGTTTTGTCCATTCCCATCAGCTACCCCAGTACTTATTCCACTGGCGAATTCATCATTTGTCAGTAGTTCGCCAGGTTCTGAGTATAGGGTTGAAAAGTGAAGATCCAAACTAGTGTTTCCCACTTTGCTACCCTGGGCTATCATTTTCCAAAATCCCATATGGTCCTTATTTCTTGCTGCCATAAGTAAATCGTTCCAATTATTTTCCTCCCAATCCTTTTTTGCCTGATCTAATAGTTTCCTATACTGCATTCTTGTGGCTCTTAGCTTTGTTATATCGCTTGACCGAGTGGCCAGTGTCAGTTGGTGTTTTGCTGCACGGCATTCCTTGGTAAACCAGTGATTGTGTGAGGAGTGGTTGGTGGAAGCAGGTGGTTCTTTGTTGCGGAGATTTTTACTCAACAGATTTTCTAGCTTCTCGGCCAGGGTGTAATGTATTTGCAAAATTGGGATATCACACAGGGAGGTATATATATAAGGTGTTAATACATCTGCAAAGGTGTTGTAGATTTTTGCCAAAGTTTGGGGATTCCTAACAATAGAGGGCCATTTTAATGCCCTGCGATTGTTACTGATCAGTGGACTTAAGAGAGAGTGTTTCTTTATACTGTTCTCACTCAGTGCCCATGTTTCTAAAAGAGCTCCCTCTTTTAGAAACATAGGAAAGGAACAGAGGAAAGTGGTCGCTGTCGTCTCTTTTGTCCACCTGTAAGTCAATTAGGTTACCCCATTTGTTGGTGCTCACTAATATATAGTCAATTTTGCTCAAGGTTGTACCTCTTTAAACGTATATGCACTTGGGCTGTCTGATGGCAGCCTGCCATTGCAGGCCCTTAATCCTTGTCCAGAAACCAATCAAACCAGTTGCATTGCCGCCGTTAAACAAGGAACAGAAGTTGATGCATGATCTCAAAATTATATTGTTGTAGTTTAGACACCAGTCTCGTAAGCCTGGCTGACATATTGCTGCTCTCCCTCCTAAAAATATAAACCAGTGGCTTGTGATCTGTATATAGCTCAAACCTGCAACCCTAAATGTACATTTTAATCTTTTCCACTGCCCATACACATGCAAGCGCTTCCCGATCAATAGTACTATACTGACATTCAAACTGCTTCAGGGACCTTGATGCAAACGCCACGGTCTGTTCTCGGCCACCTACCTTCTGGCTGAGCACCGCCTTCAGACTGTGTATGCTAGCATCTACAGTTATAAGTGACGTGCAATACTCACGAAATGGTTGTAGGGCCTGAGCAGTTATGATTAACTCCTTCACCTTTCCAAACACTTTCTATATCTTCTGACCATTTAAACACCTGACCCTTCCTTAGTAAAGTATGTAATGGTTCAACTGTTTGGGCATAATTAGGCACAAACCTGGCATAGTACTCTGCCAACCCCAGAAACAAGCGGGGAGTATCCCTATCGTAGGGTGCCTTAGCATCGCTAATTGCTCTAATCACTTTTATGTCAGCATCCGATACTGTACATCCAAATCTGTCACAGCAAACTTGCACTTGCCTGCCTTGACAGTCATCTCTTGTGCTTTTGAAATAGGTAGCACCTCCGTCAATATCTCATTATGTTCCTCAAAGGTCTCTGCATGTATCAGGATAGCATACAGATATGCTTGTACCCCCTTGGTGCCCTGAAATAATATGTCCATAAGTTTCTGGAACATGCTGACCGCTGGAGTTAGACCAAACGGAAGTCTCAGAAACGTATAGGCACCAAAGAGTGTCACAATCGTCGTCAACTCCTGAGATTCAGTTGTCCATGATACCTGGTGATAAGCCGACCTCAAGTCAATCAGAGAAAAACACTTAGCTACCCGAGATTCACCAATAACTCGTGAATTCTGGGCAGTGGGTGGCAGTCTATGACAATATTTTTGTTCAAGGCACGTAAATCAGCACAAAGCAAGATTTCTCCTGACTTTTTCCATGCAACAACTATAGGTGCCTCCCACTGCGATGAATCCGTGGTCTGGACGATTCCTTGTGAGCACAAACTTTGTAAAGTGACCTTTAATTCTTCCCTGACACTCATAGGCACAGCACGTACTTTGTGTGCTACTGGCTGAGCGTTAGTTAAGGACGTGGAACATCGAATAAGGTTGTTGCCTAACACAACCTGGTCACTAAACACAGATTGAAATTATGCTAAAATTCCCTTTAATAGAACCATCCAGTCCATCCACACTGCAAATTGACAAATCCCTTACCCTCATCTGATTCTCATCCCCCGGAACCAGATACAAGCCCATGCGTGCCAAATCTCTCCAACCAATGATATACTTTCCTTTAACAGACACGTACACCTTTGTGTGAGTTTCTCTGCCCAAATATTGTACTTTGGCTAAAACATACCCATTCATTTAAATGTATGACTCCCCAAATGCCTTGTGGTTCACATCCGCCTGATACTAAGTAAAATCCTTTCCCCATTTTTCATAAAAGGTGGTATCTCTTAGGATAGTTATAGGCAATCCCCAATCAGCCATGACCTGTAAAGCAATGTTATCAATGGTAGCAGAACATAATGGGCCTTTAACCACTCTGGACCCATCATTACAATCCAGTGTTAGAACCATGTTATTGAGGGAATCTAAACATGTATCAACCTCTACGCCAACACGGCTAACCCTTACTGACTTCTTATTACTCCTGCAAACATTCTGAAAATGTCCCAACTTTTTACAACTCAAGCAACACTTGTTGTCAGCCGGATACCCAGTGTAATTACTCAAATGACTCTGTGACCCACAGCTGTAACAAAAAGTGGATGATTTTGGCATAGATTTTGATGGTTTTCCTTTCGTGTTAACCATACATAGCACTACCTGCGGCTCTACGTCTGCTGAAGAAACCACATTGATTCCTGAGACTGTATCCGCCTGCATGGCTTTAGTCGATATCGTTAACCTTTCAATATTTAATCCACCTCAATGACTTCAGATAGTGATAGATTTTTGCAGCTCAGTAATCTTTCCTTAATTTTTTGTGATACACAGTTAAATACAAATTGATCTCTAATGTAGTCATCTGATAAAGGGCCAAAACCACATGTAAGTGCCAAAACACTTAACACTGAAATGTACTCCTCAACCTTCTCATCCTCCATTTGCTTTTATTTACAGAAATTATGGCGCTCCAGCATAATGTTAGGCACATCAGAAAACTGTTTCTTGAATCTTGCAATCGCCTCCAAATATACATACCATTGCCTATTGTGAGAAAGTGCCCTCTTTCTGCATGGTTGCCGCCACTTTTTGCTGAATTGCTGATGTGCTTTGACTGAGTGTGCCTTGGGCTCCTGCTAATCAGGTACCCAGGGCCTATGTTCTTTCCCTAAAACTGCATTGAAGCCTAAACCCAATTGGCATCTCTGGCCACAGGTCAGCCCTTGGTAAATGGTACCACAGGTACCCAGGGCACTGTGACCAGAGAAGGCCTCTAAGGGCTGCAGCACTTATTATGCCACCAAAAGAGGTCCTGTACCCTTACACTCACACACTGCCTTTGCAGGCTGCGTGTTTTGGTGCAGAACAAAGTGAAGAGTCGACATGGCACACATCTCTGTGTGCCATGCCTACAACCCACTGCCCTGGCATGGATCAGTCACCCCTCTAGCTGGGTGCACTATACCAGTGGTGAGGGTACAGGTGCATGAGCCCTGTACCCATACAGTGTCTAAGGCCCTTCTTAGACATTGGAAGTGCAGTGCTTCCATTAAGAGTATATTGTGCTGGGAGTTTGTCATTACGAACTCCACAGCAGCATAATGGCTACAATGAAAACTGAGAAGTTTGGTATCAAACTTCTCAGCACATTAAACTCACACTGATGCCAGTGTGAGATTTAATGAAACATGCACACAGAGGGCATCTTAGAGATGCCCCCTGGAAACTAACCTACCACTAGTGTCCAGGCTGAATGGCTGTTTTCAGCTGCCACCACCAGACATGTTTCTGGACCCCTGGGTCGAGAGCCTGCTGATCTCTGGGGCCTGAAACAATGCACATCCTGGGACGAGGTGCCAAGCCTCCTCCCCCAGGATGGGCAGGGTCCACGAAGTGGAAGCTTCAAAGGCTTGCCGCCTTTGTGAGCTTTCCCAGGCCACTTGCTGCTTTCAGCAACTGGTCCCCACTGGTTCTGACCCTCACTTTGGGCGGGAGAACGGCAGGAAAAACAAGTGAGGAAAAGAGGTGTGCCTACCTCTGCCATCTCCACCCCTCAGGTGGGGGGGGCGAGGTGAAGCACAACTCTCAGTCCCAGCCATCTTTTAGATGGGGGGACTCAGCCAACCAGGGACAGGCTCATGCCCCCCTCCCACTGGAGGGTGGCATATTAGGGGGGTGTACCCACCCCAGGGTTGGGACCCATTGGTCCATGCCTTTTACCTACCTGTAACGCCCCTAAATCTAGTATTTAGGGGCACCCCTGAACCTTGCTTCCTCAAACATGAAGTAACTACAAGAAGAAGAAGGACTGTACAGCCGTGCGCCAGCTAACAAGAGGAAGACACCCACTGACTTGGCCCCAAGCCCTACTGGCCTGTCTCCACCTCGAACCTGCTCCTGCGAAATCCCGGTGTGTCCTGCAACCAGCAACCTTGAAAACCCTGGAGGACCTGCCTGCCTTAAACCCCAAAGACTTTGTCTCCTGTGAACACCGGATTTGTTCATATGCAACCTCTGGCCCCGGCCGGACACCGCGAATCTGCCCCACTCTGCACCTGCTGTCCACGGCCTGAGCTTGAGTGGGTAACACCACGAGGAGGTCACCCCAGTGATCCTGACCCGAGAACCGGCGACCACTTACCTGCCTCAAGCCTCCAGCCGACGCCTGCAGCCTAAATCCAGAAGGTCCCCCCCAACCGCGACCAGGAGCTGGTAAGAAGAACCGACCCCAAAAGGCACCCCTGCACCCGATGCCCCACGGCCTTGGGTGCCCAAACCGACGGTGCCTAACCAACCCCTAACGTCCCAACTTACCCTCGAAGTGGTGGTCGCACCCAGAAGACCTTCATCCCCAAGCCTGCAGTGCCTTTGCAAACCGGAGGTTCCCCATTGAAAACAACAGGGCGCCCTACATCGAAACAGCACCCTGCTCCCGGCCGCCCTCGTGCTGCTGAGGGTGCACCTTTGGTGCTACCTTGTTTCCCCATTTGCCCTGAGCTAAAGTCTAGGAGCTTTGCTCCCATACCCAAGTGGCCTGCTCGTCAGCAGCCACCAACCAGAGGCCCCCTATCCCCCATTGGATAACATTGGTCCTCAGCACTCTGCACCCGGCCACCCTAGTGCAGCTGAGGGTGCATCCTTGACCCTGGGGGACTCCTGAGTCTACCCCAGAACCTCAACTCCCATGACCAAATACTTACCTCAAAACCGATAACACTATTTTCCTCCATAGGATAACATTGACTGTTTTTCTTGGAAAGGTTTCTAAGTGTGGAGTTTGAAAACCTAAAGAAATTCTTTAAAATTGTACTATTTAACCAAAACGATTTTACTTACCCGTTTACAGGAAATGTCCCGGAGTAGTATCCAGGCATACTACTCTGAGTAAGAAAAGTTATCTAAAAAGTAACTTACCTGGTATTTTACTGAAAACCCAATTCAAGTCTATTTACTGTATTTAGAAAGTATTGCATTTCTCTGCAACCATCCTGTAAGTCAAAACAAAGTTCATATACCATTTCAATTCAAACTGTTTACAAACTGCATTACTACTGTAAAGTATTTATTGCTTACCTGTGCCAGGCTTGCTTGGTTCTAGAAAATAAAATGACTAAAAGAATATTTTGATACAAAAACAATTGGTCTAAAGTTCAGTCTTTGAGTGTGTGAATTCATTTGCTGACACTGTCCTCTGATACTGCCTTACTGCTCGACCACACTACCACAAATAAAGAGTGAGGTGCTATCTAACTTTACCTCTGCCTACCTTTGGGGTTCCACTGGATTCTGTGCACACTATAACTCACTTTGGTATAGTATATAGAGAGCCAGCTTCCTACATTGGTGGATCAGCGGTGGGATATACAACTTTGCATTTGTTGGACTACTTGGTTACCACCTGATCACACAACAGAACTCTTAAATTGTCTTTAGAATTCTGAATTTTCAAATTGGCATTTTTGCAAAATTACTAAAAGTCTTGTTAGGGCCTTGGTTAAGTCCCTTTAGAATTTTAGTAAACTAAAAGTCACTTTAGCTAGGGTTAGAATTTGTTTTTAACAATGTCTCAAAACAAGAACCCAGCTGTTAGTGAGAATAACCACAATGCCATAGAGGACATGGTTGAGGAGCTTGACCTCCCCCCTTACTTTCACTTGTCTTCCAAGGAGGTAAGGTCCCTATGCAAACATCAAAACATAACCATGGGGTCCCATCCCACCAAACAAAAGCTCCAGGAGCTGTTGGCTGGGTATGCTAAGGACCACCCATCTGAAAATGGTGAAGACCAGTCAGATGAGGAAGGAGGGGAAGGGGATGACCTGGTAGATCAACCCCCACACTTCCTAGGGAGAAAAGGGTTCAAGTACCCTTGACTCCAACCTCTCAGTACCTAAATCCCACATAGGTGGATCAGGTACCACTGAGGACAGCCTCAATGAGAAGGACAGCCTTTTAGCAAGGCTGACCAAAAGACTGTATCTAGAGACCAGGTTGCTGGCTCTAGAAAGAGAGAGCACAGAGGTGAGCCTAGCACCCATCAATGGTGGCAGCAATTTACTTAATAAGGATAAAGAGCAATCTTATGATCCTAAAATCCCCAAAGGGATAATCCCTAAATATGAAGAGAGTGAAGATATCACAAAATGGTTCACAGCCTTTGAGAGGGCTTGTGAAATGAGAAAAGTGAAGTCACACTGGGGGGCACTCCTTTGGGAACTGTTCTCTGGTAACTGCAGAGACAGACTCCTGACCTTTTCCGGGGAAGATGCTGGGTCTTATGACCTCATGCAGAGAACTCTGATTGACGGATTTGGGCTCACAACTGAGGAATATAGAATTAGATTCAGGGGGGCTCACAAAACCCAAAACCAATCCTGGATTGACTTTGTAGACTACTCAGTTAAAACACTCGATGGTTGGTTAACTGGACACAATGTGCATGATTTCAATGGACTTTACAATCTGTTTATGAAAGAACATATTTTAAGTAATTGCACTAATGAAAAGTTACATCAGCATTTGGTAGACCTAGGTCTAATTTCTCCCCAAGAATTGGGAAAGAAGGCAGACCACTGGGTCAAGACAAGGGTGACTAAAACAACCACTGGGGGTAACCAAAAGAAAGGGGTTACAAAACCTCCCCAGAGGAAAGGTGGTGAGAATCTCCAAGATAAAAAGCCTGAGTCTTCTAAAGGGCCCCAAAAATCTGCACAGGGGGGTGGGTCCCAAAACTCTTCCCAGCCCAATAATAGGTACAGGGGAAAGAACTTTGATCCTTTAAAGGCCTGGTATAACAACTGTAAGAAGTTGAGACACTTAACTGGAGATGCTGCTTGCCCAACCAAGAAGGCCCCTAGTCCTACTAAAGCTACTCCTGGTGTAGTAAGTCTCCAGATGGGATCAATAGTGTGCCTAGAGCAAATCGGGTTGCACACTGAAGCAGTTCTAGTTTCAGAAGGGGAAGATGAGTTTGCCACTGTAGCTGTGTGGCCACCCAACTTAAGAAAGTACTTACAATACCCTTGGATTAATGGAACTAGGATAGAAGATCCGAGGGATACAGGTGCCAGTGTCACTATGGTGAGAGATACACTGGTTTCCCCTGAGCAATACTTGATTGGGAGAACTTATCCAGTCACCAATGCTGACAGTGTTACCACTAACCATGCAATGGCTATGGTGACATTAGACTGGGGGGGTGGTTACTGGCCTGAAACAGGTAGTGGTTTCTCCAAAGCTACCAGCTGCATGTCTGCTTGGCAATGACCTGGAAACCTTAGCATGGGCTGAGGTTGAACTAAAAACCCATGCAGCAATGCTGGATATCCCTGAATTGGTGTGTGTAAAAAGAGCACAGAGCAGGAAACAGGGTGAAAAAGAAGTGTTGGAGCCTGAAAGTATGGCCCAACCTTCCAAGAGAAAAGGTAAGAAGACTGGGGGACCAGCAACTTTACAGCAAAAGGATCAGGACCCCTCTCCTCAGGGAGAGGACTTGGACACCCCAGAGGGAACTGAGCTTGACCCTTACCAGGTTGAACTCTTGGGCCCATGGGGACCCTCTAGGGAAGAGCTGTGCCTTGGACAGCAGGACTATCCAACTCTTGAAAGCCTGAGGCAGCAAGCTGCTGCACAGGAAAAGGGAGATGTCAGTGGTACCCACAGAGTTTATTGGGAAGAGGGACTACTGTACGCTGAGGCCAAAGACCCCAAACCTGGAGCCACTAGGAGAGTGGTAGTGCCTCAGAAGTACAGGGAGTTCCTCCTAACTTAGCTCATGACATCCCCTAGCTGGACATCTGGGCCAAACCAAGACTTGGGAAAGGCTAGTTCGCCCCAGATGCTCCAAAAAGTAAAGGAGTTTGTCAGCTCCTGTGTCACCTGTCAGGCCAGTGGCAAGACAGGTGGCCCCTCAAAGGCCCCCCTGATACCACTACCTGATACCACTACCTGTGGTGGGGGTTCCCTTTGAAAGGGTAGGTGTGGACATAGTGGGTCCACTTGAACCTCCCACAGCATCATGGAACAAATTCATTCTAGTGGTAGTGGAGCATGCCACTCGGTACCCTGAGGCAATTCCCCTTAGGACTACCACACCTCCTGCAGTAGCCAAGGCCCTCATTGGTGTCTTCACCAGGGTAGGGTTTCCTAAGGAGGTAGACAGAGGTTCCAACTTCATTTTCATGTATGCTTACCTAAAACACATGTGGAAAAAGTGTTGAGTGCAGTACAAGTTTACTACACCCTATCACCCACAAACCAATGGCCATGTTGCGAGATTCAACAAGACATTGAAAGGCATGATCATGGGGCTCCCTGAAAAACTCAAAAGGAGATGGAATGACCTCTTACCATGCTTGCTTTTCGCTTACAGAGAGTGCCACAGAAGGGAGTAGGGTTTTCCCCCTTTGAACTTCTGTTTGGCCATCCTGTGAGGGGACCACTCTGTCTTGTAAAAGAGGGTTGGGAGAAGCCTCTCCAAGAACCCAAACAAGACATTGTGGACTATTTGCTTGTCCTAAGGTCCAAAACGGCTGAGTACATGGAAAAGGCATCCAAAAATCTTGAGGCCAGCCAGGAGCTTCAGAAGCATTGGTATGGCCAAAAAACTGCACTGGTTGAATTTCAAAAGGTGTGGGTTTTGGAGCCAGTGGCACCAAGGGCACTCCAGGACAGATGGAGTGGCCCTTACCCTATCCTAGAAAAAAAAGAGTGAGGTCACCTACTTGGTTGACCTGGGCACAAGTAGGACACCCAAAAGGGTTATCCATGTGAACCGCCTAAAGCTCTTTTGAACCTCTCCCTGACCTCCTCTCATAAAACCCAAAAGATGGGTCAGTAGATGGAGTTGTCTTTTCAGACACCCTCTCTGCCCAACAGCAGACTGATTGCAAGCAAGTCTTGCAGCAGTATGCAAAGCTCTTTTCCTTGACCCCTGGTCAGACAAACTGGTGTACCCATGATGTGGACACTGGTGACAGTTCGCCAGTCAAAAACAAGATCTATCGACAGTCTGATCAAGTCAAGGAAAGCATCAGAGCTGAAGTCAGCAAGATGCTGGAGTTAGAAGTCATTGAACCCTCTGAGAGCCCCTGGGCCAGCCCAGTGGTTCTAGTCCCCAAACCTCATCCACAGGGTAGGCAGAGAGAAATGAGGATCTGTGTGGACTATAGAGAGCTCAACTCTGTCACCAAGACAGATGCTCACCCTATCCCAAGAGCAGATGAACTGATAGACAAATTGGGTGCAGCCAAATTTCTAAGTACCTTAGACTGAACTGTAGCGTACTGGCAAATTGGTATGGACCCAGGAGCAAAAGACAGCATTCTCCTCACCTGATGGGCATTATCAGTTTACTGTTATGCCCTTTGGTTTAAAGAATGCCCCTGCCACCTTCCAGAGGTTGGTGAACCAAGTCCTTGCTGGATTGGAGTCCTTTAGTGCAGCTTATCTAGATGATATTGCTGTCTTTAGCTCCACCTGGCAGGACCACCTGATCCACCTTGGGAAGGTTTTAAATGCCCTGCAAACTGCAGGCCTAACTATCAAGGCATCAAAATGCCAGATAGGGCAGGGAACTGTGGTATACTTGGGCCACCTTGTTGGTGGAGGCCAGGTACAACCCTTACAGCCCAAGATCCAGGCCATCCTGGACTGGGCAGCTCCAACAACCAAAACCCAAGTCAGGGCATTCCTTGGCTTGACTGGGTACTACAGGACGTTTGTGAAAGGATATGGATCCATTGTGGCTCCCCTCACAGAACTCACCTCCAAGAAGATGCCCAAAAAGGTAAACTGGACAGTTAGTTGTCAAAATCCTTTTGACACCCTGAAAGAGGCTATGTGCTCAGCACCAATTCTCAAAGCTCCAGACTATGCCAAGCAGTTCAGTGTGCAAACTGATGCCTCTGAGCTAGGGATTAGAGTGGTCCTATCACAGACCAATGATGAAGGCCAAGACCAACCTGTTGCTTTTATAAGCAGAAGGCTTCTCCCAAGGGAGCAGCGTTGGAGTGCCATTAAAAGGGAGGCCTTTGCTGTGGTTTGGTCCCTGAAGAAGCTGAGACCTTACTTGTTTGGCACTCACTTCCTAGTTCAAACTGATCACACACCTCTCAAATGGCTAATGCAAATGAAAGGTGAAAACCCTAAACTGTTGATGTGGTCCATCTCCCTACAGGGAATGGACTTTGTAGTGGAACACAGACCTGGGACTGCCCATGCCAATTCAGATGGACTTTCCAGGTTCTTCCACTTAGAAAATGAAGACTCTCTAGGGCAGAGGTCTTCAATCTGTGGGGCGCGACCCACAGGGGGGCCTTGGAGGCATGGGAAGTGGGTCGCGCTCTTCCTTTGCTAAAAGAAAACGTACCAGACAGTCAACGGTAGTTTAAATGCTTTCCCTGGAGTGTTATTCAGGGACTCTCCTGTGCTGGGAAATCATCAAGGATTTACAGATTAACTCGTTGTGCGCATTTGCATTTCTTTCAGGACAGCAGCACACTGGCAGAAAGGTGTGTTTAGCTGTATGCCTGGCTTTGATTTCTCAGTTCAGGAGAGTGCTGTGCAGTTAATTGATCAAATCACTTGAAGCTTTTTGAGTGGTAGTGCACAGAGTTTACTGAGCTGTGAAGTGCTTGCTTTGAATTGTTATTGTATTTACATAGCGCTTACTAACCCTGAGAATGTGTTGAAGGACAGTTATGTATAAAAATTGCATTACATAGGGTCTGGATATTATTAAAATCTATGGGTCTCATTTACAATGAAACGGTGTAGCGCAGCTCCGCAAGTATTTTTGCTGTGCTGCCCTATGCCAATTCAAAAGGGCAGGAATGGACTGTATTTATAAGATACGATGCACTCCTGTCCTTTCTGCCAGCGCACAATTTGGTGTCCAGCGCCAACGCAGGTATCCTTGCACCATGGTGCAAGGGTACCTGCGTTGTTGGCAGGACTGTTTTTGTGCAAGAAGAGACGCCTTCCTGCGCAAAAACAACCCATGGAGGCCTTTTCCTCTTTCTATGTGTGCTAAACATAGAAAGAGGAAACAATTGAGAAGAAATAAAGATATTTCTCCTCGTTACACATCCCCTTGGGCAGCGTACTGTTTTGACGCATCCTCAGGTTTACAGATCCTTGTAAATCTGGGAATGTGTCAAAACCCATTGGAAAATTTACTGCAAAGCCCCTGGAATGCGCCCCCCCCTGATGAAGTTAAAAAGCAATGCACCGACTTGCGCTGCGTTGCCTTACACCATATCTAGGAGGCCATTAAAAGCAACACAGAGTGACTTTGCGTGGCCTCGTAGATATGGGTCTGCTCTCTGCGCAACCAGAGCGTCATAAAAAATTATGCAACAGCAGCGCAAGGGGCTAATAAATAAGTCCCTATATTTTCGAAGCAGCCCGTATATTTTGGAAGCACCATTTTATCGTAAAACATTTTGCGCATTTTGTAGCGGCCTATTTTATACTGTGTAATGCAAGTATAAAATAATGACTTACATATTCACAGTGCTTTCTGTCACAGGCTGTGACCTCATAGCACTAAAAATACACAAGTCACTATTTTCCACTGCACCACCCACGATTTAATTCTGTGGCTCTCTGGTTTCACACAGACTTTTGCAGTGCATTAACTAATAGAGGTTTCATAATTTATTATAGTGCATTTCCCACTGAGCAACAACTTTTTAAAATGTATTTATTATTCATTGAAGCTGCCAGTTATTTTATATGTAGCTACTTGAGGGTGAAAGACTTAAAAAAACGTAAGTATGTTTTAATTATGATGAATGATGTTCAGCTACCTCCAGTGACATGCAGGTGTAAATGCCAAGCTGTCAGCATCCCATGAAATATAGTATGGTTTTCCTCTAATGCCGTGCACTAAAGTTGCAGCCCATGCATTACAGCTATTATACCAAGGGCCACTGGAATTTTGTGATTGTGCGGCAGCAGCGATTTTAGCATAATTATAGATTTGCTGCATTTGCCACATAATCCATCATCTACCGCATAATCTGCTGATTTTAACTAAAACATTTTTATTTACTCAAAAGGTTTAAAACTTACTAAAAAGCAGCAACAGGTGTTGCCACTCTGTAGAAGGCCCTTTGTAAAGCTGTACTGGTCACCCGTTTGTTGCTTATCGCTATATTTGGATGTTAAACTGGTACTAATGAGGTGCAACCACAGATTGACCGTTTCTCTGGAGAACATTTATGGTTGTCAATGATAAGGACTATCAGGTTCTGAACTTTTTTTCTGGAGGGGGTCCTTACGCCTAAAACATTTTTAATGGGGGGTCTCAGCATTAAAAAGTTTGAAGACCGCTGCTCTAGAGAAAGGTTAGTCTCAACCTCTTTCGTTTGGGGGGGTTGTGTGAGAAAGTGCCCTCTTTCTACATGGTTGCCCCCACTTTTTGCTGAATTGCTGATGTGCTTTGGCTGAGTGTGCCCTTGGCTCCTACTAATCAGGTACCCAGGGCCTATGTTCTTTCCCTAAAACTGCATTGAAGCCTAAACCCAATTGGCATCTCTGGCCACAGGTCAGCCCCTGGTAAATGGTACCACAGGTACCCAGGGCACCTTGACCAGAGAAGGCCTTTAAGGGCTGCAGCACTTATTGTACCACCCTTAGAGGTCCTGTACCCTTACACACACACACTGCCTTTGCAGGCTGCGTGTTTTGGTGCAGAACAAAGTGAAGAGTCGACATGGCACACATCTCTGTGTGCCATGCCTACAACCCACTGCCCTGGCATAGATCACTCACCCCTCTAGCTGGGTGCACTATACCAGTGGTGAGGGTACAGGTGCATGAGCCCTGTACCCCTACAGTGTCTAAGGCCATCCTTAGACATTGTAAGTGCAGTGCTGCCATTAAGAGTATATGGTGCTGGGAGTTTGTCATTACAAACTCCACAGCACCATAATGTCTACACTGAAAACTGAAAAGTTTGGTATCAAACTTCTCAGCACATTAAACCCACACTGATGCCAGTGTGGGATTTAATGAAAAATGCACACAGAGGGCATCTTAGAGAAGCTGCCTGAAAACTAACCTACCACTAGTGTCCAGGCTGAGTGGCTGCTTTCAGCTGCCACCACCAGACATGTTTCTGGACCCCTGGGTCAAGAGCCTGCTGCTCTCTGGGGCCTGAAACAATGTACATCCTGGGACGAGGTGCCAAGCCTCCTCCCCCAGGATGGGCAGGGTCCACGAAGGGGAAGCTTCAAAGGCTTGCCGCCTATGTGAGCTTTCCCAGACTACTTGCTGCTTTCAGCAACTGGTCCCCACTGGTTCTGACCCCCACTTTGGGCGGGAGAACCGGCAGGGAAAACAAGTGAGGAAGAGAGGTGTACCCACCTCTGCCATCTCCACCCCTCAGGTGGGGGAGGCGAGGTGACGCACAACTCTCAGTCCCCGCCATCTTGCAGATGGGGGGACTCAGCCACTGGAGGGTGGCATAATAGGGGGTGTACCCACCCCAGGGAAGGGACCAATTGGTCCCTGCCTTTTACCTACCTGTAACGCCCCTAAATATAGTATTTAGGGGGACCCCTAAACCTTTCTTCCTCAGACAAGAAGAAACTACAAGAAGAAGAAGAAGGACTGAACAGCCATGCAGCAGCTAACAAGAGGAAGACGCCCACTAACATGTTCCCAGCCCTACCGGCCTGTCTCCACCTCGAACCTGCTCCTGCGAAATCCCGGTGTGTCCTGCAGCCAGCAACCTCAAAAACCCCAGAGGACCTGCCTGCCTTCAACCCCAAAGACTTTGTCTCCCGTGAACACCGGAATTCTTTATCTGCAACCTCTGGCTCCGGCCGGAGACCGCGAATCCGCCCCACTCTGCACCCTCCGTCCACGGCCTGAGCTCGAGTGGGCAAACACCACGAGAAGGTCACCCCAGCGATCCCGACCCAAGATCCGGCAACCCCTGACCTGCCTCAAGCCTCCAGCCGACGCCTGCAGCCTAAATCCAGAAGGTCCCCCCAACTGCGACCAGGAGCTGGTAAGAAGATCCGACCCCAAAAGGCACCCCTGCACCCGACGCCCCACCGCCTTGGGTGCCCAAACCGACGGTGCCTAACCAGCCCCTAACTTCCCAACTTACCTCTCAAAGTGGTGGTCGCACCCAGAAGACCTTTGTCCCCAAGCCTGCAGTGCCTTTGCAGCGTGATGACGTCATCTGCCAGGGGCATGTCTGCCCGTCAAGGTCAATCACATGTGGCGAACAGTGACGTGCAGATGCTCGCGCTGATGCGCACCACGGGGCACCTCTGCGCCATCCACCAAAAGGCCTTAAACAGCACCGCTCACCGGAATGAGTGCGCCAGACTTACTCCTATTAAATGGCAGTACAGCAAATCTCTAGTGATAAGAGACCAAATCGAGGTAAGAAATACATGGGACTTCGCAGTTATTTTCAGATAAGATAATTTTTTGTCCCGTTTTTAAATTAAAAGAAAACGGATTCTTCAGTTACTATGATTTCCACTTTCAACAGGCTAGTGGCTTAATGCAGTGTTCTCCCATTGTTACAGATTCCTTTTTGATATCTATTTGTTTTCGGGTGCTATTTTATGACGCCGCGGTGGTGAAAACAGAATGTCAGGGACGTCTAGATATCTAACTTAGACCTGGTGGGTTTTTCAAATAAATTATTATTTTACAAACTACTGGGCAGAATCACGTGTGAAATTCCTGAATACTTTTATCTCTAATGACACTTATTGAGGTGACGCATGGATTCCACTATTGGTGGCTAATGGAGATAATTACTTCTTTTTTATACATCTTTCCAATATTCTTCTCTTCTTCTCCTATGGTGACACTTCGGGTTTAAGAAACATTGGATCTTTTCAAAACTTCTTTTTCTATAAAATTATTGACAGTACTTTTTTCTTATCTCGATTTGGTCTCTTATCACTAGAGATTTGCTGTACTGCCATTTAAACTTTGAAAATAATGGCTAATTGTTATGACTAATCAATGTTTTAATCTCACCATCACTTTTGTACGAACCAAGACAACATGTATGATATCTTTATTTCCAGCCTTGAAAAAGTCTATGTTAGACAAAACACGAGTTGGCTGAATCCTTGCTGGAATGACCAAATGAATAAATCAACAAGTTGAATAAGAACTGATGGACTCTTGCGTTTATCTATATTTCGAGAAGAGATATCATTGACCTTTGAATTGTTTTGCTAAATGCAGTGCTTTAAATGGGAAAAAATAAGTGCAGGTACTCGTTAAATTGAGCGAGGGGCGTGGCTAGTGGGCGGGGTTAGAGGCAGAGTTAGACATGATACAAAAACACTTCTATTGAGTATTCATGTTGTCCTTGCTTTGTCCTGGATAGTGGTCTCAAACTTTCCATATGTGCAGATTAACAACTAAAACCCTGAATGAGCCAAGCCATCAACAGTACTTTTAGCTCTTTCAGGCTAATAATCAAGGCGCTCTAGGACGATAGAGACTCTGGCACTTACACCGGTTGCGGGACAGAACAAAACATGTGAGAAATGTATCAATCCAAACAAAATGTGTTAACTCGTTATACAAAATGAAGGTGAAACACCAAATGTTCATGTTTCCTTGTTTTCTAATATTTGCAGCTTCTTAATATCATAATATTTCTAATATTCCTACTTGGTTGCATTTGGCGCAATCCTTAAATATTTAAGATTGCACACATACAAACAAGCATTCCATGCATTTCTTTTCAAATACCTCCTGATTCTGTTCCTCTCAAACACACACTCTCTGTTTTCACATCTCTAACCTCGAGATCCCTCTCGCACTCACCTCTCTCCCGTTTGTAGCTAATTCTGTCCCACTCTCTTTACCCCTATTGCATCTTATCACTCTGTCTCATCACTCTTTCTATTCCTAATCTGCCCTCTCCGCGCCTCGCTACCTCTTTCCACAGCCGTCTGGATCCCTTCCATATCTCTGTCTGCACTTACCCCTTCTGCCTCTCTACCGTTTCCTACTTTAAACTCTGCTCCTTCCCCTCACTCTTCACCTTCACTCACCCCCATTTTCCCTCCTCTCCCCTCGGCAGGAGGCCCCACGGCCGTAGAGCTTGCAGTGGCATGCAGTGAGCACTGGAGGGTCCCGAGTATGTGCAGAGTCCAGCAGGGGAAGAACAATCCTGGCAGGGCCGGCTTTAGCACTGGTTGCGCCCAGTGCGACAATGGTTTTGGCGCTCCCCCCAATGACCTCCTGCGCAACGGATTCCCGCACTACCACCACCCCTTAATAGTCTCCATAACCACTCTCTCTCAGATGCATCGAGTTAGTTTTATAGTGTCACTCATAAAAGTGAAGGGTGTCCGAGCACTTTACATTGCACACACATTACTCAATCATATGTGTGTAAATCAATGTATAGGAAAAGTTCCATATGACAGAGTGGTAGGATTTATATGTCATCTATACTGGTAGGTAGTATAGTTACGGGTGCTTGGTCTGGAGAAGCACAAACTCAGAATTTAAAATGTAAGACCATGGTTGGCGATTATCTTTAATAATTGGAATTGATTTACACCCAAATCAACACTTTGTACAACATTAGGATATTGAAAGTCTGGGGGAAAAATCAAACGCTTTAATCTATACTTGAAGTCTGCATTTCAGTTCTTTGATGACAGTAAATAGCTCCGTTTTTTTTTTAGCATTTTAACTTATAAGCTGCAAGTAACAAAGGAAGTCTCTGACGAAAGATTTATGTTATGTTCACTTCGTGCTTTGCATGGTACACATTCTTTGCCCAGGCACATTAACCCTCTGCACTACCTTAAGATGAATCAAAACATCCCCCAGTCAAAACTTCCACTAGACAAAAACTTCGTTCTCCCTCCAGGAACAGCGTCAATCACCGGAGTTAACTTGACATTTTTATTGTTGGCTAAAAATTGCTGCAGGTCAGGAACACTGCAGCGGGTGCTTTTAAAAACAATATAAACTAGCAATCAGGAACGCCATGCAGAGCCGGCCCTGCGTACAGACATGGGTAGAACTGTCCCTTTTGTTAGTGTCAAAATCTGGCAGAGGCTAAAATAAAGAGAAGTGTACGGGCCTCATGCGGGAAATGGAAAAGCAACGTTGCTTCCTTTCGAAGGTAACCTTTAACAGTTTCAGATAATTGACAGTACTGGCCTCCGATGGGAAGGTCAGTTGAACTCCCCCTCACCTGGGCACCAGGGAGGCTGCTTAAGCCTTCTTCGCCACCTCGATCATCACCGCCCATCATGGACTTAATGTCCCAGCGCGCGGGGTGGGTGGAATCGCAAGGGCAAATGAGTCCGGACAAAGAAAGTCACACCCCAGTGGGAGGCCAAGGGTTGAAAATGACCCTTTGTGTCTGCGTTCCACGGACCCAGCATCGATGCCTAGCAGGGGGTGATGAGGACAAGGAGAGCCTCCATCTGGGTAGGAAGGGAGCAGAGGCCGCATCGGGCAGCTTGCCAAACCTGAATAAATAAGGCAACGGCCAACATGCTGCCAAACAAACGGCACGCAGCTGCCCACCTTCTAATCTGACCCTGAGTACCGTACTCTCCTTGACAGTGGAGAAGTGCCGGTACTCGACTCGGTAAATTTAAGAAGTGCCGGTACTCAGTACCGGCCCATTTAAAGCACTGGCTAAATGTGAAGTTGTGCTCTAATATACTTGTGCCGTTTAACTTACCCATGACATGATGGTCAATTGCATTTAACTAAGAGAGTGCTGAACAGGGTTCTATTCTATATACATGCCGTAAATAGAGTTGGTCTCCATCTGCTGTCCTCGCCGCAAGCAGTGGGAAGTCACGAGCTGGGCAGGAGAGACATGAGGCAGGAAGAATAGCAATAAACATGCAGGTGTGTGGTACATACCCTGCCATTCCCCACCTTCGGGATGCAGCAGCACAGCGCCCACTGGCCCCGCCTCCCGGTCTGGGATCCACAGCCTAGTTGTGGAATTTGCGTTCCTCCTGCTGGCTGCTTCATGTAAACAACCCTCGGCTCTATTTACAATCACTTGACTGGATGGGAGGATTCGTGCCAGGATCTGTTGTGAAAATAACAGTGAGCAACACATTAAATAGCAACACGCAGAGATTGGCAATTTAAAGAAACGCACAATGTCACAGATGCAGCTTGGAAAAATGTTGCAGTAAAACAAGCAAATGAAAGATTAAAAAAAATATGCACATGGAAATAATCGCGCTCCTTAAATTCTGAGGCGCTGGCTTCTCAGTATTCTGCCACTAGCTAGCGACCGATGTTTTTAAATAAAAGGGGTGTGCGGAGTTGCACACAATGCAGCATCGTTAATCCCGCTTGTGTATGGGAATTGGCATTTGAGGATGATAGATTCTGGTGCAAAGGCTTCAACGCCCGGCTGTAACCCTTGCAAACACACCCACTCCAGGCGAGACACATCCCCCGTATTCTGTAGCCAACACTGCAACCCTCGCGCTCGGGTCTGAGTTACACACAGATGCCTTCCGAGACCCGCCTGCATTGTCCCCGCCACCCCGCGCCTTTGTTCTCTCCTTGAAATGTTTGGGTGTCGAGTAGGAAATGATGCAGCAACACTCGCCACAACGTGACTGTCACCATTTTTCTGTTTTTATTAAATCTCTCTCCCTTTGCCATGTGATGGAGATTGAAAAAAAAACTTCCGGGTCTCATGACCAACTGAGACAAGTGACAGGCTGCTTGGAAAGTGAAAGTGCGCATGGCGTGCTGAATGCTACAGGAAAGCATGTCGTGCCTGCAGTAGGAAAAACTCATTAAAGAAAGTAGTGCTTACAGACTAAATAACATGTCCCATGCAACAACAGAAGTAAAAGGGCCCGTAGCCATGGGAGGTTAGAAATTAAGACAAGGCGGTACTAAGTGCAGTGGCCGGAGGGTCTAACCAGCTGATTACTGAATCAGAAGCCTGCATTTACGAAGGACAAAGACAGAAGCCAATATATAATATGGGCGGAGAGTGGGTGGGGCTTCTCTTCGTATGCGCACTGTTTCAGGCTCGACTTAAGAAGGCACAAAGAGTAGGAGGAAAGAAAAAGAGAGAGCAAGGAAAAGACAGAAGCAGCAGAGAGACAGAGGGCAAAACAGAAGAAGAGCAGAAGAGCAGAATGCGCTCCCACTGGACCACCAGGGATGTGGCGCAGGCAGGAGCCTGCTGATGGAGGAGGGCCTCGAACACCCGACCCAGAAGGTACAGAGCACACTCAGGGGGCAGCTACTTAGTGGTGGAGCTGCGCGGGAGAGCAGTGACACTGACCAGCTCAATAGGCTTGCAAATGGGAAAATGCAAAAGATTTTTATAAAATGTGAGGCATAGGGAAAATGTATTTCTAGAAAATTGGGTTTTCTGATAATGTCTGGCTTTGGGGAGTCTCTCCTGAAGAAGGGAACCCCCTCCTATTATTCAATTGTAGGTCTGGGAGAAAAGGGGGACAACAAAACCAAACAACCTATCAAAACCTCCCACTTGACCTCTATTTCTTTTCTTTTAGGGCTAGATCTGCTTCAGAGGGTTATTAATATACACTCTGAGACATGATGTATACAACAATGTTACTTTATCAAAACATTTTTATTTATTTTTTAATTCAATTTATTTCATTATTTGTATCAAAAAAGTTAAAAAACATATTTTATTTATAGTTTTTTTCCATTTTTCCTTTTTTTTTTTTTACATATGTGTTATACATTTCATAAATAGACAAATGTCATGAACAGTTTTGCACAGAAAATACAATTTTCTCAATGGAACCCCTATCAATTCACCACATACTCGTACTAACCTCTCTCATCCACACTCATACTCTCCCGAACCATCCACACTATCAACCCACCCAAGAACACATACACATACTGGTCAAGCAAGGAACAAAGATGTTTAAGTCTCTGTGACCGTGTTGTGGGCTGGGTACATACAAAGACAGATCGACGCACGTTTCGGTGGTGTTAGCCAAATTATAACCACCTACTTCAGGACCATCAAGACTTACACATTTTAGACGAGTGGTTAGGGTATCTGTAATATTTAAAATAACATGTCTCAGAAAACCCATATAAAAAGTATAATTTACACTGAATTGATTGAACCAAAACAAGCTCTAAAAAGTGATTCAAACTCAAGAAGATAGAGTGAAAAGACCTCGCTCCAAAGTTGCCATTGACGTGCAGAGACCTTAGAGGACCAAAGAAATTAGAAAAATGTGGAGAAAAAAAGGGAACATAAGTGTGTCCAGATATTCCTGCGAAACCATAACGTGAATTAATGAAAAAACAGATGTGATTACATTTCAGACATGCAGAAGCTGCTCCTTGGTGACCTGTTAGTATGTTGTATTACATATGTCCCCACAGGGGAGCAAGAGATATGCATTAGTGTGCAAATCTCTAAGTTACATGAAATGCAACAGAGGGAGTATCCTAAAGGCACCACTGCTCGATTCATCACTAAAGTTGAGGTAACGTCAGTATTGTGTTTAGACCTCTCCTCTAGATGAAATGCATAAGCCTCTATTTTGCACTGTGAATAATGGAAGAATGTATTAGGGGTAACACTCACCTAAAAGCAGAATCTCACTGCTACCTCAATACCTATTCCTATTTATTTCTACCTGATGTCAGTGAAATCCCACTGCACCGTCTCAATCCAAATAAATGCTGTTAACAAGGTTATTCTTTATGTCACTCCTCACTTGATATGGAGTATCATCAATGCCTGTAGAAGTGTACAAAATGCGAATGCGTTTTGGTTAGACACAGGAGGTAAAATATGTCCCATCGCTAAGTCAGAACACTCATGAACATCCATTGTGAGGTAATGTATTAGAGACTGTGATAGTGTGAGAACATGAATACACACCTGTTTGTATATTTCCTACTGTGACATGAGATATAAGGTCATATCGACTCTGACATGTTCTTGATGTGCATAAACACGATCACAATGTTTTTCTAAGACTCCAGTCCTTACTTATTATATTGTCACTAGCACAAAAAGAAAAGATGTTCAATCAGGGTGTGTCAACAATAGCACTTTGCAATCATAAAACATATTGCTAGTGACTAGGATGAGTACCAATGCTACAGTCCACAATGCCCCAGTATTACAAACCCTGGTATAATTGTTTATCACGATACCACACAGTTGGTACATGTTCTATGACTACTGTAGCTATTCTAACAAACAGCATGCCTATAGCAATAATAAGGACTATAAAAGCCAACATGACCCAACTTGATGTCAAATTCCATTAAACTGTCCCATCTAGGCTACATCTTGGTGATGTTAGAAGAAATAATAAGGCTCACTAAATGGACTATTAATGGACAATGCTTACGCGTTCAAGTATTAACAGACACGGTAGTACTGCCTCTCCCATGTCTATACTGAAACACGACTGTATATATGTTGTATATCTACAGTTAGACTATTTCAAATAAGCCTACGTTTTCGCCCTTGTACTCCCACTAGACAGAGCGCTACCTACCATGACCTGCAGTCTGTCAACTTACACATAGCATGCCACCCTCATGTCTCCATATAGCGAATGCTGGGACATGGAAAGTGCCCCCCCAAACCAGAAACTCCTTACGTGAGCCCAAGATAGATATACAATACTTATACTACGCTTACCTCCAGTATAATGTACGGGTGCCCTGGGTCCGGTACATACGCTGTGCAAACGAGAGGCTCACCGACGCTCGACGTAATATTCCCTGAAAACTGGACGTAATGTGCGAGGTGCCGATGACGTATCATGACGCCGGGGGGTGTGTCTTTGTATACTGAGCTCTAGGCCTAGTGTAGCGGCAGTCGCCATCTTTAATCCGATGGTTTAACCATATAAGCATAATCGAATAAGCTCTAGGGCAACAATAATAAATTGTTTATTGCCACAGCATGGTTCTTCTTAATATATTGGTCATATTCTGATAAATGTATAATATTATATATAGTGCCTTCTCATACGTAAAACCCAGTATATTAGTATCCTTCCTGTATCGACAATTATAAACTACAGTCCAGGGACCCGAGATTAACTCATCTCGCCTAGTAAGTGTAAGACGCTATGTTATAAGTCTCAGGAACTAACCCTCGTCGGCACACGAACGCTCAATATCCATTATGTGATGGAGTGTATCAGTATACTAGTCAGATCAGGGCATAATCCTGCAACGGGAGCCATCTTAAGATGAATAGCTTGACTCTACAAGTGGAACTAAATGAGTGCGGACATAAGAACAATGTTCCATGGGTGCCATCTAGGAATGGATGTTTCACTACTATGGCATATACACAGAATTAGGGGTGTACTGTTCTGTCATATCAGGTGTATATAACTAATAGGAATGATGGTATAAGTGTTTTGCTATATGCCATGGAAACTATTTTTTATCTGTGATGTCGCCTTCTATGTTGTTATAATGTATAAGATAATAGGAAACAGGCTAGCCGATGACATATTCTTAGTGGGCGGATCTTCTGCATCCACATTAGTTGTTCTGAATGTGGCATCTGTCTCATTGCCTTATTTCTAGAGAGACCTATATCAAGGATGACCATAGCTGCTGTATAGTCTAATGCCAGGGTATCAATATCATGGCATCAAGTCCCAACCAGTGATATTACAGCTGGGATCCAACACATAATTATACATCTCTCTATCTCATTTCTGTGTTGTATTCCAGATGATTTCTTCATTGAGCCCTTCCTTAACCGTGTTCAAAGAAAAAATCCAAAACGTTTCCCTCTGTTTGCGGATCTGTTCTGTAGATACACCTGCGTTTGATCTTACTTTCTCCAAGATGTGCCATTTTAGATCTATATCAGAGTGGTGTTTGTCATGGTAGTGTTATACAATGGGTGCAGTCATCTTACCTGTGCGGATTGCCGACTTGTGTTTACTATAACTCACACGGAATTCCCTACCTGTCTCCCCAATATACCCCAAATTACATGGGCACAACAGGATGTAAATGATATTCTGACTTCTACAATTGGTCATATCTTTCAATTTACCTCTCTTGCCTTTATATTCCCCACAGTCAGTCACAATGGCTGTATCACATGCGTGACAAGAGCCACACTTGTGATTTCCCATAACTGGTGGTAGGCCAGTGATTGTCTTCTGGGTGCTCTTAGTGCCTAGTCTAGCTCTAGCATGCACTAGCACATCTTTGAGGTTACAGTTTCTTCTGTATGCTACTCTAGGAAGCTGTATTTGTTCCTCTTCATCATGGACATTCAGGGGGATATTCCCAAGAACGTGCGATAAACATCGCCAAAATAGGCTAACTCAATTTTTCATATCGCCATCTATTGCGGGAAAATAACTCAGTGTCAACGTCGTATTCCCAACACGGCGGTAACATGCAATAGTTTCCCGAGAACGCCTCAAATGTCCGCGATACAACTACTGCGACGGCGATAAAAAAGGAAACCCGTAGGTGAAAAAAGTTGCGATGGGCCCAACCGCGATAGAAAAATCGGCAACAAGCAGCGCCAGGCTTGCAATTCTCACATCATGCGGGAAAAATCACCATAAAAGCTGCAAAAAGAAAAAACATAACAACTGCGAAGCACAATGGAGGCAGCCAGAGCAAGTACAGAGGACAACCCGAACCCCACAAGCCCCACGGAGGACCAGCCTGGGACCTCGGGGTCAGGGAAGGGCAAGGAGAAGAAGAAGAGGAAGACGCGGTTCAGTCCACAGGAAAACAGGATCCTGATTACGGAGGTGATAGAACACCATCAACAACTGTTCCTCACCTCCACTGTGTCATTGGCAACAAAAAATGGAACATGGCAGTCCATCGTGGACAAGGTGAATGCAGTCGGAGTGCTGAGGAGGACAATGGACGAGGTCAAGAGGCGCTGGAATGATGTGAAGCGCAAAACCAAGCTGAAACTCGCAAAGCAGCAATGCAGACTGGGGGTGGGAGTCCTGCGACACAGGAGGAGCGGGATGAGATGGAGGAAATGGTGTCCACAGTCATCAGTGTGGAGACGGTGGCAGGAGACGGGGGACCGGACACTGCTCAACATGACCTGACACAACAGCAACAGGGTGAGTAACCACCAGGGACTGGGGGGACGGAGGGAGATGGGCACAATGGCACACATGCACAATGAAGTATAGCACACTGCACAACCACAATGACTCTGGATCATGTCCCTGATCTCCTTGCCATACTGCAGCACACATAGAAACAGCAAGTAGTCCCACGTCCACAATGTGCCCAGAGGGCCCCCCCCACACATCACCAATCTCACAACAAACCCATGCACATGAGCTGAACCCAGCAAAGCTGCAGATCTGTGAGCACCACTGACAATGCAAGTGACACTGCATGACGATGAGCATGTCTGCAGGCCACTCATCATGACATGTTGCATGCCACAACACTGAGGTGGCTGAGTGTGATCCACATCCGGAAAGGAGCAGGTCACACACTGACACATCCACGTGCACAAACAACCCCTGACGGCAACAAGACATCTGCGGACAAACCATGCCCAAGAGTCCCAACTCCCACCAAGATCCCAATTCACCCAAGTATGCAACATCTCAGCACTGCATAAGCACAGAAGTCAAAGGCACACCGCCTGCAAGGGAGCAGGCCAAGCAAAGTCTGAGCTGCAGGGGCGACTCTCCCACAATGCAGCACACACACAAGAATCAGAGCACATCAACATTGACAACAATGTGGTACAAACTGCAACACTTTCACAACAGAACAGAGGGCACAACTGCTGCTGCTTGTGTGTAGAAACTGGCCAATCACATTTGGCATAGCAGGAAACTGTGACATGGTAATGGACAAGTACAACCCCACATCCCTGATGGTGCACAAATGTCCACTGTCCCGCTTCAAATAGGCAGCTCCTCCTAAACAGTCACAATGTACATTGTCATGCAGTCTGTTTGGAAACTTGGCCAATGCGTGAACATACATGGAACACACTGTTAAACTGCATCTCCCCTTTACATTGCAGAGGGAAAATCATCACCACCTGCAGAGCAGACCGAACACCTCCTCACTGATGACGAGGAGGACCTCCCCACCTTCGACACCGTCGCCCTCCAAGAGCTCATGGACAGCTTTGGCACCGCACCCCCAGGAGCAGGGCAGCCCAGCTGCATCGAGGAGACCCCACCCCCTGCACAGACCACACAGCAGGAAGCACCCACCACCCCGGCTGTCTCCCAGGATCCCCACGACCAACACATGGCATTTCAACGCTGTGTGTTGGAGGGCCAGAAGGAGATGGCTGAGCAGGTGGGGGTGGGGTTCGACCTTATGGCAGCCAAACTAGATGCCATCCATGGGTGTCTACGTCCCATCAGGGACCACTTACAGTCCCTAACGGACACCCACAGTCCGCTCCATGGTCTCCAACGAGCCATGGCTGACATCGCTGGAGTCATGACTCGGAGACAAGAACACCTGTCTAGTCAGAGTGGCTCCAGCGATCTCAGCCGGGAGTTGGGACACATGCGGAGGCTCATGGAGGACACAGTGCGGATGGAGGCGGAAAGGATGGCTGCCATGGCTGCACATCAGCGAGATGTAACTGGGATCTTCCATGCCCTGCAGATCCTCATCATGGCATTGCTGCCACAAGGCCTGGTGCAGATGAATGCTACTGCTCCTACACCATCCACATCTCTGCCCCCTGATGTGTCAGTGCCCCACAGTGTGGCAGACATTCCACCTCCGGCACCTGATGTGTCAGTGCCACACAGTGCGGCCGACAATCCACCTCCGGCCCCTGATGTGTCAGTGCCACACAGTGCTGCAGCCGAAACACCACCACCCACAGGTGAGGCACATCACACATCAGAGGACGATGATGTGGATGAGACTGCCGTTGTGGTAATGAGGAAGCAGTAGCATTCATCTCTGCCATATGGCCTGTTTCAGCTTGGTTCGGCCCTTTGCATCATCACCTTCCACTTTCCCCCAATACACTCTGCGGCACTCACCTTGGACCTCGACATGGACTGCCATATTCTGTTTGGTTACCAATGACACAGCAATCAGACTGCGGACTGAACTCTTCCTATGAATTTGTCCTTCCCTAATGGACTCTGGCTGGCCCTCCACGCGGCAACAATGTCAAGTGGGGTGTGCATGGCCCTGTACTACTCCAGCTGCAACACTTAACTGAATGTGAATAAAACATTCAAATTCACACAGATGTGTCATGTCTATGATCCTTCAAGTATGACAGTATGGATGAATGTAGGGTCACTGATTCCCCCTCACATCCATTTTGCACATGTTGTGGGGCTTGGGTCACAGGGTGCAACATTGCCGATTGCGGTCCGGGTGGCGCTGACACTACAACGGAGACACACGCATTGGTTACTTCCTTGTCCAGGCCAGAACTGAACCCCGCCCAGAGCCCCGGGCTCATTGTTCACAGCCCTACGCTGGACTGGCATACGCCTGCCCAGCCCACTCCGCTTACGCTCACAGGGGGTGACGACACAGCTACATGTCCCAGGTCTTCCCTGTAGTGATCTGCTGGTCACTGGTCTAGTTGTCAGCATGCCACAGCCACTCCCTGAGGGCTGGTTTACACCCACACCACACCCATCCAGCACAGGCGTCACGGGACATATGACCCTGCCAATAAAAGGGGCCCACCACAGCACATCCCCCACTGCCGGAGGTGACATGATGGCATCCGCATCCACGGAACTCAATCATAAAGGGTCCGTGACTTGCGTTGCACAGAGTTAGTGGCACCCGATGGCCTGTGTCCGGCACGGGCCTACCGCCACGTGGCGATGACTTGCGTTGCACTGAGTTAGTGGCACCCGATGGCCTGCGTCCGTCACGGGCCTACCGCCACGTGGCGATGACTTGCGGTGCACAGAGTTAGGCCCACCTGAAGAGCTGAGCGGGTGTGCAGCCTGCGATGATGCGTTGGCATCGATACGGCATCCAGCAAATCTAGACTCGATTTGAATTGTGAGCCCTGCTGGACCGCAGTTTGCGCGCAGGCAGCAGTCAGCACACACATGACTACGCGGTGCGGTGCCGCAGGGTGCGCTGGGGGCCTGTGGCGTGAAATCCAGCGTTCCGCTGAGGAGGTTGCACCGGCACGTGGAGGGCCCTCTTGGAGACACGTCTGTGGTGGCAGGTGAGCATTGAGGCCTGGCTGCGCAGGGACTGGCAGTCATTGCTGGGCGGCGGACCGGTCTGGGGACCAGGGCTGGGGTGCAGCAGGGGCACAGGATCGCGCAGGCACCACCGGTCATGGCGCCGGCCTCGTGGCTGGGTGGGTGGCACCGCCCTGGCAGACACGACCCTGCATGCGCTGACGAGATGTGCGCGGGTTGGCTTGGGACGTAGTCACCTCGTCTCCAGTGTGAATACGGCCATTGAATGTGGTCAGGCACGTGTGTGTAGGCCTATTGTCACGATATGGCGGACACACAGACACATGCAGTAGTTACCGTGGTGGCCACCCCAGACTGGACCACGCCCAGGGCCCCGGGCTATTCATTTGCGGCATACGCTGGCCAAGGCCACTCCGCTCAGGCTTACAGGGGGGGACCACATGGCTACATGTCCAAGGTCTTCCACACTACCTGGGCTAAACTGTTTGCGTCCACTGTCCACTACACTGCAAACACCAGCAGTAGATGTCCACATGGACATGTCTGTGCTCTGCATACTGCAGTCTGTCCAGCACATCTCCGCCATACTTGGCATTGTGTCCTTTCTTATTGTTGGGTCACTTGCCTCCTTCGCACATTCTTGGTTCCCACCTCTCCCCACATTCTGCAATTGTGTGGCAGAGGGGCTCTGCCTTTGTGGATGGTTTGTCTACATGTCTTGCCCCTGTTACCACGGTTACTTGTATTGTCGTGTCCAGTAGTTGGGCATGTTGGTTGGCATGTTGTATGTGATTTTGTTACGTGTGCTCTCCCACAGTTGTGAGTTGTGTGATTGTGGAGTTGTGGTGTGTGGTGTGTTCAGTTAGTACTTACCAATGAGCAGTGCATTGCCATAGGTGCCATCCTGGAAGCGCTGGTTGATGATGGACTGTCGGAAGATGTATGTATCATGCACACTGCCTGTGAAGTTGGTGACAGCATTGGTGAACTGTCCCCGGTGGTCCACTATTGCCTGCACATTGATGGAATGCGTGTGCTTTCTGTAGTGGTAATTGTGTGCAGGGTCGGCAGGGGGCACAAGTGGTACATGTGTACAGTCAATTGCCCCCGACACGTGCGGTAAGGCAGCTATGGCGTAATTCCCTTGCATGGTCTCCTACTGTGTATGCACAGCGTGGGGGAAGTGAAGGTGCAGGGGTATCAGGATGATACAAACCATGATGTTTACAGGTATGATGAATCCTGCATAATGAGACCGTAACAGATGTTTGTGTGGTCGTAACCTTCCTTTTCTTTCCTGCGGAGGTTACAAGCACACAGACTTCTGTTACAGTATATTTGGACTGGATTCATCATACCTGTATGCATTCCGATTTGTCCAAGTGCAATACACTGTACCAGATTAAGTTTGTGACTATGAGGACGCTTGACCATTGTCACCATTTCTCAAACAGGTTTCTGACTACTGATTTCGGGATATGGAATGGTATTGGGGAGTTCCCGCAGCATTTGCAGTTTATTGGATCCACATGTTGCCCTGGTGAAGTTCCCCGTTGGGAATGGAATGCGTTGGCTGAGCTTTTCGTCTTGTTGTTTATGTATTTGTAATAAAGTTCTGTTTTTCCACCACCGTTGACTACTGGACTTCTTGACCTGGGGGGGAGGGTCCGGGGGGTGGTTGCGGTGGGTGTTGTGGCCCTCTTGGGTCTCCAGGCTGCATGATCATTGTCTCCATGGCATCTGTTGGTCTTCAGATGTGGCTCTAGGCTGGGCTCCCTTTCATACTGCTGGTTGTCGTCCTGCTTAATACCAGTAAAAGGCAGGTGTTGAATCCCTGCTGCTAACGCGCCTTATTGCCTGTTTTTGGATCGCAACGCTGATCTGGCTGGTCGTTGAGAATATCGTGAAGTGGTGTTTTTGTGTGTTTTTGCACGGGAACGCCTACTCTGCATATCATTAGCATTAGTTGTCGCTCTCATCCGTGGCGATGTGTTTTGCGGCAGCTATTGCAGGAAAACTGGGGATGTCGGCAGTTTGCACCAGCTTGCGAATAGGGCAATGAGTCTATCTCCACTTTTGCGGTGCTAAAGTGCCGATAAATCGGCGATGGCTCCTTGAGAATATGCCCCTCAGTATTTTCCAATTTTTATTCAAGGTGTTTTTTATTTTGAAATTCAATTGTGAATGAGTATTAACACACACTATTTGGTCGTTGGGTTCTCGAGTTCTCCCTTGTAACAACGCATCCCGGTTGTAATATTTTGCTTGTTTGAAAGAAGTTTTAACTAGACGGTGAGGATACCCTCGATCCAAAAGTCGCTTCTTCAACAATTTGCCGGGCCTGTTGAAATATTTTATATTTATGCAATTTCTGCGAATTCGTAAGAATTCACCAAATGGAATCGAATCTTTTTGGATTGGAGGATGAAAACTTTGATGTTGAAGAATCGTGTTTTTTGCTGTCGGTTGCCTAAAGAAACCTACCTGCAATTTGCCTGTTTGCCCAGGGATGAGTATGTCTAAAAATTCCACCTCTGAGGTGCTCAAATTAGCCGTGAATTTGAGGTTGACATCACTGGCATTGAGCCATGCGATATATTCTTGTAGCATCACAGTTTCTCCAATCCATACGAAAAAGATATCGTCTATAAAACGTCTCCACGTTTTAACATTTTCGTAGAATGGTGCTGCCTCATTAAAAATATGCTTCAACTCGTATTCCCCCACGTAAATGTTTGCTATACTGGGGGCACAAGAAGTCCCCATGCTCATACCTTTAATCTGTTGGTACGTTTGTCCATTGAATTCGAAAAGGTTGTTAAGGAGTACCACTTCTAGGCATTCCAGAATGAAGGCGTCTGGTCTATTAACTGGTGTTCTTTCAAGAAGGGATGCAAAAGATTGTAACGCTTGACATTGAGGAATGTTGGTATAAAGTGCCTCAATGTCAAGCGTTACTAGGACCTCAAATTCAGGGTCGAAGGGCATGTTTTCAATTTTGTCAATCATATCACCAGTGTCCCTGATGTATGATTGATAGTTCTTGGTCAGCGGGCATAGAAAGGTGTCTACATATTTAGACGGGGGTTCAGTGCTGGCTCCTAAGGTAGAAATGATCGGTCGCAAAGGTGGATCATCAATACTTTTGTGGGTTTTCAGAACCCCTTAGAGTGCTGGTACCAACGGGTATGTCTTATTAAGGTAAGCATGTTCTTGTTGGCAAATATGTCCTTCCTCAAGTGCCTTCCTAGTTATTCTTTGGATATGGGCATCTAATTTGCCAAGTGCAGAGGAATGTGCTTCCTTGTGGTGTTCAGGGGCCACTAACATGTTGTGTATCTTACTGTCATAGCTTGTTTTGTCCATCACTACTATTCCTCCCCCCTTATCACAGGGCTTGATGACTATCTTTTGGTTTGTTTTCAGTTTATTAAGAGCCAAATTTTCACTGCTTAACAAATTGTAATGGTTTGCACTTCATTCAAGACTGTCTTCTCAAAGATGCTGACTTCTGGGCCCACCATCTCTAGTGTAGGTGTTAATGTGGATTTGGACCTACATTTAGATAAGTTGTCTTCATTGTCTTCTACAGGGTGATGCATGAAATATTTTTTCAGCCTCACCTTTCGAAAGAAAGAGAAAATGTCTTGGTGGAGTTTGTGTCATATCTGGTACTAGGCACAAAAGATAACCCCTTCCCCAAAACTGAGATCTCATCTTTAGTCAGTGCCACCGATGACAAATTAAAGATGGGGAGAGAGTCATCTGTGGTTGTGTGGTGCTCTACTCTATCTAGGATCTCCAGTATTGTTGATTCCTCGTTTTGAGGTAGGGTTGCTGATGTTGTTGGTTCATCTGCTGAAAATCGCTTCTGTCCTGTGTCCACTCTCTGTTTCTCCCCCTGTTTCGTCCCCTCTGTAAAAAAGGAGGTTGACGCTGGTGAAACTGCTAGTTTCCTTGTCTCCCTCTATTGGCCCTATAATTATACTGGGCCCCCTCAGATGTATTTGAACTATCTCCATCGGAATCCGTGGAGTAAGTGTCGGAGAAGGTAGGAACCTTCCTCCTACTTTTTCTACTCTGATTGTGATAATTGGTACTTTGGTTCCAATCCTGGTAGTAAGTAGTATCAAGGTAGGGGTACGCTCTTTCCTGGGTATACCACCTTACATATTTTCTGAGTTTCTCTGTCTTTTTCCCTACTAGATGTTCTTCAAAATCTTTCATTTCATTGCTCATGCTCTCTAATCTCGCCTTTGCTTCATCTAATGCAGTCATTGTCTTAAGTTTTTCTTCCATATCAGCTATATCTTGGCTGAGTACATCCATCACTTCTTTGGCCGTCTCTATAATTAAGATCATCCAGTCTCTGGAGCAGCGGTTCGCGATTTGGGACCACCACTCCAGGAACTTACGTATCTCTATGAACAGATCTGGGACATTGCGTACTCTGAGCCCCGATGGAATCACACCAGCTCTCAGATATTCTAACATAAAATGTGCGTGTGATTCTATCCTTTTGAGTTTTTTCCTTAAGTTCAAGAGATTGTTCCATTCACTGTTGCCAGAGTTTGACATCATTGTTGTTCTGTCTTTAGGTGGTACTTGTCCTATCAGGGCTGAGAAATACTCATCTGAGAATCCAAATGTCTTTAGACCCTCCATGTTTGAAATTTAGTAGGAATTGTTTCTGCAATTCTGGCTGAAACAGGTATGAATAGAAATCAGAGATGGCTTCTACACTTGGTAAATAGTCAAAAGGACTTGTAGTGATGATCTGTCTGGTATAACACAATAACTTCTGGGCTCTGAAAATATATTTATCTTTTTATGCTAGAAAAGAACTACACTACTTGTGAATCTATGTGTTTATCCTTGCTAAATAGTCTCTACTTGTATAAGGAACTCATCACAAGAGAGTTTCAATCAGAACAGTACAATGTAAGAAAGTAACTTTTAGTGAAGTTTTAGAAGAGACAAGTTTTTTTCTCTCCCCCCTCTATAGAATAAAGCTTGTTGTATTCACTTCCACTGAGTTTTTGGGTTCAATCAATAAATGTCTTTATAAGTTAATCAACCAAAAACAATCCCACGGTTAAAAAACCGCCAACACTCCTAAAGAAGGGAACCCCCTCTGATTATTCAATTGTAGGTATGGGAGAAAAGGGGGACAACCAAACCAAACAACCTATCAAAACACCCCACTTGACCTCTATTTCTTTTCTTTTAGGGCTAGATCTGCTACAGAGGGTTATTAATATACACTCTGAGACATGATGTATACAACAATGTTACTTTATCAAAACATTTTTATTTATTTTTAATTCATTATTTGTATCAAAAAACTTAAAAACCATACATTTTATTTATACATTTTTCCATTTTTCCTTTTTTTGACATATGTATTATAAATTTCATAAATAGACAAATGTCATGAACATTTTTGCACACAAAATACAATTTTCTCTATGGAACCCCTATCAATTCACCACATACTCGTACTAACCTCTCTCATCCACACTCATACTCTCCCGTACCATCCACACCAAACCACCCAAGAACACATACACATACTGGTCAAGCAAGGGACAAAGATGCTTAAGTCTCCGTGACCGTGTTGTGGGCTGGGTACATACAAAGACAGGTTGACGCATGTTTCGGTGGTGTTAGTCAAGTTATAACCACCTTCTTCAGGACCATCAAGATTTACAAATTTTAGATGAGTGGTTGGGGTATCTGTAATATTTAAAATAACATGTCTCAGAAAACACATATAAAAAGTATAATTTACACTGAATTGATTGAACCAAAACAAGCTCCAAAAAGTGATTCAAATTCAAGAAGATAGAGTGAAAAGACCTCATTCCAAAGTTGCCATTGACGTGTAGAGACCTTAGAGGACCAAATAATTGAGAAAAATGAGGAGAAAAAAAGGAACATAAGTGTGTCCAGATATTCCCGCGTAACCATAACAAGAATTAATGAAAAAACAGATGTGATTACATTTCAGACATGCAGAAGCTGCTCCTTGATGATCTGTTAGTATGTTGTGTTACATATCTCCCCACAGGGGAGCAAGAGATATGCATCAGTGTGCAAATCTCTAATTTACATGAAATGCTTTGGGGAGTCAACAGTGATAAAATATTTTTGAAAATTTAGTCAGGGTCGTGGCCGTGCCTGGGGCCATGCTGGCACCTCAAGCCCAGAGCTCCTACGCTGCGCCCTTTCCATGTGCAGTGGATGCCGCAGAGAGAAGCCTGCATGAAGTTTTAGAGCGACGGAGGGAAGTGCAGGTCATGGTGGATCCAGGGGAGCCCTACTGGAACACACCATATGCTAGCTTCAACAAGACTGCAATAAGCAGAGACCTATATCTACAGGGAGGCCTCGAAGGCATGACCGCTACACGGGAGGTTGGTTAGCCTGAGGCATCTCGCCCTGGTCGTCTATATGGGAGGGACAATTTAGCCTCCCCATAGACGTTGTGCTACCGCCTACTTCTCCCACCCTTTTGCTCACCAGTGGACCACACATCCATTTTTCATAAGATCTCAAAATAGCTACTCAGGAATGGGGAATAATGTTTGGACTCACAGTAACCGATCCTTTATCAGGAAGATTTTCATGATTCTGCGAAAAAAAAACTCACATTTTCTACCTGGTCTGTACAGGCAGAAAATGTCAGAGGGAGGGCAACGGGGGTCGAAAGGGGATTACTGAGGAATCTGAGCATGCTTCTTTCTGCCTAGGGGGTAACATTATCCACCCTCCACACTACTGCAGGGCCAGTCTATGCTTTTGTTTGCAGTCCATAAACATAGATTTGTGTCTCTGGGACCAGAATTATTAAACCTGGGGCCGTATTATGGAGAAGTGCCCTTGGGGCGCAACGATCATGTGCTTATGATTTGTGTGCCCCCAGGGCACTTTTGAATTTCAAAAAGGCCTGCAGATGCTTGTGCAGCCCTTTCAGTAATTCAGATTGCGCTGGCGCACATATAGCGCCAGTGCTATCACCAGATGGTGTTCCCTTATTTGCATGGGGGTGTGGCCCCATGCAAATGAGGTAAACTCTGTGCTCATGCTGTATTATAGACGTGAGCGCAGAGGCAAAGTAGCCATCAGGAGGCACACTGACAGTGCACCACAAAAAGCTGGCACACTGTTAGGACGCCCCCTGATAGCAGCCCTCGGGTGGGGCAAAGAGGGTCCATGGACATCTCCTTGCAGGCAGATGCAGTCACTCCCTGCTCTCACCTGCAAAGGGGTTGCCTCCTGCACAGTGAAACATAGAGCGGCTGCTTCAAAGCTGCTCTGTATTTCCCCTCAATGTGCTGCCCCCAGGGCAGCACAACTTTGCAGCTCCCCTGGGGACAGCGCATTCAATATAATACAGCACACTCTCCTTGTTTGTGCAGGGGGCACCTTGTGAAATGTGCACCCCGCGCAAACAAAGAGAGTGGGCAGTATTCTGAAATGTGATCCCTGACGCCACATTACATAAGCGCCCCGGGGGTGCAACAGGCATTTGCGCCTGCCTTATGTGCCCCTAGGGGTGAATGTTTTGATTTGTTCTGCATTTCATCCATCAACTGTGTGTCTTTTGCTTTCTCGCCCTAAGTGCGCCGGGTATGCCCAGACGTGGGTCCCGGGCTCACTGTGCCACTGGAATCAAGCTATCCTGGCTGATGAGGGGTGAAACCCCGAAACCGGTCCTAGGATGCTTGTTTCCGGTCCAGGGGGGACCTGGCTTGGCAGTACGGGCTGGACTGTTCCCATGAGGCACAGGGTAAAGACTGATTTGCATATGGCCAGGTCTAATCTTGGGTGGCATGGTGAGCAAAAGAATGATGGATTTAACCCAGATCTCTTGACTGGGGGTGAATGTTTTGATTTGTTCCTTATTACATCCATCAAGTATGTATCTTATGCGCCCCTAGGGCACTTTTATATTACAGAAGTGGCCACAGATGCTTGTGCGGTCCCTTTTGTAATACAGATATCGCTGGCACACATGTAACACCAGCGCTATCAATCAAGGGTGTTCCCTCATTTGCATGGGGTGTGGTCCCATACAAATGAGAGAATCACTTTGCCTCTGTCCCAGCGCCATATTACCGATGTGGACACAGAGGCAAACTCGCCTTTAGAAGGTGCACTGAAAGTGCGCCACAAAAAGATGGTGCACTTTCAGTGACTCTTCTAAATGCAGCCCTCTACAGAGATAGAAGGGGGTCACATGGACCCCCCAGACATCTCCTTGTAGGAGGGTCCAGTCACTCAGTGCACCCACCTGCAAGGTGATCTCTAATCCCTTTTAAAAGTACAGGTGGGTCACCACCTGCAGAGAGAAACACGGAGCAGCTTTTAAACAGCTGCTCAGTATTTCTCCTGAATGCACTACCCTGGGGCAGTGCGATTTTGCGGATGCTGCGAGGACAGTACATTCTTCCTGATGGGGCACACTTTCCATGATTGCACCCGGCGCACCTGCTTTAAGGTGCGCCATGGGGCAAACATGGAAAGTGCACCCTATGTGTAATATGGGCCCTGGAGTTTTCAGACCCAATAATTCTAGGCCAAGAAAGATTTCTGGGAAAGCATTGCCCTACTGCTTTAGTTGTGTTCCATGTGTGAGGGTGTTATTTAATCCTGCCATGCTGCACCTGTTTTGGTTGGGAATGAATGCAATGCTAATTTATGTGTAGCAGCTATTATGTATGTGAGTGAAGCTTGAATTTCTCTTGTAGTGTAGCTCCTATTGCCCTAATAGGCTCTGCGCATTGGAATAATATATCCTATAGGTTTGACATAGGACTAAGGTCAGTATGTCCCTATCGAGTATATTAAACTTAATTACTTGTGCCAGCTAGCTCAGAGGCCACTAGAAACTCCTTGACGACAAGAAGGGAGTAGTTTCTGGCAGCCGCAAAACATGACCACTTTGTTTCCCTTTAGAATCAGAATGTGTCCCAGAGTCGTGGAAACAATAGATAACTATTTCACTCAGCTCAATCGTGCATGCTTAGTTTTCCTCAAAGTTACACAGAAAGAATAGACGGGCGTTTCAATAAAAGATTTATTGAACAGTCTTATTTCTGGTGTAAGTAAAATGTGCTGTTACGATCACAAGACAGTATGCGAGATAAATAATGTACAGTGTGAGCAGTAGAAATAAATAATACTGCAATAGCATTATCTCTTTAGCATATATGCATTTACATAAATAACACAGCCTAAAAATGCGAGTACTCATACGATGCGTTTCTTAGCTAGTTCTACCCCAATGTTCCTAACCTAACCTAGGTGTAGGGAGAGGTATGAAGAGGGTGAAGTATTCCTTACTATGGTATACTAGGAGTATGTTAAACCTAGTATGCCTAGTATGCCAAGAGTCCCTCTAGGTTCTAGTCAGCTCCATACCTGAAGAATGAGAGAGGTAGGAATCTCTTGCCAGACTCGAACTCCAACACCCCGCAAGGGAAGTCAGATCACTGGAAGCTGGACTCTCTGCATGCAGGGATGACAGCGTCTTCTCAGTGCGTCAGGCCGGGAAACGGGCTCCTCTGAAGTCGAGGTCTCCTCTGATTTACAGGGGCTAGGGAAGGTATATTTATACCTGAGAGGTACCTAAGAATGTTAGCATTGACGTGAGTCGGACAGCGGAAGACGTCATGAATGAACCCCTAAGGAATAATGGTTCATGCATAATATATGAGTCCTTGAAGAAATCAATAGTCCTGTGCTAGGGAAACTCCCGCAGCCTAAGGGTCTGTTCTTCATGAACTCGTTGTGACGTTAGGGTGGACGGATGTCGGAGACCATGCCTGTATTTGGAGTGCACGGTTTAATGCCTAAATAAGGACTGGGATTTTATGCCTATATAAGGGCAGGGCGAATTGTGCCTATATAAGGACATGATTCTGGAAAGCCCGTTTATGGACACCCTAAGAGGAATACAACACTCTTTCCAGTACCATAATTTTCCGAATTGCTGACTTTATATCTTTTTGCAAGTATTGGACTTCATTCTGTTCCCTCACTCCCTAATCTGAATTCTGCACACACGCAAAGGGATATGAGTAGCTCCGGAAAGATATTAACCTGACAGGGCTGGAGACCTGATACACAAGGGGAGAAAATGATTTAACATGGTTAGAGAGAAAGACAATAAAATAAGAGAGAAGAAGGGGATGTGGCAAAGTGATCAACGTAGAATGAGAAACAGAAGGTTGGAGGGGAAGAATAAAACAGAGAGGAAAAGAAAGTGAGGGAAAAGAAAAAAGTAGGAAATAGTAATGAAGTGGGAGGAACAAGCGAGCGGTTAGATCGAATTGCAGGAGGCAGTGCACTCCAAATTCTTGAGGATTGACCAGGGAAGGAGTGGTTGTAAGTTTTAATTTTGTTGAACTTCTGTGGTTTCAGCAGTAGGGAGTTGGCAGTTCTTAAGGAACAACTACCACCAGACAGCTCTAGTTTATAGGCTAGGTAGGCCAGATTGTTATTGTGCAGGGCCTTGTGAGTCATGCAGGCTATCTTCAGCTGGATATTTGCTGCACACGGAAGCCAATTTAGATGTAGAGTAATTTGGTCAAATCTACTGGATCCCCTTAGCAGCATTTCAAATTTAAAAAGTTCCCTTTGGATATGTTAAACAAAGCCCAATAATAGATCACATACCATTCATACCAGATTCTGCTAATATCACCAAGAGTCCTGTCTGTATTCAATCTGTATATTTGTTGTTCTTTCATAAAACACCAGTAAAAAATCTATTACAAATACAAATAGTGTATTCAATGTGACAATAAAAATGGACACAACAAATAATCCTATCTCAAGTTCCAAAGATTCCTACCGAAATATTCTAAAAATAAAATCATATATCAATCATTCCAAGAGTTCAAAGAGAATTACTCATAATATTAAAAAGGGAGACTATTTTAGACATTAGTTTTTGTCATTTCAACGCACTACTCGAACAAAACAATTGTTGGTTCGAACTTAGCAGCATTAACCTTGCTTTAGGTTAGCCTGCAAGTGTAGTACTCCCGCAGTCTAGTCGAGATTTAACTAGGGATTGGACAGCTAAGTGAAAGTCATCTGAAGGCAAAAAGGGTTTGAGGTTCCCTGGTGTGTTCAGATGGTAGGTGGCTACCCTGGTGGTAGGCCTGGGCGGAGCTTGCGGAGTTTCACTCTGTGGAATCTCGCAGAGTTACAGGAAAACTCAGCAAGATTCTGCAGAGTTCCGTGAGCAGGCGGAATACTCTAAACCTTTAGAGTTCAGGCCCAATATGTACTTGTGGACTAATATGTGCTTCTAGACAAGCTACTTGCGAATATTCCAACCTAAAACTAAAGGATAAAAAAGCAAGGATGTCAAAAAGATGTACGGAGACATCCAAATGTCTTCTGCCCCGTCCCACAAAAGCCTCCATAATGCCCTGAAATGTCACTCTAAAACTTAAAGCATAACAGTCTGTACTCATGGGAAATTAATTATTAAACACATGCAGGAACCGAAAACACCAGAAAAGCTTAAACATTATGAAGCAACGAAATAAGTAACCAAAACCCAGAGACTGCAGCAAGGGTGCTGCCCCTGTGTCCCTGCAGGGCTCTTGGGGGCAAACAGGGGGGTGAGTTTGCAATGAGCATACCTGGCGCCTGGCAGTGTCCGGTATCTCCCTCCCATCCAAGGATACTAGAAGCCTGTGCAGCTTTCAAGGGGACCGAGGACTCACAGTGAGTGCTCTGGACAGAGCGAAGGAGGTGGAGCAGTGTCCCTCACTGCACCATACCCCAAACACTGACAGGTGATAATCTTGGCTCAAAGCAAGGACTGACAGTGCCGTAAGCATTGAGATTAAATCAAACAAAACAGATGAGGGAAAGTGCATGCCCTGAACCGGACCTGGAATTCTCTGAATTAATTTGAGTCTTGTGGAGGAATAGTGCCGGGTGAATGTTTGAATGTTTCAGAATTTTTGTAATAGGTTCCATGAACAAGTTGAATAACGTGGGGGAGAGCGTGGATCTTTGAGGCACTCCAATCAGAACCAGAGTAATGTCAGAAAGGGTTAGTATGACTTTATTTCTTTGTTGTCTGTTATCTAGAAATGAGGAGAACTAGTTTAGAAAGGGACCAGATACCCCATCCTATGCTCCAGAAAGCCAATCATACTGTCATGCCTGACCGTATTAAATGCAGAGGAGAGATCAAGAAGTATAAGCTGGCACGATTCGTTTTGATCAAACAATCTCAGGGTATCAGCTACAATGTGTGTATGAGCCGTTTCAGTGCTGTGTCCTGTTCTCAATCCAGATTGGCAATGGTCAAGGAGATGAAACTGCTTATGGGGTTGCAGAGTTTCAGGTATACACATTTCTCCAGTAGTTTTGATAGAGTCGGAATGTTCATGATTGGCGGACATTGTTGAGGTCTGATAGGTCCACATTCATTTTTTTAGGAAAGGGGTAACTTGACCTATCTTTAAGCAGTCAGAAATCATGGCTTGAGAGAGAGAGATGCATTGACAATCTTAGACCAGAGCAGGAGTATGGAAGATCTGATCTCTCTGATGAGGTTGGCGGGCAGAGGATCATTGAAGTGAGTGGAGGGTTTTATTGAGATTAATGTTTAGAGTATCTCAGCTCATCTGGTACGTTGAAAACCATCAAAGCTGCATTATTTTTTGTAGAATGTACAGTAAAAGGGGATCTCACCAGGTGCTGCACCTATAGGAGGCTAGGCTGAAACTGGCTTAGTAGACGCAGAGACGCAAGTTGCAATTCAGCTTCAATCTTCTTAGTCTTTTCAGTGAAATGGGTGGAGAATTCATCTCCGCTGGATAATGGTTCTGTGTCTGCCGAGAGGTGGTTAGGTTTGTCAGCTGTTTGTTGTTTGAAGATTTAGAATAGTGTTTTGGGTCTATTTTTAGCATTTTCAAGTTGCGTCCTAAAGTATTTTGCTTTTGATTTTCGGATGAGTGTGTTGTAAGAGCTTCTTGTCGACCTCAAGTGTTTGAGGTGTGCTAAGGAGGAAGTGATTCTCCATGATCTCTCGGCAAGCCTTAAGTGGAGCCTTTCCTCTTTAAGGCTACCATTGAACCAGGGTTTGGCCTTGTCTAACCAATATCTTTTCTAAAATGAGAAAGGAGATTAAGTAGTGATCTGACCAATCTCAGGGGATATGAATTCCAATTGTTTGACATTATCCTTGGCTATGATTAGATAGAGGATGGTACCTTATTTATGTGTTGGGCCTGCACAAGGCTGGGGTCCGAAAGGAAGGTCTTGAAGGTGTTCAGTATGAGGTCATTTGAGTTGTTTCAGTGTTCAGGACTCACTTCCAGATTCATACAGACCGCATGCCCCTCAGGTGACTAATGCAAATGAGGGGTGAGCATCCAAAATGGTTGAGGTGGTCCATTTTCCAATAGCGAATTGACTTTATGGTGGAACAAAGACCTGCGTCAGACCACTCCAATCCTGATGGTCTCTACAGGTTCTTCCTCCTTAGTGATGACAACTCCCAGAAGGTTGTGTAGTTCTCCCCACTTTCTGCGTGTCAGACCTGTCAACCTTAGTATGGTCTTCCCCCAAATCTTTTGCCTGCTTACCTCCAATTTTGCTGAATTCGTTTTTGATGGCCTTAGGACTGTTTGCACTTCACCCCTGCTAAACAGTGCTTGTACTCAGTCCAGTGCTTGGTCATCAGCCAGGATAGCCTGACTCCAGTGGCGCAGTGAGCACGGGACCCACGTCTGGGCATACCCTTCCCACTTGGGGCGAATTGCAAAACACACAAGATGATGGACGGAATGTTGCACAATGGCAAACATTCACCCCCAGTCACAGATCTGGATTTAATCCATCGTTATTTTGCTTCACCACGCCACCCCAGTTCAGACATGGCCATATGCAAATCAGTCTTGAACCTGTGCCTCATGGGAACAGTCCAGACCGAACTGCCAAGCCACGTCTTCCCTGGACCGGAATCAAGCATCCTAGGACCGGTTTCGGGCATTCAGCCCTCATCAGCCAGGATAGCCTGACTTCAGTGGCGCAGTGAGCACGGGACCCACGTCTGGGCATACCCTTCCCACTTGGGGCGAATTGCAAAACACACAAGATGATGGACGGAATGTTGCACAATGGCAAACATTCACCCCCAGTCACAGATCTGGGTTTAATCCATCGTTATTTTGCTTCACCACGCCACCCCAGTTCAGACATGGCCATATGCAAATCAGTCTTGACCCTGTGCCTCATGGGAACAGTCCAGACCGAACTGGCAAGCCACGTCTTCCCTGGACCGGAATCAAGCATCCTAGGACCGGTTTCGGGCATTCAGCCCTCATCAGCCAGGATAGCCTGACTCCAGTGGCGCAGTGAGCACGGGACCCACATCTGGGCATACCCTTCCCACTTGGGGCGAATTGCAAAACACACAAGATGATGGACGGAATGTTGCACAATGGCAAACATTCACCCCCAGTCACAGATCTGGGTTTAATCCATCGTTATTTTGCTTCACCACGCCACCCCAGTTCAGACATGGCCATATGCAAATCAGTCTTGACCCTGTGCCTCATGGGAACAGTCCAGACCGAACTGCCAAGCCACGTCTTCCCTGGACCGGAATCAAGCATCCTAGGACCGGTTTCGTGCATTCAGCCCTCATCAGCCAGGATAGCCTGACTCCAGTGGCGCAGTGAGCACGGGACCCACGTCTGGGCATACCCTTCCCACTTGGGGCGAATTGCAAAACACACAAGATGATGGACGGAATGTTGCACAATGGCAAACATTCACCCCCAGTCACAGATCTGGGTTTAATCCATCGTTATTTTGCTTCACCACGCCACCCCAGTTCAGACATGGCCATATGCAAATCAGTCTTGACCCTGTGCCTCATGGGAACAGTCCAGACCGAACTGCCAAGCCACGTCTTCCCTGGACCGGAATCAAGCATCCTAGGACCGGTTTCGGGCATTCAGCCCTCATCAGCCAGGATAGCCTGACTCCAGTGGCGCAGTGAGCACGGGACCCACGTCTGGGCATACCCTTCCCACTTGGGGCGAATTGCAAAACACACAAGATGATGGACGGAATGTTGCACAATGGCAAACATTCACCCCCAGTCACAGATCTGGGTTTAATCCATCGTTATTTTGCTTCACCACGCCACCCCAGTTCAGACATGGCCATATGCAAATCAGTCTTGACCCTGTGCCTCATGGGAACAGTCCAGACCGAACTGCCAAGCCACGTCTTCCCTGGACCGGAATCAAGCATCCTAGGACCGGTTTCGGGCATTCAGCCCTCATCAGCCAGGATAGCCTGACTCCAGTGGCGCAGTGAGCACGGGACCCACGTCTGGGCATACCCTTCCCACTTGGGGCGAATTGCAAAACACACAAGATGATAGACGGAATGTTGCACAATGGCAAACATTCACCCCCAGTCACAGATCTGGGTTTAATCCATCGTTATTTTGCTTCACCACGCCACCCCAGTTCAGACATGGCCATATGCAAATCAGTCTTGACCCTGTGCCTCATGGGAACAGTCCAGACCGAACTGCCAAGCCACGTCTTCCCTGGACCGGAATCAAGCATCCTAGGACCGGTTTCGGGCATTCAGCCCTCATCAGCCAGGATAGCCTGACTCCAGTGGCGCAGTGAGCACGGGACCCACGTCTGGGCATACCCTTCCCACTTGGGGCGAATTGCAAAACACACAAGATGATGGACGGAATGTTGCACAATGGCAAACATTCACCCCAGTCACAGATCTGGATTTAATCCATCGTTATTTTGCTTCACCACGCCACCCCAATTCAGACATGGCCATATGCAAATCAGTCTTGAACCTGTGCCTCATGGGAACAGTCCAGACCGAACTACCAAGCCACGTCTTCCCTGGACCGGAATCAAGCATCCTAGGACCGGTTTCGGGCATTCAGCCCTCATCAGCCAGGATAGCCTGACTTCAGTGGCGCAGTGAGCACGGGACCCACGTCTGGGCATACCCTTCCCACTTGGGGCGAATTGCAAAACACACAAGATGATGGACGGAATGTTGCACAATGGCAAACATTCACCCCCAGTCACAGATCTGGGTTTAATCCATCGTTATTTTGCTTCACCATGCCACCCCAGTTCAGACATGGCCATATGCAAATCAGTCTTGACCCTGTGCCTCATGGGAACAGTCCAGACCGAACTGGCAAGCCACGTCTTCCCTGGACCGGAATCAAGCATCCTAGGACCGGTTTCGGGCATTCAGCCCTCATCAGCCAGGATAGCCTGACTTCAGTGGCGCAGTGAGCACGGGACCCACGTCTGGGCATACCCTTCCCACTTGGGGTGAATTGCAAAACACACAAGATGATGGACGGAATGTTGCACAATGGCAAACATTCACCCCCAGTCACAGATCTGGGTTTAATCCATCGTTATTTTGCTTCACCACGCCACCCCAGTTCAGACATGGCCATATGCAAATCAGTCTTGACCCTGTGCCTCATGGGAACAGTCCAGACCGAACTGCCAAGCCACGTCTTCCCTGGACCGGAATCAAGCATCCTAGGACCGGTTTCGGGCATTCAGCCCTCATCAGCCAGGATAGCCTGACTCCAGTGGCGCAGTGAGCACGGGACCCACGTCTGGGCATACCCTTCCCACTTGGGGCGAATTGCAAAACACACAAGATGATGGACGGAATGTTGCACAATGGCAAACATTCACCCCCAGTCACAGATCTGGGTTTAATCCATCGTTATTTTGCTTCACCACGCCACCCCAGTTCAGACATGGCCATAAGCAAATCAGTCTTGACCCTGTGCCTCATGGGAACAGTCCAGACCGAACTGCCAAGCCACGTCTTTCCTGGACCGGAATCAAGCATCCTAGGACCGGTTTCGGGCATTCAGCCCTCATCAGCCAGGATAGCCTGACTCCAGTGGCGCAGTGAGCACGGGACCCACGTCTGGGCATACCCTTCCCACTTGGGGCGAATTGCAAAACACACAAGATGATGGACGGAATGTTGCACAATGGCAAACATTCACCCCCAGTCACAGATCTGGGTTTAATCCATCGTTATTTTGCTTCACCACGCCACCCCAGTTCAGACATGGCCATATGCAAATCAGTCTTGACCCTGTGCCTCATGGGAACAGTCCAGACCGAACTGCCAAGCCACGTCTTCCCTGGACCGGAATCAAGCATCCTAGGACCGGTTTCGGGCATTCAGCCCTCATCAGCCAGGATAGCCTGACTCCAGTGGCGCAGTGAGCACGGGACCCACGTCTGGGCATACCCTTCCCACTTGGGGCGAATTGCAAAACACACAAGATGATGGACGGAATGTTGCACAATGGCAAACATTCACCCCCAGTCACAGATCTGGGTTTAATCCATCGTTATTTTGCTTCACCACGCCACCCCAGTTCAGACATGGCCATATGCAAATCAGTCTTGACCCTGTGCCTCATGGGAACAGTCCAGACCGAACTGCCAAGCCACGTCTTCCCTGGACCGGAATCAAGCATCCTAGGACCGGTTTCGGGCATTCAGCCCTCATCAGCCAGGATAGCCTGACTCCAGTGGCGCAGTGAGCACGGGACCCACGTCTGGGCATACCCTTCCCACTTGGGGCGAATTGCAAAACACACAAGATGATGGACGGAATGTTGCACAATGGCAAACATTCACCCCCAGTCACAGATCTGGGTTTAATCCATCGTTATTTTGCTTCACCACGCCACCCCAGTTCAGACATGGCCATATGCAAATCAGTCTTGACCCTGTGCCTCATGGGAACAGTCCAGACCGAACTGCCAAGCCACGTCTTCCCTGGACCGGAATCAAGCATCCTAGGACCGGTTTCGGGCATTCAGCCCTCATCAGCCAGGATAGCCTGACTCCAGTGGCGCAGTGAGCACGGGACCCACGTCTGGGCATACCCTTCCCACTTGGGGCGAATTGCAAAACACACAAGATGATGGACGGATGGACTTTTAGAAAGTTGGCATTTTCCTGTTCTTAGCCCGGTGTGCCTGCAGCCTGTCTCTGATTGCATGTCTGGGTTTTGATTACAGCTGGGATTTGTGTATTCCCACTAGACAGCCACACACAATGGGAGCTTAGGTGTGACTTGATGAGCCTTCATGAGCCATCCTGGCAGGATGGGAGGGAGGAGCTGGACACAGCCTAACACTTACACCTGACTAAGCTATGTCCTGTCACCACAAAAAGGGCTGCATATACCCCTGTAGTTACACTGGAGCCAGGGTAGGAGGAGAGGACCTCTATGCACTTCAAAGACCCTTCTTTGAAGTCTCCCCCACTTCAAAGACACCACTTCTGGACCTGTGGATACTCTGCCAGGAAGAAGGACTTTTTTTTGTGTGTGTGTCCTCATTCTGCCAATTTACTTGTTGGCAATACTCCCTTCCCGTTACCGGGAACCGGCCAGGGATGGAGTCGTTCCACTCAAGAAGTCAAGCTGCTTCCACTTCCACCCTTCTCTGGAGTGCCGTACAAAAGAAGGGAAACAGGACCGACAGCTATCTATTGGCTTAATCATTGGACCCCAGCTTTTGACTCCAGTCCACCAACATAGCCCATATCTTTTCCCGGCTACTAGGGTCACATGCCATGTCCTGTTGGCTTATAGATATAATATTCTTTTTACATTCCAGGAAAGGGGGAGGAACACCTGATTTCCATGCTCTGCAGATCTCCCGTCTCCCCAATAAAATCACATAAAAAATGAGTCTTGCAACATTCTTATTTGTAACGGAGATACTACCTTGGCACCTTCCAAAGAATACAAGTAAAGGACTTACCCTCACCTGTACGCCTGTAACTTCCGACAAGAATTTACAAAGTTCAGTCCAAAATTTGGTAATCTCTGGGCATGTTAAAAACATATGGAGGTCGTCCGCTGAGGGATCTCGACATCTTGGGCAAACGTAATGTGTTCCTGAAAGTTTTGCTAATTTTACTGGGGACCAATAAACCCTGTAGAGAGTGAAAAGATGATTGCGTTTAAGAGAGGCAGGTTTAACTATCTCCCGGAGCAATGCAAATGAAGCTATCCAAGCCTCTCTCAGATTTACATTTACTAAATCATCCCCCCAGAGCTTTTGAATGTCCTTTTCCAGGTCATCTTCTGCTTCCACCAACGTTCGATACCACAAAGCGACCTCCTTCTTAATGGTACCAACTTTCATTGCTTGATTTAACCAGGAATCGGCCTTCTGCTCCTCCCAGTCTTGACTCGCCCACCAAGCAGAAAGTTGATCAAATTTGAATCTAGTTAATTGACCCCGTGTGCATAAGCTCAGCGTTTCCCAACCAACCCAATCATTTCCCAACCTCAACTCGCCCCAACGGGAAATTCCCGCGTGCTTCAATGGTAGGCTGAGCAGATCTTTTAAACACTCCGGGGTTCCTGGTGAGCCCCATATCGGGGCGTAGGCAGAATAATAAGACACTCCTAGTTTTTTCCGAATAAGGACCCAAGTTTTCAATGCCTCCAGCAAAATCTTTAGTCTTACTTTCTTAAAAAACTTTGGGTCTCCAAACTTAAAAAGAAATTGCTCTTGCCCATCCCTCAACTCACTAAGCATTGCCCCATAGAGAATACCTATTGCAGAATCGTTAGGTTTGTTTAACAGCATCCGACAATTCTTGGAATGGAAGGCATAACCATATGCCAACAGGTCAGGAAGTGCCAACCCCCCCTTCTCCAGCCTTCTCCTCAATCTTTTCCAAGATATACGGGGGCCCTTCGAGGCCCAAATAAAACTACCGATCTTTCCCTGTAGTTTTGCAATCTCTCCTTTATCAAATGATAACGGTATAGAATTAAAAAGGAAAGTGACCTTTGGCAGAACAATCATCTTAATAAGGTTAACCCTGCCATATAGATTTAGGGGAAGATTTGCCCACCTGACCAACAGTCTCCCTACCTCCTGGCTAATCTTCCTCCAATTAACAATAGTCACATCTGCTAACTTCTGCGTAATTGTGATACCTAGATAACGCATGTGCAGCTTTGCCCCCGGCGTCTGAGTTGGTTGGTTCCACTCCATAATTTCAGTCTTATCTCTGTTTACCCTATACCCCGATACCTTTCCAAATAGTACTGCTTTAGCCATCAAAATGGGAATAGCCTTCTCGGGGTTCAGAGTGTACAGAATAAGATCATCTGCATATAGGGCTAATTTAACCTTGAAGTCTCCGTATCTAAAAGGGGCGATAGACTTATCCTGTCTGATCCAGGCTGCAAACGGTTCAATGTAGACATTAAATAAAAGCGGGGACAGGGGACACCCCTGTCTTGTTCCTCGCATAATACTGAACCAGTCCGTTAACTCCCCATTTACTAAAACCCTAGCCCTAGGTAAGCGATATAGAAGTTGAACAGCTTTTATTAAGTTATTAGGGAATCCGAAGATCTTTAAAGCCTCCCAAAGATAGGGCCAGTGAACCTGATCAAAAGCCTTAGCGGCATCAATTGCCACAGCTGTTACTGGCAGGTTATATGATTCAGCCAAGTCTACTACCCCAAGCATTGTAAAAGTTAGCTCATTGAGCTGCCTTCCAGGGATAAAACCCCTCTGATCTCTATGCACAACACTCTTGATGATCTTAGCGACCCTGGCTGCCAATATCCCTGTGAACACCTTATAATCTGTGTTCAACAGGGATATTGGTCTATAAGACTCCGCCACCAGCGGGTCCTTGTTTGGTTTCAAAATTAAAACCACTGTTGCCTCGGCCCAGGACGACGGAGGATCTTCCCCTTCCATCAGTATAGTGTTGAAAAGCTTTTTAAAGACGGGTACAATACTATCAGAAAGACACAAATAGATCTCAGTCGGAAGGCCATCTGGCCCAGCCGCCTTCCCTGTAGCCATCTTCCTCAACTGTACTCGGATCTCCTCTTCCCTAATCTCAGAAGCCAAAGACCTCCTCTGATTTTCACTTAAGTGTGGAAGTTCAACATTCTTTAAAAACTCCTCAATGTTTTCCCTCCCGGGAGAAATATCCTCTTTATACAATTTACTCATAAATCTACATATTTCCAACCCTATCTTTATATTTGTATCTGCTATGTCTCCTGTTATACTCTCTCTTAGGCTGCTTATTTGATTGCGGGCTTTATCAGCTTTGGCTTTCCAGGCCAGAAGGGGGCCACTCTTCTCGCCGTATGAAAAAGTTTGTAGTTTACTGACCTTCCATCTATCAGATAGAATCTTATCAAGGGCCCCTTGGTATTCTGCTTGGAGCTGTTCTAACTCTTTGGTCAGCAAGGCCACCTTACTAAAACATTCTAACAATGCCTTTTGCAGCTCCAACTCTTTGTTTTTGATATTTTTTAAAAGTGATTCCTCCCGCTGCCTCATACTACATCTTTTACCTGTCATTATGGAAGAGCCAATCGCTCTCAAAAAAGCCTTGAAAGCGTCCCACATTATCTGAATTTTGCTGACCCGATATTAACTTTAAAGAAGGCCGTGACCTCGTCTCGCATCTTAGATATCACTGCCTCATCTAACAAGATTGTTCTATCCAGAGTCCATCTTGTTATACCCTTCTTGTCCTGAAGCCTCAAAGAAAGGTACACGGCAGAGTGATCAGAGAGAATAGCGGGCAGATGGTTAATCTTTACCACTCCCGTCAGTAGCTCCTGAACTATTAAAAAATAATCAATACGGGAGTGGTGCCCATACTTCTTCCTAAAAAAGGTAAAGTCCTTCTTGTCACCCATCTTATTTCTCCAGACATCAACTAAATTTAATTCCTGACTCAAAATTTTAAGTGCCGCCGTTGTTTTAGGTGGGCTTACATACTTTACTTTGGAGGTTCTGTCCAAGTCCGACCGTTGAACTATATTAAAATCCCCTCCAATTACCACCGGGGCATTAGTTAACAATAGGGCAGATTTTAGTTTAATTAATGCGTCTGTATTGTCCTCATTCGGGCCATAATAGCTGGCACAAACTAATACCATATCTTGAATCTTTACCTTGACTAATAGCCATCTCCCAGATGTGTCCGTCTGGTAACTTTCTAATTTAATACCACAGTTAGATCTTATAATAATAGCTACTCCCCTTGTACTACCTCTCTGATCCGAACAGGCAATGTCCTGAAACCAGGCCCATTTTTTAAATGCGCTTATACATTCTCTTTTTTCTAGGTGGGTTTCTTGTAACAGAATAACATTAGCCTCAGTTTTCTTAAGGAATTCCATAATTCGAGCCAGTTTCCTCATAGACCTCACCCCATTTACATTCCGTGAGGTGAAGTGAACCAAATTCTTACTCATTTATCAAATAGTAGGGCCTGCTTCCTCCCAATCCCATCAACTTGAGGCTGCTTTGGATCCCCATATTTAAAAAGACTAGAAATTCTAAAAGGTTTCATCAGGGTAAAACAACTGTACGACAGATTGAGGACACTATTTTTTTTCTTTTTCCCCCTCATGCTCCCAACACCCAGTGACCCCTCCCCCCCTGGGGAACCCCCCTCCTTATCTTCTTGGGCGCGAGCGCCTTCGAGAAACCCCCATGCTGGTGAGGCAAATCCGAAAACAAAAACAATACCAAGTCCCAAAGTATAAGTGCAAGCGACGTGTAAAGTGTGCCCTAGTGGAGTCATAACTACAAATTTGTATCTAAGTGTCGACATAATCCTATTCCTTTATACTTCTATATTCATTCTATATACATTCTATATACAAATTATAGCAGAACACCAATCTCTATTCCGAGCCTTCCATCTGCTTCTGGACTGTTGTGCTTCTGAAGGACTAACACTTTGCTGGACTGCTGCTAAGGAAGAATTGCGTTCTTGCTGTGCTGACCTGCTGCTTTCTGCCATCCTGGTCTGGGTGAAAAGTACTGGACCTGTATCACCTGACTCCCAGAACCCAGAGTGACTCCAGGGCTAGTTAGCTGGCCTCCTGATCTGAAGTCTCAGCGACTTCCATCTACCTGCTTCTCCACCCGGACTCTGCCATCTGTGAGTCAACCCTGCCAAGCCACCCCAGTCCTGTATCATTGGAAGTGGACCAAAGATGTTACTCCAGCAGAACAAATGCATCAACGTTGCCTTGGAGATCGTAAGTAGTACATCTCCATCACTATGAGGGTCAGCACTGACTCATTGTCGCCATTCGCAGATTGAAACTGGCATATTGCCATTGTTGTGTGGATCAGAGTCAACACATTGCCACCATTGTGTAGCTAGGAACCAGCACATCACTATTGCTGCACGGACCGGCGCCAACGCATTGCCATCGACAGGATCCTCAACATTGACGCATTTTGAACCAAGGTACTTTTGTTCAGCGGGCCAAACCTGGTCCCTGTAGCTGGCCTGCACTCCACTGGGGTCGTCCTGAACGTTTGACTTTGTCTCAGCTCAGCGCGAACAGATAGCGCTTATTGGCGCTTTGTGCTTTTTGGCACTATTTTCATTTAAATCTTTAAAAATCAATATCTCCTGTTCTACCCATTGGATTTTTGTCATTATGGTGTCAAATAATTTATTAAAACATGATCTATTTTTCTAAGTTAATTTGGGATTTTTCTTGTGCTGTGTTTTCACTTTATTACTGTTTGTGTGCTGCATAAATACTTTACACATTGCCTCTAAGTTAGGCCTGACTGCTTGTCTGCCAAGCTACCCAGGGTTAACCACAGGTTAATTTAGTGACTTTTTCTGGTTCACCCTGCAAGGGATTGTAGCTGTTGCTTGTCCAGGGCTCATAACTCAGTCAACCGACAACCCCATTTCTCACAAATAGGAAACCAATGAAGACTTCTGTGCATCTTCTGCACTTCTAAATCATGATTGATTTTCATCATTAGAAAGATCAGCAACATTATGCACTTCTTGTAATTTTACTTTCTGCAGCCTGCTTCAGCCTGCATGTGAGATTTACCAAGAAGGAAAAGAAGTGTCCTCTTTAGAATTCACAAATGTTGAAAGCTGGCTGTACAGACTGTGTTAATCTAAACAAACTTGCTTTCCAAAATCACACCCACAAGTTTTGCTTTAGCAGTTTTTGGCCATGTGAAATATTTCTATTTATCTATGCTGCCCATATGCAAGGATTTCAGTTTTTCCTATCCATTTCAGGACATCCAGAATTCAATCATGCAAGTTAATGTCAGTGTCCAAGGCCTTTGTCACATGCAAGGATTATGTTTGATGATAGTTGCACAAACAGATTAAAAAGCGAGGATAAAAGAGGGGGGTCCTTGTGCCACCGCACGATGATAATGGTTCCATTAAAATAAAAGTTGTGAAGATTCAATTCCAGTGACATATCATTCAAAAGGATTTAAACCATCTCAGAGTAGCTCCTCCCATGCCTACATTTCTCAGGCAGTGTATTAGAATATTATGGTCAACCATATCAAAAGCTGCCAGGTGGTCTAGGAAGCTCATTGCCACCATTTGATCTTCATCTAGTGTCTCCCATAACTCCTTAGTTGATAGGATGAGTGCTGTCTCTGTCTTCCTGTCCTGTAGCCACGTTGACATTCACTTAGCACCTCTTTCTCCTCCAAGATCCCCAGAGCTGCTTGGTCACCAGTGTGTCTAAGGTTTTGCCCAGTGTAGACAACAATATGTTTGACTAACAGTTATCAACCTTTTTGAGGGTGAAAGAACATTTCATTAATAAAGTGGTTATGGTTTCCATATTCCAGGCTTGCAGAACCACTACTAAGGCCATATAGTCATTACAGCATTTTTGCACAAAGCTTGACAAAGTGTCTAATGGGGCTCTAGAATAATTCAATCCTAAGGCTGTCTCTACTATCTACCTAGTCACCAAGCTGAAGCTTTTCTATTTTCCGTGTGATGCCCTACAACACACAACACTCTATTGCCTACGTATTAGGGCCTTGGTAACTTCTATATCTATGTTATGGATTGGAAAAATCTAAATTTGCATCACGAAGCTCTTGAGAGATAGATGTGGGAAGAGTTATACATTTGGGATCAAGAAACGACTTTAAGAATCATAACAGTTTTTGGGACAGATTAAATGCCTTGTTAAACTGCCTTTATGGATTTTGCCTTTAAAATGTTGATTTTGTAGATCATCAGTTATTTTTTTTGTGTAAATCCTAGAATAATCCTCACTATACACCCCTGACTTTCTGTTTGTCGGGTGTTCATTTTTCCTACTTTTAGTTGATGGTTTAATAAATCATGGGGAGAGGAGTTGGCCTAACGGCTAGGGCGGTCGACCTAGAATCTGGGGAACTGGGTTCAAGTCTCGGCAATGACGCTGAACATCCTGTGATTCTGGGCAAATCACTTAATCTCCCTGTGCCTAACAAAAATGAATGTGTCCTCATGTAATGCAACTGGTGCTATGTAAAGCGCTCTGATACCCGATTCGGGTCAAGTTCGCGCTATATAAAACTCTGTAAAAAATACAAAAATCATAGTTAGGACTGTGATAGGCCCATTATTGTGACGTTCAGGGTCTTGCTAAACCACTCAACAAGCCCTTTGTTTAAGGATAATAGGATGTGGAGAACTTGGAGGTTTCGCCACACTCATCCCACATTGACTTCATGTACGCAGGCATGAAGTTGGTGCTTTGGTCAGACACCACCTCCATAGAGAGATCATTCTCCCAGGAGATGAGGTAATCAGCAGAGATGTCTCATTTGCCTGGGCTTCAGCCTGCCTGAAATCCCTAAAGAGTGGGGCACTACATCTGTGCTTGGCAGAATTCTGATGAGGAGGGGCCTCTTTCAGCCTGTGAATTGGCCAGATCAGGTAGGTCAGAAAGGGTAGAACAGAAATGTCTTCCCCTGTAGGTTCCAGAGCATCCCCTTAGGTTCTGCTTCCTCCCGGACCATGAGAATCTCTGGAGTAGGTTTCCTGTGACCCTTGCCTGCCTCTTCTTGGCAGTTGCCTGGACTATTGTTGTAGGCTCCAAGACCTTGGGATTTCCTCTTGGGAGGCCATGGACCATGTGGTCAGGGACACCCACTCAGGCAGCCCTAGCATCTCCAAGTGTTACCGAGCTCCACCTCTTTTACAGAGGTGTACGCCACATCATTACCAACAGACTGGACTCACACCTACCTTAAAGGAACCTGAGCCTCCCACATTCAAAGGGAACCAGAGAAACTGGGTAGTGACACTTGTAGTTGTCAACAGTAACCACCAGATGACACCTGACAGTAGTCTTACAGGCTCCTGTGTCTCCCAGAGCCTCCACCCTCTGCCCATTGATGGAGACCCACTGCATATACTTCTTAGTATTATTAGGCACATGAGTCCTGTGTACCATCTGTCTCTCTCCCAGGGACACTAAGGTGACCTTTGCACTACACCCGTACTAACTGAGACAACCTCCTCTCCGAGCACTACATTAGCCATTCCTGTGGTCCACCCATCAGTGGAGGACTGCTGCCATGTCAGGCAGTTGGGGTCTCCCTTTGAGTGCCCATACCTGTAACACACATCGGGCCTGATTCACAGAACTAACTTACGTCAAAATCCTAAACTTACAACAATTTTGGTATTCACAGAATGAACTTACACATTTGGGTGTTCACAGAATGAACTTACAACAATTTTGGTATTCACAGAATGAACTTACACATTTGGGTATTCACAGAATGAACTTACAACAATTTTGGTATTCACAGAATTAACTTACTCATTTTGGTATTCACAGAAGGCACTTACTCATCAATGAGTAAGTGCCTTCTGTGAATACCAAAATGTGTAAGTTACACAAAATGTGTAAGTTACACAAAATGTGTAAGTTTCACAAAATGAGTAAGTTACACAAAATGTGTAAGTTACACAAAATGTGTAAGTGTCTTCTGTGAATACCAAAATGAGTAAGTTTATTCTGTGAATACCAAAATGAGTAAGTTCATTCTGTGAATACCAAAATGGTAGTAAGTTTAGGATTTTGTCGTAAGTTAGTTCTGTGAATCGGGCCCAAAACACGTAGGGGTGAATTGACTTGAGGGCTTCTTCCAATTGAACTCTTCCTTCTTCTGGTCATTATTAGGCTGGAAATACTTCCCCTGAAAACTATTTTGGGGACCTTTTGAGAACTTAGATGTTTTGATTCCCCCCCCCTTCTCTTTTTGTCTGGTGGGGACCATATCTACTCTTTGGATGATCTCTCCGATATGATCTTGTTGGCCTTTGTGCTGAGACAGCGGTCTACCTCCTTGGCAAGTTCTGTAGGGCTTGTGAGGTTGCTGTCTATCAGGTGTTGCCGTAGCTCTTGAAAACAATGACTAAATATGTGCTCTTTGGAAAACAAATTGTACAGCTCCTCATAAGTGTGCGCTTTAGTACCCGTCACTCAACCGTATAGTGCCTTGCTGAAATACTTCACAAAATCTACCCAAGTCTGGTGGAGCAAGTTCTGACTGTCCCGAACTTCAGCCTATACTTTTCAGGGGCAAGTCCATAATTTTGGATAAGGGAAGCCTTCATGGGCATGGGGGAGGGGTATTTCATCCTAACACCCTTTCCTAGGGCCAACAAAGACTCCTTCCCCTCTGTAGGTATGTGCCTCCACAGACTGGCTCCCCAATCTCTGTTAGGGATCCTGCACATTTCTAAGGCTACTTCATAGTGCTCATAAAGCTAAGCATCAGGGCTTTAGGTATGATAACTCTCCTTTCCTCTTGACATACTGTGGTTTCACTGCCACCATTGTTGCTAGACCCTGTGCTTTATTTGGCTTTCAGGGCCATCTCTTCTTTACTCATTTCACGAGCCAGCAGACTTCTTTTTTCCTCCAAGGTCAGTTTCTTTCCTTCTAGTGCTCTATCGTCTTCCACCTTCCGCTTTGCAAAGGCTCTCTCTGCCTCAGCTTTCTCCTTTGCCAAGTATCTCTCTACCTCAGCCTTTCTTTCATCTGCGACCCTGTGGGCAGCTGCCTCTTTCATCTTGAGTCTGGCCATCTGCAGCCTAAAATCCCTTTCCAATTTCCTGTCTACCAGTTCATAAGGGGACATGTTGTGGGCAGAGATACTGATGCCTGTTATTCTGGGCTCTCCCCTCTCCTTTGGGGCCACCAGCAGTGTATTGTCTACCTCCCCTTCCTCTCCCTCTCCTTCTCCTCCTCAAGTCCACCTCCTCATCCTCCTGAGCTGTAGCTTGTAACTTGTGGGCCTCCACCCAGGCCCTGATGGCCTTTTGGAGCTCCTGTTTCTTGGAGCTCTTATTTGCTGGAAGCCCCTACTCCCTGCAGAACCCCTTGTGCTCAGCAACAGTGTAGAATTCCAAGTTGTTGATCTCAAACTCAATGCTTGCAGAAAGTCAGGTGGATGGGAGTGAATTAAAAAAAAAGGAAGCAACCAATATAAGAGAATTTAAAGAGGTTGAATTTGATGGCAAATTGTTTGTATGAAATTACACAAAATCACTGAGTGTCACTAAGCAAATACACGTACTGGATCCCACCACTGCCATCAATATGAGCAATTGGGTTATTTCTTGAGGGGGTGAAACCATTCTCAAGCAACAACCACAATCCTTGTAAGGCTCATCCACAAAAAGTCACTAAATAAACCTGTGCTTAAACCTCTGGTAGCTTGGCACAAAAGCAGTCAGGCTTAACTTAGAGGCAATGTGTGAAATATTTATGCTAAACTCAAACAGTAATAAAGTGAAAACACAGCCCAGGGAAAATCCTACACCAATCTAGAAACATAGAGTAATCTTTAGTAAATAAAATTATACAAGAATGAAAATAATCCAATCAGTAGAACTTGGGATATGCAATTTCAAAGTCTTAAGTGAAGCAATCACCTAAAAGCACAAAGCGCCAACTGGGGTAATCTGGTTGTACTGGACCTGGGCAAAGTCACAAGCTCAAGTCATACACAATGGAGCACAGGCTGAGTACAGGACCAAGTTCAGCCTGCTGGACAGTGCACCTTGTTGTACTTGGACTGAGATACAAGGTCCTGCATCGCGCTGGGTCGGGTGGCATTGCTTACAATGGGACCGCCGATCAGGAAATGCACAGTGCTGTTTCGAGTTGCATCGCTATGCGTTGGTTCCAATGAGGTCCCTGATCAGGAGCTACGAGGTGCTGCTATGCAAGGTCCAGCATCCCGCTGCTTCAAATTGCATCATGCTCTGTCGGTTTTGAAGGAACCCACAGTTGGGCTTAGAGGAGTAGACTCTGATGCTACCCAAGGTTCATGGAACTGGGAAGCACCTCTTGGGTACTGGGACTCAATCCAGCAGAATCCAGCAGCAGGGCACAAGCAGGCCCAGTTGCATCTGTGCAGCTGGGCAGATGTAGGAGAGGTCTTCGGAGAGTTTTATGTCCCTGTAGCTCAGTGTAGGAGGCCAGTCAGCTAGCCCACTCTGGCTAGAGTCACTCTAGATATTCTGCGTAGATAGAGCAGGTCTATTCCTACTTCTTCAGGCAGCAGCGCAGTCCATCTTGCAGCAAGGTAGTCCTTCTATCAGCAGGGCAGCAGAGCAGTGCTTCCGGCAGAAGGGCAGCAAAGCCATCCTTCTTCTGAGTCTTCCACAGGTCTGAAGTGATTTGATGAGTGGTTCAAGAGGTCCAATATTTACCTGATACCAGCTCTGAAGTGGGAAGAAACACCTACATGACCCCCACATCTGAGTCTGGAAACTTCCTCCCTTCCCCTTTCCTGACTCTACGCTGTCTGGGGTTGAAATAGGCTGATGTCAAGTCCCTTTGTGTGCCTGCTGGGGCAGCCCTTTGAAATGTAATAGAGGCACGGGCAGCTCCACCTCAACCATTTTGGTAGGATGGCCCATCTCACCAACATCTAGTCCCACTTTGTATCACTTTCTGGGAATAATACACAAAGTCCAGCTGTCAACTACAACTAGTTATGTGACCCAGACAGCAGGCACCAAATGGTTAGGATAAGAAAATGTGAAAAAAGGGCCAATTTCAGAATTCTGACCTAAAATGCAACTTTACTATTAAAGAGAGTTTTAAATTAATATTCACTTGAGTGTAAGCATCATTTTCCTATCTGTTCCCAAACTTAAATTATCACTTATTAAGTGTAATAAGGTAACTCACTGATATCCCATCGGAGAGGTAGTCCTTGCAAAAGTAAAAAACAACATTAGGGGTTTTTCACCTTTAGGACTTGCGTGTCTTAAATCCATGTGCCCTAAGTTTGAAATACAGAGCACCCTGCCCTTGTGGAATTTAGGATCTACCTTTGTGGGGGCCTTTATTTATTAAAAGCAAGGTTTAAGCCTGCCAAATAGTTTATTTTGATTGGTCGAAATGGAAGTTTAAAACTGCACTGCAGGCTGCATTGGCAGACCAGAGACTTGTTTTAAAGGGCTACTATAGTGTGTGGTACAATGAGTGCTGCAGGCACACTACTAGCATTTAATTTACAGACCTGTAGGTGCACATAGTACCACTTTACTAGCAACTTACAATTAAATTAAATGTGCTAATCATGTGTAAGCCAATTGTACCATGTTTTAGCAAGGGAGCACATGCTCTTTAGTACTGGTTGGCAGTAGTCAAGTGCAGAGAGTACTAAAGCCAACAAAACGAATTCAGTAAAACAAGAGGGGTGAAGGCAAAAAGTTTGAGGTACTACCACCCAAGGGTGTCAGGTCTAACTGTAGTGCTAATGAACATGCAACACAATTCCTATTGCTGGTTCAATGGCCACCTTACTTTCTCTGTAGATACGTCAACGGCTTGGTATGATGACTTTTTGGACTTTCTATGTGTTGATGAATGTAAAAAGGTGTAGCTGTCATAAATGTGGGAGGTGGTGATTCCTACTAACTCAATATATGCCATATGTTTAGGTCAAAGCAGCAGGCAATCCCCTAGGTTGTGTTTGTTAAATTCAAGCATTAAGAACAATTTGAAAGTCAAGAAAAAAAAAAAATTAAATTCCTAAACCAATTTAGAAAACTAGAGAAAGAAATAATGAGCTAAAAGACATCAAAATTGAATGAGGGGGACATGAGATATGACTTTTTAAATTGTAAGGTCAAAAAGCACCTGGAAAACAAAAAGGGTAATTGAAAATCAACATTTCGGGGGGCGTGGCTTCGAGCCAGGAGAAGATGGACACCTGAAGTGTGAGCTCTGGCAGCCATGGGAGATCGATCCACCGCTATCCAACCCCAATGCTGCAGAAATGAGCACCAGATAACCAATTGAACCAAAACAGCTGTTTTCGGAGCTCCCAAGACCCCCCTTTATGATGATCCCAGGACCTCTAACAGGGCTTGTGGGACAAGGAAATGGCACCCGCGGTGCCACCAGGATCGCCACTCATGCAAGTCCACCACTCAGAGCACGTGTGAACTGGTTCCCAGATGCCAGGGGGGTAAAGCAGTCACCCCATCACAATATTGCAACCCCACTAACTAGTCTGCAAATTTACTGAGGCCTAGTGCGATATAAACTGGCAGGATGGCACCGCGGAATCACTTCACCTTGCCTGAAAGTGACTCGTAGCGCCCGTAAAACACAAAACAACTGCCCGGAACCCCACAGGGAGAATTAAAAACACAGATGTTCACCCCAGCATCCTTAACGCATCCCTACAGTGAGCTTGCAACTCTAACACTTGTAGCTCGGACACTGGTCCTGCAGTGAGTCTGTAACTCATGGTCCTGCACACTTGAGCATACCCGCAAAGCTCAGTGCCCGAGCCTCGAGATAGTTAATTGAGACTTACAGCTCAGACATTTGGCCTACGATGATTCTCTGTCTATGACTTGTGCTCCCTCTTACTTGTGCACACATGCAGCTAAGTACCCAAGGTGTGGGGCCCGGGGCAGTCAATTGCTGCCAGCACCCACAGCAACTTTTTCCCCCATATCTTTCAGAAGATGGCACCCACAAGGAACACGCACCCTGATGTCTATGGCTGAAGGCCTACCATAAGGCCTATTATGACCTCACCACGATTTAAACCAGCAAAATCAGCCAGTGCTTAAAGCAGCAACACACGCACCTGTGCAGCTCAGGGCCCGAGGCAAATTTGAAAGCAAGCTTCAATCTCCTGCAACAACAAAGGTGTATGTTTATTGAGAACAGGTAGCCCTGACACTGAGCCTAAGGCCTAGAAGGAACTCTACCGGCCAAATGGCACCACAGTCATTCACCATCCTAGGCATTCGTATGCTATACCACATAGTGCTAATAAATTATTATGTAACCATGAAAACTCAGCAACTAGCATCTCAGTGACCAAAAGCAATCTTGCAACCAAGTGCCCAGAAACAGTCCTGTGACCAAGGGCCTACCACAGGATCCCTACTCACACTTCCACGCCATAGAAGGTGTGGGATGTGAAGTACAAGATTTACCTTCACCCTTAATTCAAACACCCAAAGCGAGCACATACCAAGGAAGGAGCATCAGGTAGGCTCTCCCTGTGGCGAGGCGACGTAAGACTGTGACACGAGGTCTTAAGTACATTGTAGTACCTGACAAATAGAAAAGATCTTAATATTAGTGTTGCAGGGAGTTGTTAAACAGAGCTTTTACCCCTCATATATCCTTGTATAATGATAGAGATAACAACACGCACTGTTCCCCTACTGCAACTCTCCTGCTATTCTCACCTTGTGATGTATCCCCCCACATCAGCAGCAAACTGACACACTACAGCACTGAAGAGTAGGAGAACTGAGCACGTTGCAACTTCAAAACTCCCTCATTGAGTTCCAGAGCACTCCGCTCAAGAGCTTGGAGACTCCAACCAACAAAGTCTATTACACCACTGCCCAATTTAACCGACCCAGGTAATCCATAACCTCTAGCTACAGCACAGAACCTAACACTCAGATCTCCAATGGTGAACAAAAAAACCTCAAATCCAAGGACTCGAAAGCCCACTAAGACAGTAAGGAACAGACAGTATCTCTGTAAAGGGCTAAACAAAACCCACTTGCAATTGAGTCAAAACAAGCCCAAGACACTAATGATAAAATGGACTTAATCCTACACAACCTCTCCTCACTGCAAGAAATGGCACAAAGCACCAAAAGTGAATACCAACTTACCGCAAAGAGAGATCTCAGGCCTGACAAATACCTTTAAATCACTCTCCACAAGAGATGCGGAAGCCAAATCCAGAATCAGCAGTATAGAAGATGAGAACCTCAAAGACAAAAAGAAATCACAGGCCACCACTAAAGCACCCTCACCAGAAGCATGATTTAAAAAACATGAACAGAAGGGGAAACCTCAGAATCTTAGGGTGGCCTGAAGGAACCGAAAACCAATCCTCCTTATGTTTGTTCTTCCTGGAACAATGGATACCACAAACCCTAGGAATCAAATATAAGAGACCATTCCATATCGATCTAAAGAGCACATAGAGTGCCAATCATACCAACCTCGGGTGCCAAAACCCCATGCCCTCTCATCTTAAGACTGCTTAGATTCCAGCACTCCAAGACTTTCTAAAGCACTAACCTGGAACGATTTCCAGATCGGAATATCCCAAGACTATATATAAGAGACTGTGTTTAGCAGGTAAGGCTTCCTAGCTCTAAGGAATTCCCTAACAACGCTGAACATCACCTTCTCCATCATCCACCCAGAAAGATTTAAAATCACACACAGGGGGAGAAACTCTGATGACTGGAAGCTCCAAACTTACATCAAAAATCAACAGCAACAACAAATGATAACCTGATTTGATTGCTCATGCAACCCTGTCAAACATACCAGTCTACTTAACATCCCAAGACTCAATATTTTTCAATTTCATCCAGGTTTATGTACAATGCCAATATATGCTAGCATGTCTTATGTATTGCATATGCTCACCCTCCTTAAGGCTATGTATGCCATTTTCTGCAGCTTGACATTCTCTAATGTTCTCAACCCTTGTCTCACAGACACTCCTGCGTGCTCTTTCACTCATCCAACAACATGACTGCAGGTTTCCATGTCACTATAATGTGCACTCTCCCCAGCCCAGGTGCTTTACCCACCTCCTTACACACACACCCTCACACTCCTGCCTACACTCCTATCACACACACCCATCTCACCTACCCACATTCACACATACACAAACTCACACATACACACACACTCCTACACACATACATCCATACATGCATGCATAAGCTCACACATGCTTTCCCACCTACACTTATGTGGATATATGGACCTCACACAGATAAAAGGTAAATTGCAATATCCCAGCTAGGTAAAGCCATAGCAAATTGTTACATCAAGCCTCCATCAAATACCGCAAGTGCGACAAGTTCAACATGATTGAGGTGAGGCAATGAACAAGGTGAACACATTTGAACATATTTGAACATTATTCATTTGAACTTTCGCAGATGATGCCATGTGGGTGGTAAGATGGTGGTTCACCTTGTTCATTGCCTCACCTCAATCATGTTGAACTTGTCGCACTTGCTGTATTTGTTCACAACAGTCGGTTTCTCAATATGTAATTATGGCAAGCCTTCTGTGAGGGCTTTTGTAATGCCTAACTTACATGTTACTTTCCAGTTGATGCATGTATGATATTAGGGTGGCACTACTATGTAAACATCAGATCTCTAATTAACCAAACCTCTAATTAAATCCCTGATTAACAATGAGCTATAACATCGAACTACTTAACTAAGCTATGATGTTGTATCCTCTGGTACATGTCTTAGGCGTTTGAAATGTTTTTGAAATGTTTGTAGTGAAATGTTTGTGTAACATCTGTTTGCTCAGATATTTGCTCACATTAAATGTTTTGAAGTGTTTGTAATAAAATGTGAAATGTTTGTATAATATCTGTCTGCTCACATGTTTGCTCACATGTAACCTATGCAGACTAACAACCCTAATGTCTCACCCAGTCTTCTAATTGTTGCCAATATTGTTAATAATAGCTGAAAAGTTTAGCCTTCCGACTTTGAATCTCTGTTGCTCCCTGCCCACTACTCACCCAACTACCAACCCCTACCCTCAGCTGCTTTATTTCTCCCACTCCCCTCTCGAGCTCTCAGAGGGCAGATCCATGGCTTCCACTGCCCCACTTTCCATTTTGGGATTGGAAATTGGGTTCTCTATTTATTCTATTTTCTCGCTTTTCTCCCTCCCCAGGGAATCCCAGGCCTAAGCATCCAAATCCATTCTTCCCCACACACTGCATGATGTGCCGCAACCTAAATTACACCATTCATGTCTCAGAACATACCATACCCCACCGAGACCCCCACAGCATATATTATGTCTAACAACACACCTAAGGTTCTCTCATTAAATACGAAGGGGCTATATCACCCTGTCAAAAGAAGGAAAATCATAGAATATTGCCATAAAACTAAAGGCAATATCCTCTTACTCCAAGAGACCAGAATAGACAGAAATATTGCTCGCAACCTCCTAAACAATTGGCGCTCGGAATTGGCATGCTCCACTGACTCTGACAAGAAAAACAGAGTTGTCACTGTTTTTGCCAGCTCGGCAGGCATTAAATTCATTAAAAACATACATGACACAGAAGGCAGATAGGTCATTCTACAAATATTCAAACACAATCAGGAATTATTCACTCTCAACATCTATGTGCCCACCTCTGATTTCCCCTCATTTTGGGTCAACCTAAAACAAAGACTAAACAAGATTTCAAATGGGTAAACATATTATTAGGAGGAGACTTTAACCTTCCTATGGGTCTACTGTTAGACAGATTATCTCTCGGCAAACTCAGGCCAAGGAAATCCTACAAACAAATGAAAAATCTATGCTCTGCACATAACGTAACAGACATATGGAGGCTATTCAACCCCAAAGGTAGGGACTTAATTTTTTACTCCCATCCACATAGGTTTTACTCAAGGATCAATTACATTCTAACAAACCAGAAACTCTCTCAAATTCAAATTCAACGTACTTTATTTCCAAGAAATATATTCTTATAGAAATATTACACACATTTTCATAAAAGGTAGAAAAAGCATGAAAAAGGACACAGTTATAATAATCTAAAACACAGTGCATGGTTATATACGTCTAAACTCACTCCTTCCTGCTCCAACCCTGTGATTGAAACCATCATTATTTTGGACCACACCTGTATTTCACTAGACATTACAATATCTAACGCCTAAAACCCAGATAAACTATGGTGCCTCAACAAGGAGCTACTAAAGTGACCCAACTAGTAGAGAAGAAATATGCTCTGCAATCGTAAACTACTTCAAAGAAAACACCTTTTTTGGGATCTCTCCAGAAACACTCTAGGAAGCCATGAAAGCAACAATCAGGGGTAGAATAATTAGTATCATGACCAATAAAGACACGGCAGCCAACAAAAAACTTGAAGTGCTAGAATCCAAAGTGAAGCAATTTGAACGTCTTCTAATCTCAAAACACTCCACCGAAACTATCAACAATCTGAAAGCCCTAAAATACCAATACAACAAACTAATAAGCGAGAGGGCTCACCTATTGCTGAACACCAATAAAGCAAAAAAACAATGCAAATTCAACAAAGCAGGGAGATTCCTAGCTAACTACCTAAAAGTCAAAAGCCAGAACTCCTTGATAACTGCAATTAAAGGAAAACAGAGACTGAGGCTAAAAGCATAGCAAGCTGCTTTACAGACTACTGTAAAGAGCTATACAACCTCAATTGGCAACCAGATATTACAGATTGCGAAAAATACTTCCAAAACAAGAAACTTTCCTCAATTGAAGAGGCGATCAGACCTCCCTTAACAAACCATTCGAGACACAAGAAATAGAAAATGCGATCAAAGGACTTAAAATAAAGAAATGACCGGGGCCTGACAGCTTCAAAGGTCATTTTTACAAAACCTCCCAGCCACCTCTTCAACTATTATTCCTCCAAAGGCCAAACAGCTCCTAACTTCACAGAGGGCATAATAACAGTCATCCACAAGGAAAAGAAAGACACATTAGAACCCAAAAATGACAGGCCCATATCCTTACTTAATGTAGATTGTAAAATCTATGCACAAATCCTAGCTACAAGACTGCAAAAATGACCCCCCCTTATTAATGCACCCCTCCCAAACAGGCTTGATAAAGGGAAGCCTTGCTTCAGGCAATATCAGACTCTTTGCTCATGTTCTAGAAAAAGCCCCCCTTACTACAGTCCCCAGTGATGGTTATGGCCTTAGATGCTGAAAAGGCTTTTGATAAAGTGTCGTAGCCTTTTCTAACATCGGTGATCCACAAATTCAACATAGGAACGACCTTTGAGCGGATGGTATTCGTACAATATGACAAACTGTTGGCCAGAGTCAGGGTAAATGGATACTTAACTGTTAGATTTAAGCTATCCCAGGGTGCGAGGCAAGGCTGCCCCCTATCCCTGTTACTCTTTCTTCTAGCCATTAAGCCCCTCATAGCTGAATTACATCATAATACCATTATAAAATGCATCCCAGTTGACTTCAAAAACCTTAAGGTGGCAGCCTATGCCAACGATGTCCTCCTCTTCTCCAAATATGAAGACACAGCAATGGCCGAAATCCTAAAGCTGATCAATGCCTAAGGTAAAGCCTTGGGATACACACTGAATAAAGAAAAAACAGAGGTCCTCCCCCCTAAACCCACTCTGCACACCTGTAATTCTTGGTAACAGTAACCTCAAATGGCAAAACCATCACCTAAAAATACCTATGCCTACAAGTCTGTGAATCGAGGCCGACTCCAGCACTCATATTGAAAACACACTCCTTAAAAGATACAAGACCTCATCAAGACAAGGTTACCCAAACACATGACCTAGTGGGGTAGATTGAACTGCACCAAAATGCTAACAGCACCTCAGGTAAATGTCATAATAAACATGTTCCCAATGCAACTCTCCACTACCTTTTTAAAACTCCTCAACAAGACTATCACCTAATTTATTTGGCGTAGTAAAAGGCCCACAATTTCAACCAAAGTTCTCTTACTGGATAAAGAGTAAGGTGGAGTATATCTTCCCAGCTTCAGAAAACTTCAACTGGCATTTATACTCAGGCAATCTATACATTGGCTAAAGTCGAACCCCCCCCCCATCTGGGCAGATATCTAGAGAGGACTCTTTACACATTCACCCCCTATCCGCTATCTCAATTAAACACTTTAAACCCCTACACTGCTCAAATATAATCAGAGACACAATAATATCACTTAAATGCTTAGACAATAAATGTATTGTCAAAATCAAATACTCCTCCTATGACTCGCTTTAGCAAAATCCACTAATATAATTGACTGTAAAACCCTCTACTGGCACTCCTGGTCTGCACATAACATTAGGTCCATTAAGGCTGTGGTCAATAAGACCAACCCGATCCCCTTCTCACACTTACAAACAGATTTTAACATACCTGGCAAAGAATTCTATAATTTCCATAAACTCAAAGTTGCGATTAACCAGAGCCAAGTCTTCCTGAGCCTGCAAGCCCTCAAGCATTCTACGAAAACTAACCTTAATCGCATCTCAAGATCACCTAACTCCTAAACTTTATAAAATCCTTCAGGAATACACTCCAAATACCACAGAAAAATCTCGAAAAAACTGGTCTGCCCCAGCCTCAAAGAAGGATACACCCATCTAGATAAGTAAAATTGGTCCCCTAAATGGAAACATGTAATAAGCTCAAAATCTCTCCCATAATCTCATAGTGTAAATATTGTCTGTTACACAGATCATTCTGGACCCTGGACAAACTCTTCAAACTAGGTTTAATAAACTCAGCCAAGTGTTGGAACTTCTTTGCCAGAATAGGTGACCTTGAACTCATTTTATTTTTCTGTCCGAGGCTCCACTTATAATGGGAAGATATCAATAAAGCCATCAACAACATTTTCTACTGTAAAGGGACTCTGGACCCAGTCCTCATACGCTTAGGCCCCTGGGTTATCCATAACCGCCCCCCCCCCACTTAACAAAGCAGAACTCCTATTATTCAACTTACTACTTACATTAGGGGTCAAAACAATACTTTGTGATTGGAAAGACTTTAAATCAATTTCCTATCACACTTGGTGGGCCTGGGTATGCTTTCTCAGAAGCTCGGACAACACTATTCTCAACCAAAACTCTAATCACACCAGATCCAGACAACTTTGCCTACCCCTGGATACCTATTTACAGACCAACACACCACCGATCCAGGCCATGACCCCTCCTCACTCCTACACTCTTTTGATATCCCTCTTTCTAACTTACACTTTGCTCTCCACTGTACTCTCCTCTCACACGGGAAGTGCATCACCACCAAATCATGGAAGCTGGCCATGGCAGCTATATATTACCCAATGCATTGTGCAGATTTGTTCTTCAATGGTCACACATTGTAATGAATTTTATCTACACCTATTTTTTATTGGCTTCTCATGTATCATTCAAAATACCGCTGTGCTTTTTACTTCTTGCATCTGTTTTTTGCATTTCTTTAATGTTTTTTTAATGAAAATGTTCAATAAAATGTGAAAAGAAAAAAAGAAAAACAACAGTTCATGTTTGACCAGGACATAGGCGCGATTTCAGGCCTACCATGACGGATTGGTGGTCTGGCACACCAAGGGCAGTATCAGTGCTTAATTTGAGCCGGTGGCAGTAGGTGAGACCCATCGGCACTCATTTTTTGGGAACAGCACTAATATTTTCTAATCAGACTTTGACTGAAAGCAGGAAAGAAAAAACATGCAAAAGGGAAAGAAGGAGGAAAATAAAGAGTGACATCTTTTCCAAAAGGAGAAATTATGAACCCAAAAAGTAAGAAAAAGGGTCTTAGAGTGTTTGGTGGTAGATTAAAGAGACATGAGGTGAAATCAAGATTAGGCAACTTTGGTATTCAGCATGCCGACATTCGAAAGCACTGACCACAGACTTCTGAGCAAAACTGTGGGTCCTGGAACATTTTTTTTTTCTCACAAATTAAGCACAAGGTAGTCCTTGTCAAAGTTTTTACCTTTTGACTTAGGAGAAAGTTTATTAAGATTTGACTCAACACAGAGCAGCATCCAATGTTGCTCCACTGTGTTACATAGGTGGGAGAGCACAGAACAGCACCAAATCTACTTAGATACTGCACTCTTTTTCTTTCCCTCTATGCTGGCACACTTTTCGCTGCCTTACGCCACGTACACTCCCTAGCACTACAGTGCAGATATTCCTGATCCCGGTCACTTTTCTAGGCATTTCACCACACAAATTTACAACCACTCTAGAACAGAGGGTACATTTCAGATAGGGGAGTGTTGCTTAGTTGGGATGGTGCACCGGTGGGGTCATCCAGGGCCAGGAGAGGCTGTCGTGGGTGGGGGAGCACTTGCAGTTCTCCTGGTATTAAGGAGGGCAGATGAGGGCCATGCTTCAAAAATTCCAGCAGCCACAGCTTGTCTGGGCCTGGGTCTAGAGTTTCTGTGCTTATTATTACCACATCTGTGATTTGATGATCCATTAATCCTGGGTCTTAAAACACCAGGCTTCCAGAATGACCTAGACCAGTTTTTCCCCATACTGTGGGGAAAAACTGCTGATTTTTGATGGGTCTTTAAAGTCCAAGCAATAAATAAAGATGCCTTTAAATTGTGTATTTATCTCATCACATTTGCAGCAGAGGTCAAGTGTCAGGTTATGTCTTCTCACAAATGACGTTTTTTTTTAACATTGGGATTAGTGCTTTTACACTCCACTTACTTTGGAGTCAGAGAAAGAAAAGTTAAGTGAATTATATGACAGTCTTACTGTGGTAAGGACAGGCTGTAGGATGTCATTTTTTGTAACACACAACAAAATGTAAATACCTGTAAATAAACTGTTTACATTCAGCAGTTAGGAAAGCAACAATGAAGCACTTTTTTTGTAATTCTGATGTGTGATGGAAGGAAAGATTTTCATAATAGGATCAAAACAAATCACAACATTTTACTTGGTGATGACCAAAAGATAAATGTTCAGTGATTTTGCAATATAGTTTTATCAGTAAAACATCATGTCTGTGCAAATCTATTGGCCATTTCAATGGAAAATATTCTGTCTGTAAATGACAGTGCACTGACACACGATGCATTAGTTATAATAAAAAATCAACTTCCTCATGTCCACAGTAGATAGGTGGGTCAATAACATTTGGTGCTCTAAAAAGTGGGTAGTGGTTCCAAAAAAGTCTGGGAACCACTGACCTGGAGAGGTAACCCACACCGCCCAGGGTACAGCTCTGAGTCACTCTTGTTCAAGGCCTCAGAGAATTTGTCTGCTCCTTTATGAAGTGCAAGAATGATGAGGTGAAAGGAAGGATGGTGCTCCAAATCTTCAAGATAGTTTTATATGATATGGCAGTGAAAGTTTGATTTTTCATTCAGGTGAGTGAGAAATACAAAGTACTGAGCATGTGCTGTGTTTACATGTACATGAAGTGTCTAACGATTGATCATATACATATTTGTGAATTGCTATTCTTCTTTGAATATTATTTCTCTGTCCACAAAGTGGTTGATAAGATGTCATATGGAATATTGAACAAGAAATAATTGTATTGTAAATTAATTGTGCTACAAAACTTGAGTAGCTATCCTGATTAGAAAGACTGGTATCTTTTACTTGTCCAGTTGATGGAACAAAGCCGTCCTGTTAAATATTCTGAATTATTTTCACATGAAATACAACAAAGGAATAAAAATCACATTTGTATTTGTGTTTTTACTTAGACATGGAATGAAGACGCTGCAGGTATTGCAGAATTTTGGATTCGAAAATGCGACTTTAACCACAGTCCTGCCTCACAAAGGACAATTAATGGTATTGCTAAAGATTGTTGAATATTAATTCACTATTAGAAAAACATACCTTCTGTCTGAGCTGCATTTCAACATCTAATCCATGCTAACTCTACAGGTCTGTGTTGAATATACGACTATTCTGTCTGTTTTCCATTTTTATCAGTACCTCAAGTCTGCATCTCAAATTCTAAGCTTATGGTGTCAGGAAAGGGAAACAGGAGCTAGGTAGAATGACCCCCAGTTTAAATTGACATTTTTTATAAAACCTTTTTTGGGCCTATCCGACCTGTTGCCTACACCATTAAGTGAACAGCAGGAAAAAACATCACTTTAAAAACCAGCAAATAAATAAATACATACAGAGATAATAAAATCTTAAGTTTTGGAGATGCCTGCTGCCAGGCCCTGCTGTCAACCACCCACTGTGCACAGGATTTGGCTTTACGTTTGGTAATAAAATATATTACTTTTCGTTTAAAAAAAACCTAGAAATTCACTGAAAAAAACAAAGGTTAAAGTGATATTGAAGTTAGGTGAAAATTTCAGTGTCAAAGTAAAGTTTTGAAATGAAAAGAACACTGTAATTTACCAGTTATAGTTATCCCTTGTAACTATACCTTGTGCACTAAGGTAACTATAACTTCCACCCTCGCCATGCACCGCTAAATTCCTCCTATATTACATCACTCATGACATGTCCTATGACATCATTGATAATATTGCTGCATCATCTAAAATGACATCCTTGATGATAAAACATGGTGGGAGAGTGAGTTATAGTTACCTTCGGCCACGAGTTATCGTTACTAGAGATAACTATAACTGTTAAGTTGGCACTGAAATATTCACCTAACTATAATGTCACTTTAACCTTTGGAATCACTTGCATATCAACTCACAACCCCACACAACCACTCATACACCCACTCACACACCCATACAAGCACTCAAACACCTACCCACTGATCCATAGAGCCACTCACATACCCAGTCTTTCACCCATACAGCCACTCATTTCCCATACACCTACTCACACAGCCACTTACTCACCTATGCAGCTGCTCACACACCCACTTATTCACCCAAACAACCACTCACACCCCCAGTCACTCACCCATACAGGCACCTCTCAAAAGAGCCATTCACTCACCCATACAACCACTCAGACACCCACTCACATGCTCATACAAGCACTCACATATGTACTCACTAACCCGTACATCGACTTACATAAACACTCACTCTCCAATACAGCCACTCACATGGTCAATAAGTTAACCAAACACCCACTCAAATAGCCACTCAGTCACCCATACAGCCACTTACACACACAGCCACTCACCCTACAGCCACTCACACAGCCACTTAGCCATTGATACAGCCATTCACATATCCACTCACAGACCCATACAGCCTCTCATATACCTGCTCACCCACCAATACAGACACTCACAGAACTACTTACTCATCCATAGAGTCACTCACACACTCACTCACCCATACAGCCACTCACTCACCCAAACAGCCACTCACACACCTATCCAGCCAGTCTCACAGTCACTCCCACACCCATACAGTTACTCACACAACTACTTATTCACCCATACAGGGACTCACATCACCACTTATTTACCCATACAGCCACTCACCCACCCACCCATACACCTGCACATGCCACTCAGACATCCACTCACACACAGATACACACAGTCACTCACATAATATATGTTAGAAATAGTATCACTCATTAGTAGTACACAAGTAGTACACAAAGTATAGTAATTTAACTTCTGTAGGAACCTTAGTATATATGTATAGCACTCATACATTTTAAGAAAACACTCACAATCACTGGATGATATCATCAGTGATGTCATTTGAGATGTCATCAGTGATATCACTGAACATCTCATGAGTGAAGTAATATGTGAGGTCATAAGCAGTGCATTGTGGAGGTGATGTTATATTAGCTCAGGCAAGTATAACTGCTGAATTTCACTAGTTTTGTACAAGTGAAATCTGAGCCTGACTATAAAGCCCCTGTAACCTTTGTTTTTTTCAGTGAATTTCTGAGGTTAAGTTCTATTTCCTAACTTTAACATCCCTGTAACCTTTGTTTTTTCCAGTGAATTTCTAGTTTTTTAAAATTTTTAAGTAAGGTGGCCATCGCAATGAACAGTGGGGGAGGTAAGCTTAGGGCCTGGTCTGGCATTGTTCTGCCCCCACCCAAGTTTGATGCTCCTGCCCCCTTCCTCCTTGCCATCCATTGTCCAAGTCCATGCCCCTGCTCCCTCATCACGGCCCTGTGTGGCCGTTGTTTTGCCACTGCCCTTCCTGCCTGCCCTGAACAGTTAGCTTGCCTATCCACCCACCTCCTCCCTACCCTCTGTTGTCCAAGTCTATTTACAAGCCCCCTCCTTCCCACCCTGCATGGTCCAATGTGCATGCACTGCCCTCCATTTAGCTTCATGTCACTCCTCCAGCCCTCCGATTCACAATTCTATGCCCCTTTATTGCCCTCCTGCTTAGCCTCTGTGCTTAGCTTGCTGCCTCAGCTCTCTTTCCCCCTGTCCTCCAAAATCTGTGTGTATGCCCCTTCCCCCTCCTTTTTGCTCACCATGTTCCACGGACCTGCAACTGCCTGTCCTTTCTAATCTGAGTGTTTTGTTGAGCTGCCAATGCCCCTTTCACCTGCCTGTTAAAGAAAACAGTGGTCCCATTCAAGTTAAATTAGTACAATACCACAATTTAAGCAATCAAAATTGGGTTTACGAATGTATAAATCGAAAATAAGGAGTTTTATTAACAATTAAGTTCAACACAAAGATAATATACGAAAAGGTGAGTGAGCAAAATGTGACAGGGTAATGGGAAATCAGCTTATTTCCTTACCACAGGCAACTGACTTAAAAAGTGACTTTTCAATTGATGAAAGTGTAGGTAAACAAAAAGTCACAATCAGAGTTACATCTCATACTCCACAATTAGATGCAGATTACAGTATAGAGTTGAAGATGTATGTGTCGACGACGTTTCGATCCCAATTTCGGTATAGGGATCTCATCAGGACTAAGTGATAAAACAAGTGCCTGGGAAGTTGCCTGGATAAGTATAAGGGGAGAAAGGGGGGTAGGGTTTTGGGGAAAAGGGGGTAGAGAAAAGACGAGGAGGAAATTGGATTTAAAAGGTATAGCAAAGGCAAGGTCATGTATAGTTATAAGAGTCAATATAGAGTTAAACAGTTAGTTTACCAGTGTTTTGGATTAACAGAAGAATAAGACAAGGGGCATGAATTTGTGATATATCGCTCAAGCCGTACAATAGAACCAGAAGAAGAGTACGCGCTGGATGGTGGAGGGATATGGCCTAATTATGTGCTCCATGTATAATTTAGATAAGGTAATGCATAGTCATGAGCAATTAGCTGAGAATTGGCAAGCATGTTAAATAAATCAAGGATAATTGCGCACACGGGTACCTGGAGGAGTGAAAAAAGCAAAGAGAGCTGAAATGACAAGAATAAGGACGGCAAGGGCCAGGTGAGGACTGGAATGAAATTGTGATATGCATGAATGCGCAAGTAACGGTCAAAGCAGGTCAACCAATAAATAATTAATAACACTGAATATCATCGTGCAAGGGGGAAAGTTATGGGTAATGAGGTCAAGTACCCCACTGCCCAGAAAGGGCAAGGAAGGTAATACAGTCGAAGACAAATTTGCCGTGGACTTACTGAAAAGGTCGGTCAATTTACACCTCGGGAATTCCCTGATGGAATGGAGATAACGCGTGGACGAGCAGCCTGGGAATGAAGGGAGAAGTAGATGTCAGGCCGTGGGGGGATCGGGTAACCTTAAAAGGATGAGCATTTATAACCAAGGTCTTACCGGAGAGCCTGCCTAGCATGGTCAGATGCCTGCCACCTGTCTCTGCCACCCCCACCCTACCTGTCATGTTTCCATGCCCTTATCCCCTCCCTCCTGTCCTTCATGGTCCATTTTGCTGTCACTCCCTTCTTCGTTCCATGCGCTGTTGTGCTGCACCTGCTCTTCCTGCCTGGCCTGCGTTGTCTCTTGTGAAGGTCTTTCCTCTGCCCTCTCTTGTCTGTGTCCTGCCCCTACCCCTGCCTTCATTCCTCCATGGTGCTTCATACATGCTCCTGCCCCCTCCCTCATGCCCACCTTGGCCATTGTGCTGCCACTAACCCTCCCGCTTGCCATGCATGGACTTCTATTCTGCCCTGCCCCTCCCACCTGCCCTGTGTGGTCAGCTTGTTGCCCTAACCCATCCCCACCTTCCCTCCATTGTCTTTGTGTATGCCATTATAGTCTTACTGTTGCCTTCCATGGTGTGTTCTGCTTCCAGTGCCCATCCTGCTTGCCCTCCATTGTCAGCTTGCTACTTCTGCCCTGCCTCCTTACCCCTGCTCTCATTTTCCATGTGCAGATCCCTATCCGCTCCCTCCTGCCTTGTTTGGTCTGTTTTGCCCCTGCCCCCTCCCTCCTGCCCTCCATGGTTCGTTATGCTGCAACTGTCCCTCATGTCCGTCCGGTATGGTCAAATTGCTGCCCTTGCGTCTTCCCCCTCTGTACTCTGTTGCCCATGTGCATGGTCCTGTCCCCTCCCTTTTACTTTCCATTGCCAGTTGTGCTGCACTGCTGTCCCACTTGCATTGTGTGGTGTATTGTGCTGCTGCAACCCCTGACGCCGGCTCTGTAAGGTCAGTTTGGTGCTCCTGCCCATCTCACTCCTGCCCCCTGTATCCGAGTCCATGTCCCTACCCCATTCCTCCTGCCCTCTGTGGTCCAATGTACCATACTTGTCAACATTTTGAACTTGGTAAGAGGGTGATTTTTCAAATAAAACCAGGGGAATTGATTTTCCCTACTGACTTACATTAAAAAGAAAACAGATAAAATAAAGCCTTTTTAGGCTTAAAAACATTGGGAGTCTCCCACCTGAATCGGGTCTGTTGGCATGTATGGTTGTACTGCCACTGCCTCTTCCTTCTGCCCTCAATGGTCTGTTATATTTCCATAACCTCCATGGTCTGTTGTGCTGCCCCTCCCGCCTGACCAGCATGGTCAACTGTTGCCTCTTTACCATCCTCCCTGCTTCAATTATCTGAGTCTGTGCCCCTGATCTCTGCCTCCCAACAGTATTCTTATGAACAACTAGAGTGATAACATTCTATACTTATTACAAAAGTGTGGTATACCTGAAGTCATCTTGATGTAATCAAAATTGTAATACCTAAAGCATTTCCTTTAGAAAATATAAAAATGAGAGTGTCTTATTCCCATAGAAATAATTGTGGTTAGTGCTCTTAAAAACGTAAATGAGGACATATTTCTGGGTTCTCAAATAGCAACAAAGCACTCTCAAATTATTTTTGCTATCTTTATGTTTATGTTTTTTATTGAGTTGATCACTTGATTATATATTACAATTAGGAGAGAGGATGTGGGGTTATGGCCAAAGCTGCAGACTTTGTAACTGGGGACCAAATTCAAATTTCGGCATAAGCTCGACATCCTGTGATTCTGGGCACAACACTTAATCTCCCCATGCCTAAATCCAAAATAAATGTGGCCTTGTGTAATGTAGCTGATGCTCCTAAAAGCACTCCAATACCTTCGGGTCAAGTCTGCGCTATATAAAATTGCAATAAAATGATATAATTAAGGGTTTTGCACACTGCTGTCATTGGGCTATACTTGGGCTATATTTGGGTGATATTTGTGCTACATTTCGGCTCTTTTTTCTCTGGTGGCCATCTTGGGAGACTTATTTGTTATGAAGCTCCCTTATTTCCTTATTTACTGGACTATTCTCAATAGAAAATGCTTTCAGTTTTTCACTTTGATTCCATCAAGATGGCGTTAAGATGTGTCACAATTTTGGCATAAATTGAGAATGTTAGCAAACTTGCTCATTAAAGCACTGTAGTAAAGCTGCTGATCATCAGGGCGTTAACTGCCAGTCTGCTGCTGGTGTTGAAAGTGCATGTTTCAGCCTGCATGTCAGAATGTTTTAATGAAATAGAAGAGAAGATAGTTGAGAACTCACTTAAAATTGTCCTACTTTTACTTCTACAACATTAACCGTAACTTTTATGACAAAATGAACCCCCTCAATTTGTTCCTTTCTAAATTAAATGTTTTAATTTTTCCCAGTTTGATTCAATCAAGATGGCTTCAGGTGTGCCATATGTTTGTCATAAGTAAGGCTGTTAGCTCTCTAGTTGTTCTTTAGAACACTCTGGGAGGCTGCAGTGGAACATAAGGGAATCACCTGACAAGCTGCTCCTTTTGGAAGTATATGTCTTACTGAGAATGTCAGACTCAATTCTCATATGGCTGAGAAAGATAGTGTGAATTTACAGAAAATATGCTCTAATGTTATCTTCTGAAGCACCTTCCATAACCTCTATCAGAAAATCATGAGAAAACAGTTTTCTCTCAAACATGATTCATGAAATCATGGCAGAAGGCTTTTATATAGGGTAAAATCTATTTAGAACACACTACAATTCCTAAAATCAACATGGTACCATCAACAAATGATTTATATTGTAACTAACATCCTTTATCACTAGCGGTGGGCGGTAAACTCCGCTCCACCGGCGGAGTTCATGGAGTTTTGTCACTCTGCACTCCGCTTGGAGGGCGGAGTTTGGCATAAACGCCACCTACGCAGCATAGCGGAGTTTACCGGCACCAACGTGACCCACCACTACTGTTAATCATGGATTCAAGTATCATGTGAGCATGCTTTGTAGGCTGCACCTCCAGCAGCACTGAGCATGCGCCTCGGGAAAGTCTTTCGCCAGTATGCATGTGCAATACTACTGAACATGAGGACTTGAGAGATGAGCAGCATAGTGTAGCGGGATCCCATCCATCCGCATGCGTTTATATTACTCTGCACACGATACTGCACATCTCTGCGGTGAGCCAGTGCACCTGAACCTGAACATGATACGCCCCGGATGGGGAACAAGTACTCACCCTGTTTGATATGAGAAGAACGAGTTTGGGATGCAGTGAGGAGGTGACTGATTTCCCTCACCAGCTATCTGTCACATTTGAGATGGGATAAACCGCCCGCCAAACTCTAAATCAGGCCCTTAATTCTTAACACCGGCACTTGTTTAGGACTTACTACCACATGGTGGTGAAGTCTGTCTATTTGCAAGCAGTGCACAAGAGTAGAGAGCTTAACAATTCAAAATACATTAAAAAAATAATGCCAGCATTACCAGACTGTTCTTCCAACTTTCTGTGACATTTTCTCCCATTCGTTATAGCGTGATGGTAGTAGGTAGCATTGGAACTAACATTGGAGAGCACTGGCAGGGGCAATGGGTGGTGCAAACAGCAGTGGCCTCCCCTGAAATATCTTAGGCTGTGACACTTGTTATTTCACAAATCAAGCACTATATCAAATGTGCAGTGTTGGACCTGTCCCCCTCTGCAGGGTCACCCCCAAACCTTTTGCCTTCACCCCTCCAGTTTGGGTGAATTTGTTTTTGCTGGTTTCAGTACTTTGTGTACTTTACCACTGGTAACCAGGGCTGAAGTGTTTGTGCTTTCTCCCTAAAACATGGTAAAATTGGCCTGCACCTGATTGGCACTTGTAAGTCCATAGTATATGATACTACATGTACCCAGACGGTGGGGTTGGTGTTATGTATGGTAATATAATATCACTGTAAGTTATCCCCCACCCCCACAAATTCACTGAAAGAACAAACGTTAAAGTGACTTTATAATTAGGTGTTTAAAACATGTCTCAGTCATGCCATTGCAGCCTGTAGTGCAGTTTTAATCTGCCTTTTTGACCTGGCAAAAGAAACCTTTTGACAGGCCTAAACCGTCTATTTTAATACACAGAAGTCTTCCCTAAGGTTGGCCCTAAAGGCTCACAGGGCATCGGGATTGTATTCGAAAAGTAGGACATGTGGATTTAAGTTTTACCTGTCCTGGTAGTGAAAAACTCCTTAATTCGCTTTTCACTACTGTAAGGCCTATCTCTCATATTGCAAAAAACAACAAATGATGGACAGAATGCAGAACAATGTCATACATTCACCCCAGTACAGAGATCTGGGCCTAAATCCATCATTTTTTTGCTCACCATGCCATTCCAGTTTGAACCCAGCCATATGCAAATCAGTCTTGATCCTGTGCCCAATGGGAACAGTCCAGCCCGAACTGCCAGGCCCAGGTCCTCCCTGGACTGGAAACAAGCATCCTAGGACCGGTTTCGGGGTTTCACCCCTCATCAGCCAGGATAGCTTGACTCCAGTGGCATGGAGAGCACAGGACCCACGTCTGGGCATACCCGTCCCACTCAGGGTGACAAATACAAAAACAACAATTGATGGACAGAATGCAGAACAATGTCATTCATTCACCCAAGTACACAGATCTGGGCCTAAATCCATCGTTCTTTTGCTCACCATGCCATTCCAGTTTGAACCCAGCCATATGCAAATCAGTCTTGATCCTGTGCCCAATGGGAACAGTCCAGCCCGAACTGCCAGGCCAGGTCCTCCCTGGACTGGAAACAAGCATCCTAGGACCGGTTTCGGGGTTTCACCCCTCATCAGCCAGGATAGCTTGACTCCAGTGGCATGAAGAGCACGGGACCCACGTCTGGGCATACCCGTCCCACTCGGGGTGACAAATGCAAAAACAACTGGATGCTTGTTTCCGGTCCAGGGAGGACCTGACTTGGCAGTTCGGGCTGGACTGTTCCCACAAGGAACAGGGTCAAGACTGATTTGCATATGGCTGGGTCCAAACTGGGGTGGTGTGGTGAGCAAAAGAATGATGGATTACACCCAGATCCTTGTGACTGGGGGTGAATGTTTCATTGTCCAGCATTCCATCCATCAATTGTTTCTTTTGCATATGTCGCCCTAAGTGGGAAGGGTATGCCCAGACATGGGTCCCGTGCTCACTACACCACTGGATTCAAGCTAGCCTGGCAGATGAAGGGTGATGCCCTGAACCCGGTCCCAGGATGCTTGTTTCTGGTCCAGGGATGACCTGGCTTGGTAGTTCAGGCTGGACTGTTCCCACAAGGAACAGATTCAAGACTGATTTGCATATGGCTGGGTCCAAACTGGGGTGGTTTGGTGAGCAAAAGAATGATGGATTAAACCCAGATCCTTGTGACTGGGGCTGAATGTTTGCATTGTCCAGCATTCCGTCCATCAAATGTTTCTTTTGCATATGTCGCCATAAGTGGGAAGGGTATGCCCAGACGTGGGTCCCGTGCTCACTACACCACTGGATTCAAGCTAGCCTGGCTGATGAAGAGTGATGCTCTGAAACCGGTCCCAGGATGCTTGATTCCGGTCCAGGGAGGACTTGGCTTGGCAGTTCGGGCTGGACTGTTCCCACAAGGAACAGGGTCAAGACTGTTTTGCATATGGCTGGGTCCAAACTGGGGTGGTGTGGTGAGCAAAAGAATGATGGATTAAACCCAGATCCTTGTGACTGGGGGTGAATGTTTGCATTGCCCAGCATTCCGTCCATCAATTGTTTCTTTTGCATATGTCTCTTATATTGAACAACATTGGGTTACCGTATCAACCTTTTACTGGGAGCTGGTAGAAATTTCTTGTTTGGACTCAAATATCCTACACCATAATTTATGAGCCCAAAAAGACTCTGTCTTGTCTCCATTACATTGTGGGGTCCCCATCTCAAAATTTCAGAATTTCCGAATTTTAATTATGTTGGGGGATTGTTGTCATGTGACTTAAAATGAAATTAACTTCTGAGCAAGAGAGTCTGTAAGATGAAGGGGACAATAGAGGCAATCCTTCAATTTTCAAAGAAGCTAGGTCATAAACCAATTAAAGAGCTAACAACCTTTTACAGATCTAAGGGGCTAAGGATCAAGCAAATTTGCGATCGCAAACAGTGCGATTTGCAAAAAAACGGCCATTTGCGATTGCAAAATGGCCATTTTCAATGCATGACAGGTTTTTAAAGTCGCAATTTAGGTAATCGCAATTTTTTGCGATTACCTAAATTGTGAATGCACATAGGCAATCGCAATTTGCGATTCCCTAATGCACATGCAGGAAACCTTTCCTAAATGCGAACTGTGCATTTAGGAAACACTATTTACTATCAACTTCAAGTTGATGGTAACCATGTGCACACTTTGAAAAATGCACAAAAATGCATTTTTCAAAGTGCCATGTGGTGCACACATGCCCATAGGGCATGTGTGTGCCTTACATGTGCACCTTTTTTTTAGGGGTGCCTCAGGGGGGCCTTAGGCCCCCGGGCACCCCTGCCTTTTCATTACCTAATTTGCGATTACCAATTAGGTAATCGCAATTTAGACAATGCAAGACCATTCTCACCTATGGGCCTTGAGGACCATAGGAAAGAATGGAGTAGCAATTGCAAATAATTGCGTTTGCGACTCTTAAGGAATCGCAATTAGAGAATCGCTATTGGCACTCTTCATTGTTGCATTGCATTTTACGATTACCAAATAGCGATTTCAAAAAAATCGCTATTTGGTAATCGCAAAATGAAACTTTGATGCATGTGCCCCTAAGTCTGTATCCTGAGGGATATAGCTGGAAAGAATCTGGGGATATATTCTGCCAGGCCCGGTGCAGACTACAGAGAATGAGTTGCTGTGTAGGCTACTCACCATCCCAAGGTGTACAGCCAGCCTAATTTTTTTACCTGGAATCTGGGCTTCCTTATCTCGAAGATACAGTTTTGGTTGCCCCCTTTCTCCTGTGGCTTAAAATCTGGAGCCCCTCATTTACCTGTTTTTTTCAAAGAGATATTGGAGGACTGGGTAAAGTTAGATCATGCCGCTTCTATTCCATGGCTTACGTCAAAAAGTCCTTTATCAACCTCTGATTGCCTTATCTCTATTTTTTTCCTAATGAAATCATGGGTAGCACTAAAAATGAGAAAAAATCTGCATTCTTTCAATGCAGAATCCAATTGAGACTCACTAAGCAATTTCTTCAGCTTCAGTATCCTGTTATTTAAACAAGAAGTGGGAATTGAATGTTGTTACATTGGGTAATGAATCCAGAACAATGGTTCTATGTAACAAGATTCAGATTAGGTATTGTTCCCTTTTTGATAGCTTCCCCTCAGCAGGGCAAATGGTTTTGATAGCTTACTGCCCTGCCCCTCTGATGGTATCATTAAATAATCGCTTGTCCCCTTTTCATTCTTTTGTGGGTTTTACACCCAACCCAGAATACTCTTCTTATGGATTGTTCTGAACTCAATTGGTGTCAATTCTTACGGTACCTATTTGTCATGTCTTTTATACCTAGAGTCAGAATTGCAAATCTGTGCCATTACAAGCTTTGTTCGTGGAGCTTTAAAAATCAGGAAATCTAAAAGCTAAAAAGCATGTCAGCTATTGTAATGTTGGTCTTTTTATGTGATTTTAATCACTAGTTGAATTTTGTATACATTATTCTCGAGCATCAACTACAATTGCCTAAATACCCCTTTTAAATGTTTTGGGCCAGATGTACAAAGGTTTTTGTGCGCACAAATGGGTTTTAGACCCGTTTGTGCCCGCAAAACCTGTGGCCCACGTACTAATCCTATTTTGCGAGTCGCAAATCAATTTGCGACTCGCTATTAGGAAGGGGCGTTCAAAGGGCGTCCCTTCCTTATAGCGACTCCTTAAGCTATGTAAGACTGACTCAAATGAATTGTAATTTAAGATCCTCTTTAGTGGTAAAGTCAGATTTTAAGACACAATTCTGAAAAAAAAACACTTTTAGAAAGTAGGCATTTTGTTTGCCCTAACCATTTGGTGCCTGCTGCCAGTGTCCTGGGTCACATGACTGTGAATGGCTCTGCTGTTGGGGTTTGTGTATTTCTGCCAGACAGTGAGACAAAGGGGATTAGATGCAGGCAACATGGGCCATCCTTCCTGGATGGCTGGGGGCGGAGCTTTTCCCTGCCCCACTGACACTACAAACGGCTTGTCTCTAGCACACACAACGGAATCTGACTCAAGCCTTTGTTCACACCAGACGTCTTGGATCCTTCACAGGGAAAAGGAAGAACCTTCCAGAACCAGATGTGGAGCCAGCCCAGGAAGTCCCACAACTTCAAAGGCTGGCACTCAGAATGACCCTGAAGTATACTCCTGGATCTGTGGAAGACTTCAGAAGGACTTCTTTGACCTCCAGAAGACTGCCTTGCTGCTATCAGAGGACTGCTCTGCTGCTTGAAGGACAACTAGGCCATCTCCTTGTACCCATGACCATGAGAAGTGACTCCTCTGGCTAGTTTGCTGGCCTCCTATGTAAGCTACAGGGACACATCAGGCTTCAGAGACCTTGATCCCTGTATCTTGTCTCTGCTGGGATGAGTACTAAACCCCCAAGTGCTGCATCCCAGGTCCTGGCCCCCTTGGAAATTGGGTTACAGGTGCCGCTCCTGCCTAAATCCAAAATTTGGGAGTTGAAAAATCTTTCACCAAAAAGTGCCCTGGGAGTCGACAGAAGACCAGGACCCAGGGGCCAGCTGATAAAACATAGATGCATTGCTGGTCGGTCTCACTTCGCAGTAGCTCCCTCTATGTTTTTCGCAGCAGAAATCCTGTTCAGCTGGACCTCTCAGTGAAGCTATCCAGCCACAGAAAGCCCTAGTCTTACAGCCTGCAGCTTCATCCCGCTGGACATTTTCGACTTCCAAGGCGCTATGTTGTCTTAATCACTTAAAAAAATATAACTCCTGTTCTACTGATTAGATTTCATTTATTTTGGTGTCATTATATTGATTAAAATTAGCTCTTTTTTACTAGATTAGTTTTTTTTTTTTAATGTGTTGTGTTTTCACTTTATTACTGTTTGAGTGCTGCAAAACTACTTTACAGATTGCCTCTCCGTTAAGCCTGACTACCTTTGTGCCTTTCTACCAGAGGATTAAGCACAGGTTAATTTAGTAACTTTTTTGGTTCACCCAACAAGGATTGAGGTTGCTGCTTGAGCAGGGTTTTCATCCCATTCAACCAATAACCCATTTTCTAACATGCAGAATCCCTTGAATATTTGAAAACGGATTTTGGCCAGCATTTGCACAAAAAATAATATGTTGTCTTAGTACACTCAGTGTACAATATGATCTACAGGTCTTGTTACCTTCAGAAATGACCACAAACCTAATACCTGAGAAAACAAAACTATATATTGCATATCGTAGGTGTTACATAGGTAGTTGACATATCTCTAGGTGCCTACTGATGGGATTAGGCCATGGAACTTGATTTTGTGTCACAAGTTTTCCATTTGGCCACTATTAGTGGGGCACAGGGCACAATAATATGCCCTCCGTGGTCTCCTTAGTACAGGGGTGTTCATCTTCTGTACAGTAGGTTCCCTACTTGAAAATAGAGGAGGGAATAATTGATTCCAGTGCATACCATTAATCATCATGATTTCACAAACTTACTTTTTCCAGCATTACTATATGTTATTTGACATGTTTCACAGTCAGTCCTGATGCACTTTTGTCACTAGGAACATATTTTTCAATAGTATCAAAGTCGTGTTGGACCCTAAATGGTAATAATTTACTGCATTTGCGCCTTTCAAAAAAGGATTTAAAATATTTTAGTATGTATATGGTGCACCGCCTCTGTCTGTGCCATGGTGCACCTTTAACTGGGCATGCCGGGTACAGATCAGGTCAGTGAGCCCAATTGCAATGAATGTGCTGTCCACAGAAGCAGCCAAAACTCCAGTCTGCTCTGGGGACAGCTCAGTAGTGAAAGGTGGATATGCTGTTTGAAGCAGCTAGCCTGACTTTCATCGTGCAGGAGACAACAGGCCTGCTTCAAAGGGGGACAGAAAACCCACTACAGGTGGGTGAGGAGGGACTGAAACGGTCTGTAGAGGGATGTTTGTGTGTGTCCATGGAACCCTATTTTCACCATTTCGAAAGTACCCTTCAGGGTTGCATTAACTGTGTACCACCTTTTTGTGTCCCAATGTTTGTATGCCAAAGGCTTCCTTGCCTCTGTGCTGGCATCTGTAATACAGCATGGCTGCAGAGGCAAAGTGTCAGCTCATTTGCATGTGGTGACACCCCTTTGAGATTATGCTAGTGCTACATGTGCACTGGTGCAATCCATCTTACTGAAGGAGTTATTCAAACATCAGCTGCACCTTCTGAAATAGCATTGTGTCTGGTGCTGTAGAAAGTGGGTGCCCATGCCAGTTGTACCCAGGTGTATTTGTGCAATACAGCCACTTGTCCTTTTGTAACAATAGCTCTCAAATATTCTATGACTGTGGATGAAACCCCTGCCTATAATTCCCATTCTGATGAATAATACATCTTGTACAGCACACTTTTGCTATGTAAAGATGATCAGAGTAGATCAGAGAGTGTATTATACCATCTATAAGAAAGTCATATTTTAGGTTTAGCTTTCGTAAAAGTTTGATATCTTTGAATAAACTACATGCAATGTTCCAAAATTTTATTTTTCCCTGAGCTGTAAAGAAGATATAGTGGATTCTCAGGAAAGGGTAGAATCATTTAAACTATTTATTAATAATAAGACCTTTCATATTCTGATTTGTTTCTGCCAATATGCCTCTAAGTACAGTGGCAGCTGGTGAACTTTGAAAGTTGTGGGGCATAACAGCTGCACTAAATGCCACTAAGAAAGCAATTCAAGCAAGCAATCTCCGGTTCCTCCGGGGATATTTCTTACTCTCCAACAAACTTTTCTTGGGCTCAGTAATATATTTACACTTAGGGGCCGATTACGATGTTGCTCGGAAAGCCCTACGGGCGACTCGGTCCCGTAGAGCTTTCCGAGCGACTCGCACTCCGAGGCTCCGAGCAACCGAGTACGATGCAATTGAGCTCTGACGGACTCAGGTCGCTCGGAGTCCCATTGAAGTCCATGGAAGCCTGTTGTACATAGCGTACATCGGCTCCCATAGAGAATAAAGGTAGGTCAAGGAAAAGGGCGCCACCTGTCGCGGGGATGCCTCAGTGCCAGCCGCCCGTGCATGTATGTGTAGGGGGGACATAAGGGTCGCCCCCAGTGACTGAGTTTTGGGGTTACAGGTGAAGGGGGCCCGCTACGGCCCCCGAAGTCCGCTTTCCAACGTTGTCTCTAGTCAGAGGCTCCGGCTCGAACCGGCTGCTCGACGCGCGCATCGTACTTGGTCACTCGGAAATCGACCCCATTGCGCTATGCGCGACGGCCAAGTCGGAGTCGAGGCTATATCTGCATCGTACTTGCTCGCTCGTACAGCGGTACGAGTCGTCCGGAAATCGCACTTACGACTCAGAGTCGCTCCTCACGGATGCCGTCATGAGCCCTTACGAGCGAGGTCGTAATCGGCCCCTAAGTTGTATATCTGCGCTTGAACCTCATGCTCTTCACACAAAAGTAGCTCATTTTTAAACCACTAAAACACAAACACACACATGCACTCCTAAAGAAACACTCATTCAATGTTCACAAACAACATATCTAGGCCCTGGTAGACAAACAGAAGAGCAACCGCAAATGGAACTTGCCTCTAGCGTACCATCATAACGATGGCTTCACAGTGATTCAACCTTTGTGACGGTTTTTCTGACTTCTAATTAAGAAGTTAATTATAGCCCTCTGTAAAAAGGCCCGTCCAGTAAGTTAGATGCACTTGTACTCTCTCTCAAAGAAACCTATGCAGCAATTAACACGTGTATTTCAGCCAGAGCTCCAGGCCCCGATAGTATTCCAAATTACCTATATAGGGAAGATCTAGAAGTCAGGGGTGTGTATATTAACCTCCTATCTAATGCCATCCTTTTAGGCATGGAGATTCCAGCATCATGGAAGTTGGTGGAGACTATACCAATGTTTAAAAAGTGGGACAGGGCAGCCCCTGGTAGTTATAAACCTATCAGTTTAATAGATTCCCTCTAGAAGATATTCTGTAAACAAAACTGGCATGTCTCCAGGAGTGGATTACAAAAGGAAATATTTGGTCTGATTTTCAGGTGGTAATTTACACCAATATTAGTACCCTGGATCAGGTTTTCTGTTTCATCTGTATTTTTGGGAGAGAAGTGATAATAAAAGGGGGCAAACTGTTTATTGCATTTGTAGATCTGCGGGCAGACTTTGACCTGGTTCAAAGGAGCAAACTTGGGAAGGTGCTGGCTAAGATGGGTTCCCAGATGATCTACTGGATATCCTGAGGCAACTACATGTAGACAATATGGCTCAGGTTAGGTGGGGGGAGGCGGGGCAATTAACTGAGCCCTTTGTGACCAGGCGTGAAGTAAGGCAGGGGTGCATTTTGTCACCCACTCTGTTTTCGCTATTCATTAATGGAGTAGTTGGTTATCTTGACAAAGATGGGTGTGATGCCCCAAAAATTGGAGGGAGAAAGGCTCCTGCCCTTCTCTTTGCCGACAATACTCTACTGATATCAAAATGTCCCCAAGGACTCCAACAGCCACTGAATGATGTTAGCTCCTTTTGTGACTAGCGAGGGCTAGAAAGAAATTATACCAAAACTAAGAATGTGATCTTCTCCAATGTTGCTCGGAAGCTATTTAAGCGGTGTGAGAAAGTGCCATCTTTCTTGCATGGTATGCCCCCAATTTTTGCTGAATTGCTGATGTGCTTTGACTGAGTGTGCCCTGGGCTCCTGCCAACCAGGTACCCAGGGCCTGTGTTCCTTCCCTAAAACTGCATTGATGCCTACACCCAATTGGCATCCCTGGCCATAGGTCAGCCCCTGGTAAATGGTACCATGGGTACCCAGGGCACTGTGACCAGGGAAGGCACCTAAGGGCTGCAGCACTTGTTGTGCCACCCTTAGGGACCCTGCACCTTTACACACACACACTGCCTTTGCAGGCTGCGTGTCTTGGTGCAGAACAAAAGTGAAGAGTCGACATGGCACACATCCCTGTGTGCCATGCCTACAAACCACTGCCCTGGCCTAGGTCAGCCACCCCCTAGCTGGGTGCACTATGCCAGTGGTGAGGGCACAGAGGCAGGAGCCCTGTGCCCCTACAGTGCCCAAGTCCATTCTTGGGCATTGTAAGTGCAGTGCTGCCATTAAGAGTATATGGTGCTGGGAGTCTGTCATTACGAACTCCACAGCACCATAATGGCCCCACTGAAAACTGAGAAGTTTGGTATCAAACTTCTCAGCACATTAAACCCACACTGATGCCAGTGTGGGATTTAATGTAAACGCACCCCAGAGGGCATCTTAGAGATGCCCCCTGAAACCAACCCGACCTCCAGTGTCCGGACTGAGTGGCTGCCCAGGCTGCCACCACCAGACACGTTTCTGGACCCCTGGGTCGAGAGCCTCTGCTCTCAGGGGCCTGAAACAATGCGCATCCTGGGGCGAGGTGCCAAAGCCTCCTCCCCCAGGATGGGCAGGGGAAGCTTCAAGGCCTGCCGCCTTTTGAGCTTCCCCAGACCATTTGCTGCTCCCAGCAAACTGGTCCCCACTGGTTCTACCCCCACTTCTGGCGGGAGAACCGGCGGGAAAACCAGAGGCAGGAAATGGGTTGTGCCCACCTCTGCCAACTCCACCCCTAGGGTGGGGGAGGCGAGGTGAAGCGCAAACTCGAGTCCCCGCCATCTTGAGGATGGGGGGACCCAGCCAACCAGGGACAGGCTCCTGCCTCCCTCCCACTGGAGAGTGGCAGGATAGGGGGTGTACCCACCCCAGGGAAGGGACCCATTGTTCCCTGCCCTTACCTACCTGTAACCACCCCTAAATTCAGTATTTAGGGGCTCCCTGAACCTTCCTTCCTCAGATCCAGATTCGAAAACAAGAAAGAAGATCAAGAAAGAAGAAGACCTGCCGTGCAGCTGCTAACAAGAGGAAGACACCAACTGCTCTGGCCCCAGCCCTACCGGCCTGTCGACCCTCGAACCTGCTCCTGCTAAACCCCGGCGTCTCCAGTGGTCAGCAACCTCAAGAACCCCGGAGGACCTGACTGCCTTGTGACTCTAACTACCTGGGACTCCCACGAGCAGTGGTACTGCTCAAAAGCAAGTAACCTACCCCTGGTGCCAGCCAGGAACCGCGAATCCAGCACACTCTGCACCCGCCGAGCACGGCCTGTGCCTGAGTGGACAAAGACCACGAGGATGTCCCCCCGGTGACTGTGACCCAGAATCCAGCACTCAAGGACCCTCCTCGACGATCCTGACGACGCCTGCAGCCTCAGAACCTGGGCCCCCCTCCAACCGCGACCAGCCGAGGGTAAGATTTCCGACGCCTAAAGACACCCCTGCACCCGGCGCCCCACGGCCTCCTGTGCCCAACTCCTTGGTGCCTACCCTTCCTACAGCTCCCCAACTTACCTCTCGAAGTGGTGGTCGCACCTGAAGAATCACCGTCCCCGAGCTTACAGCCTTTGTTTGTCCCGCAGCTTTCCCATTGGAAACCATTGGGCGCCCGAATGCCCAAAAGCCCACTGCACCCGGCCGCCCCAGTGCCGCTGAGGGTGTAACAACTGTACTTACCTGACCCTGGGGGACCCCTGAGTCTATGCCCAGAACCTTAACTCTGCCAGTCGAGTACTTACCCAAAGACCAATAACTCACTTTTCTTCCATAGGGTAACATTGACTGGCTCCCCCTGGAAATTCTTCTAAGTGTGGAGTTTTGAAACTTTAAAATATTCGCCTAAAATCAACCGAGTAACGAAAACAGAAATACTCACCTGCTATTAGGAGAGACCCCAGTGCTGGATCTTGGTGCCCAGCACTGACCCTGAAAAGTAATCACAACGCTACTTACCGCTAACTCAATTTTCTTCCATAGGGATCCATAAACTGGTTTTCTGTGAAATTTCTTCTAAGTGTCCACTTCTGAAATACCAAAATATTGCTTAAAAATCACAACAGTAACGAATTCCGAATTACTCACCTGCTATCAGGAGAGACCTCAGTACTGCATCTTTTAGTCCAGTACCGACCATGAAAAGTAATTTTAACCGTACTTACCAGTAACTTGAAATTCCTCCCATAGGATATCATTGCCTGCTTTTTGTTGAAAAAGTTTGTGTCGATTTCTGAATCTTACAAATATTCTTTAAAAATCGTGCCAACGATACAAACGTAATTACTTACCTGTTTTAGATAGATACCGCAGTGCTGAACCGGAGAACCCAGCACTGGATTACAAAAGTAACGTAAACATACTTTGCTTGCAAACTGCATTTCCTTCCATAGGATAACATTGGTAATTTTACCCAGAAAAGTTTCTAAGTGTCAACTTTTGAAATACAGTAATATTCCTCAAAAATCACTATTATAACCAAAACGCTTTTACTTAACTGTTTACAGGAAATGTCCCGGGACTGAATCCAAGATCCAGTCCTGTGGTTAGAAAAGTAATCTACAAAGTAATTAATTGCATTTAACTAAAACTTTCCATTGAGCTCAATGTTGCATTGTGTTTGAAATTGTGTTGCCTCTTGCAACAACTGTGACTACTGTCATCAAAAAGTCTATTGCCTATTTGAAAAGTGTTTAAACAAAGCATCTCATTCTGAGAAAGTATATTTTGATACCTATTGTTGGTTCTAAAATAAAACAAGCATATATTTTTATATACAAACCATTTCCTAGAGTTGAGTTCTTGAGTGTGTGGCTTCATTTGCTGACTGAGTGTGTACAACAAATGCTTTACACTGTCCTCTGATACTGCCTTACTGCTCGACCAAGCTACCACTTTAGAGAGTAAGGTTATATCTAACTTTAGCCTCTGCCAAACCTCTGGGGACTGTGGACCCTGTGCACCCTGAACCTTACTTTGGTTCAGTATATACAGAGCCACTTTCCTACATTGGTGGATCAGCGGTGGGATACAAACTTGCATTTGTTGGACTACTTGGTTACCATCTGATCACACGACAGAACTCTTAAATTGCCTTTAGAATTCTGATTTTTTTAAATTGCCATTTTTTTACCAAATTACTAAAAGTCTTGTTAGGGCCTTGCTTAAGTCCCTTTAGAATCTTAGAAAATAAAAAGTCACTATAGTCAAGGGTAGAGGGGTTAGAACTTTTTGTTAAAATGTCTCAAGACAAGAACCCAGCTATTAGTGAAGATAATAATGACATACAGGACCTGGTTGAGGAGCTCGACCTCACCCCTTATCTTTACTTGTCTTTCAAGGAGTTGAGGTCCTTATGTAAACTTAAAGACATACCAATGGGCCAGCATCCAACCAAACAAGGGCTCCAGGCTGAGTATGCTAAGGCCCACACCTCTGAGCATGGTGATGACCAAGCAGAGGAGGAAAGGAGGGAGAAGGATGGGGATGGTAACCCACCTCCACCCCTTCCTAGGGAAGACAGGGTCCCTGCACCCTTATTTCCAAGAGTAGACCTCTGGGGACCTAGGGGCCACCTAGGTGGTCCAGGTCCCAGAGAGGACACTGAGGACAGCCTCAGTGAGGAGGACAACCTGTTAGCCAGGTTGGCCAAAAGACTGGACCTAGAGACCAGGCTCCTGGCTCTAAGAAGGAAAGACAGGAGATGGGTTTAGCACCCATCAATGGTGGCAGCAATACTAAAAATAAGGATAGGGAGGAAACTTCTGAGCCTAAAATCCCCAAAGGGATTGTCCCTAAATTTGAGGAAGGTGATGACATCACCAAATGGTTCACAGCCTTTGAGAGTGCTTGTGAAATAAGAAAAGTAAAGAAACCTCTCTGGGGGGCACTCCTGTGGGAACTTTTCTCTGGTAACTGCAGACACAGGCTTCTGATCCTCTCTGGGCCAGATGCAGGGTCCTATGACCTCATGAAGAATACTCTGATTGAGGGATTTGGGCTCACTACTGAGGAGTATAGAATTAGATTCAGGGGGGCTCACAAAACCCAGACCCAGTCCTGGATTGACTTCGTAGACTACTCAGTAAAGACACTGGATGGTTGGTTAGCTGGACATAATGTGCATGATTTTTCTGGACTTTACAATTTGTTTATGAAGGAACACATACTAAGTAATTGCACAAATGAAAAGTTGCATCAGCATTTGGTAGACCTAGGTCTAATTTCTCCCCAAGAATTGGGAAAGAAGGCAGACCACTGGGTCAAGACTAGGGTGACAAGGACAACCACTGGGGGTGACCAAAAGAAGGTGGTCACCAAACCTCCCCAGGGGAAAGGTGGTGAGAATCCCCAAGATAAGAAGCCTGAGTCTTCCAAATGGCCCCAAAAACCTGTTCTGGGGGGTGGGTCCCAAACTACTCCCTATGTGCCTCAACCCTATAGGGGGAAGAACTTTGATCCCTTGAAGGCCTGGTGTAATAACTGTAAGAAGTTAGGACATCTAACTGTAGATAAATCTTGCCCCCACAACAAAGCCCCTAAGGCACCCAGTACAGCTACTCCTGGGGCGGCAAGTCTACAGATGGGATCAGAAGTGTGCCCTGAGAAAATCTGGGGACACACTGAGGCAAGTCTAGTCTCACTAGGGGAAGTGGATTTTGCCACTGTAGCTGTGTGGCCACCCAACTTAAAGAAGTATTTACAATACCCCTGGGTGAATAGAACTAGGGTAGAAGCTCTGAGGGATACAGGTGCCAGTGTCACTATGGTGAGAGACACACTGGTTTCCCCTGAGCAATACTTGATTGGGAAAACTTACCCAGTCACCAATGCTGACAGTGTCACCACTAGTCATCCCATGGCCCTGGTGACATTAGGCTTGGGGGGGGGGTTACTGGCCTGAAGCAGGTAGTGGTCTCTCCAAAATTGCCAGCTGCATGTCTGCTAGGAAATGATCTGGAAACCTCAGCCTGGGCAGAGGTTGAGCTAAAAGCCCATGCAGCTATGCTGGGCATCCCTGAATTGGGGTGTGTAAAAACAAGAGCACAGAGCAAAAGGCAGGGTGAAGAAATAGTGTTGGAGCCTGAAAGAATGGCCCAACCTACCAAGAGAAAAGGAAAGAAGACTGAGGGACCAGCTTCTACACAGCCACAAGGACAGGACCCCCCTCCTCAGGGAGAGGACTTGGATACCCCAGAGGGAACTGAGCCCATGGAGCTTGACCCTTACCAGGTTGAACTCTTGGGCCGAGGGGGACCCTCTAGGGAAGAGCTGTGTCAAGGACAGCAAGACTGTCCCACTCTTGACAGCCTGAGGCAGCAAGCTATTTCAGAAGCCAAGGGAGATGTCAGTGGTACCCACAGAGTCTATTGGGAAGAGGGATTACTGTACACTGAGGCAAAAGACCCCAACCCTGGAGCCACCAGGAGAGTGGTAGTGCCACAGAAGTACAGGGAGTTCCTCCTAACTTTGGCTCATGACATCCACCTAGCTGGACACCTGGGCCAAACCAAAACTTGGGAAAGGCTAGTCAGCCACTTTTACTGGCCCCAGATGCACCAAAAGGTGAAGAAGTTTGTCAGCTCCTGTGTTACCTGTCAAGCCAGTGGCAAGACAGGTGGCCATCCAAAGGCCCCCCTGATACCACTGCCTGTGGTGGGGGTTCCCTTTGAAAGGGTAGGTGTGGACATAGTGGGTCCACTGGAACCTCCCACAGCCTCAGGGAACACATTTATACTAGTGGTAGTGGATCATGCCACTAGGTATCCTGAGGCTATTCCACTTAGGACTACTACAGCTCCTGCAGTAGCCAAGGCCCTCATTGGTGTCTTCACCAGGGTAGGGTTTCCTAAGGAGGTGGTTTCAGACAGAGGTTCCAACTTCATGTCTGTTTACCTGACCCACATGTGGAAGGAGTGTGGGGTGCAGTACAAGTTTACTACACCCTACCATCCACAAACCAATGGCCTTGTTGAGAGATTCAACAAGACATTGAAAGGCATGATCATGGGACTCCCTGAAAAACTCAAAAGGAGATGGGATGTCCTATTGCCATGCCTGCTTTTCGCTTACAGAGAAGTGCCACAGAAGGGAGTAGGTTTCTCACCCTTTGAGCTTCTGTCTTGTGAAGGAGGGCTGGGAGAGACCTCTCCAAGAACCCAAACAAGACATTGTGGACTATGTGCTCGGCCTAAGGTCCAGAATGGCTGAGTACATGGAAAAGGCATCCAAGAATCTTGAGGCCAGCCAGGAGCTTCAGAAGCACTGGTATGACCAAAAGGCTGCACTGGTTGAATTTCAACCTGGGAAACAGGTATGGGTTTTGGAGCCAGTGGCACCAAGGGCACTCCAAGACACATGGAGTGGCCCTTACCCAATCCTGGAGAAAAAGAGTGAGGTCACCTACTTGGTTGACCTGGGCACACGCAGGACACCCAAAAGGGTTATCCATGTGAACCGCCTAAAACTCTACAATGACAGAGCTGACATCACCATGCTGATGGTGACAGATGAGGAACAGGAAGCTGAGAGTGAACCTCTCCCTGATCTCCTCTCCCACAGCCCAAAAGATGGGTCAGTAGATGGAGTTGTCTTTTCAGACACCCTCACTGCCCAACAGCAGACTGACTGCAAGCAAGTCTTGCAGCAGTATGCTGGGCTCTTTTCTTTGACCCCTGGTCTGACAAACTGGTGTACCCATGATGTGGACACTGGTGACAGTACACCTGTCAAAAACAAGATCTATCGCCAGTCAGACCAAGTTAAGGAAAGCATCAGAGCTGAAGTCAGCAAGATGCTGGAGCTAGGGGTTATTGAGACCTCTGAGAGCCCCTGGGATAGCCCAGTGGTTCTGGTCCCCAAACCTCATCAACAGGGTGAAAAGAGAGAGATGAGGTTTTGTGTGGACTATAGAGGTCTCAACTCTGTCACCAAGACAGATGCACACCCTATCCCAAGAGCTGATGAACTGATAGACAGATTGGGTGCAGCCAAATACCTGAGTACCTTTGACTTAACTACAGGGTACTGGCAGATTGGCATGGCCCCAGGAGCAAAAGAGAAAACAGCATTCTCCACACCTGATGGGCATTTTCAGTTCACTGTTATGCCCTTTGGTTTAAAGAATGCCCCTGCCACCTTCCAGAGGTTGGTGAATCAAGTCCTTGCTGGGTTGGAGTCCTTTAGTGCAGCCTATCTTGATGATATTGCTGTCTTCAGTTCCACCTGGCAGGATCACCTGATCCACCTTGGGAAGGTTTTAAAGGCTCTGCAAACTGCAGGCCTATCTATCAAGGCATCCAAATGCCAGATAGGGCAGGGCACTGTGGTGTACTTGGGCCACCTGGTTGGTGGAGGCCAGGTACAACCCTTACAGCCCAAGATCCAGGCCATCCTGGACTGGGCAGCTCCAACAACCCAGACCCAAGTCAGGGCATATCCGTGGCTTGACTGGGTACTACAGGAGGTTTGTGAAGGGATATGGGTCCATTGTGACTCCCCTCACAGAACTCACCTCCAAGAAGATGCCAAAGAAAGTAAACTGGACAGTCAGTTGCCAAAAGGCTTTTGACACTCTGAAAGAAGCAATGTGCTCAGCACCAATTCTCAAAACACCAGATTATGCCAAGCAGTTCATTGTGCAGACTGATGCCTCTGAGCTAGGGATAGGAGCGGTCCTATCCCAGACCAATGATGAAGGCCAGGACCAACCTGTTGCTTTTATAAGCAGAAGGCTTCTCCCCAGGGAGCAGTGTTGGAGTGCCATTGAGAGGGAGGCCTTTGCTGTGGTTTGGTCCCTGAAGAAGCTGAGGCCCTACCTGTTTGGGACTCACTTCCTGGTTCAAAATGACCACAGACCTCTCAGATGGCTAATGCAAATGAAAGGAGAAAACCCAAAACTGTTGAGGTGGTCCATCTCTCTACAGGGAATGGACTTTGAAGTGGAACACAGACCTGGCACTGCCCATGCCAATGCAGATGGCCTTTCCAGGTTCTTCCACTTAGACAATGAAGACTCCATAGGGCAAGGTTAGTCTCATCATCTTTCGTTTGGGGGGGGTTGTGTGAGAAAGTGCCATCTTTCTTGCATGGTATGCCCCCACGTTTTGCTGAATTGCTGATGTGCTTTGACTGAGTGTGCCCTGGGCTCCTGCCAACCAGGTACCCAGGGCCTGTGTTCCTTCCCTAAAACTGCATTGGTGCCTACACCCAATTGGCATCCCTGGCCACAGGTCAGCCCCTGGTAAATGGTACCATGGGTACCCAGGGCACTGTGACCAGGGAAGGCCCCTAAGGGCTGCAGCACTTGTTGTGCCACCCTTAGGGACCCTGCACCTTTACACACACACACTGCCTTTGCAGGCTGCGTGTCTTGGTGCAGAACAAAAGTGAAGAGTCGACATGGCACACATCCCTGTGTGCCATGCCTACAAACCACTGCCCTGGCCTAGGTCAGCCACCCCCCTAGCTGGGTGCACTATGCCAGTGGTGAGGGCACAGAGGCAGGAGCCCTGTGCCCCTACAGTGCCCAAGTCCAATCTTGGGCATTGTAAGTGCAGTGCTGCCATTAAGAGTATATGGTGCTGGGAGTCTGTCATTACGAACTCCACAGCACCATAATGGCCCCACTGAAAACTGAGAAGTTTGGTATCAAACTTCTCAGCACATTAAACCCACACTGATGCCAGTGTGGGATTTAATGTAAACGCACCCCAGAGGGCATCTTAGAGATGCCCCCTGAAACCAACCCGACCTCCAGTGTCCGGACTGAGTGGCTGCCCAGGCTGCCACCACCAGACACGTTTCTGGACCCCTGGGTCGAGAGCCTCTGCTCTCAGGGGCCTGAAACAATGCGCATCCTGGGGCGAGGTGCCAAAGCCTCCTCCCCCAGGATGGGCAGGGGAAGCTTCAAAGGCCTGCCGCCTTTTGAGCTTCCCCAGACCATTTGCTGCTCCCAGCAAACTGGTCCCCACTGGTTCTACCCCCACTTCTGGCGGGAGAACCGGCAGGAAAACCAGAGGCAGGAAATGGGTTGTGCCCACCTCTGCCAACTCCACCCCTAGGGTGGGGGAGGCGAGGTGAAGCGCAAACTCGAGTCCCCACCATCTTGAGGATGGGGGAACCCAGCCAACCAGGGACAGGCTCCTGCCCCCCTCCCACTGGAGAGTGGCAGAATAGGGGGTGTACCCACCCCAGGGAAGGGACCCATTGGTCCCTGCCCTTACCTACCTGTAACCACCCCTAAATTCAGTATTTAGGGGCTCCCTGAACCTTCCTTCCTCAGATCCAGATTCGAAAACAGGAAAGAAGATCAAGAAAGAAGAAGACCTGCCGTTCAGCTGCTAACAAGAGGAAGACACCAACTGCTTTGGCCCCAGCCCTACCGGCCTGTCGACCCTCGAACCTGCTCCTGCTAAACCCCGGCATCTCCAGTGGTCAGCAACCTCAAGAACCCCGGAGGACCTGACTGCCTTGTGACTCTAACTACCTGGGACTCCCACGAGCAGTGGTACTGCTCAAAAGCAAGTAACCTACCCCTGGTGCCAGCCAGGAACCGCGAATCCAGCACACTCTGCACGCGCCGAGCACGGCCTGTGCCTGAGCGGACAAAGACCACGAGGACGTCCCCCTGGCGACTGTGACCCAGAATCCAGCACCCAAGGACCCTCCTCGACGATCCTGACGACGCCTGCAGCCTCAGAATCTGGGCCCCCCTCCAACCGCGACCAGCCGAGGGTAAGATTTCCGACGCCTAAAGACACCCCTGCACCCGGCGCCCCACGACCTCCTGTGCCCAACTCCTGGGTTCCTACCCTTCCTACAGCTCCCCAACTTACCTCTCGAAGTGGTGGTCGGACCTGAAGAATCACCGTCCCCGAGCTTGCAGCCTTTGTTTGTCCCGCAGCTTTCCCATTGGAAACCATTGGGCGCCCGACGGCCCAAAAGCCCACTGCACCCGGCCACCCCAGTGCCGCTGAGGGTGCACCCACTACCCTGTTCGACTTGCCCTGAGTAAGTGACCAGGAGCTTTGCTCCCACAGCCGAGTGGCCTGCCTGCCAGCAGCCACCAACCCGAGACCCCCTGCCTGCCATAGGATAACATAGGGCCTACTCACTCTGCACCCGGCCGCCCCTGTGCCGCTGAGGGTGTAACAACTGTACTTACCTGACCCTGGGGGACCCCCGAGTCTATGCCCAGAACCTTAACTCTGCCAGTCGAGTACTTACCCAAAGACCGATAACTCACTTTTCTTCCATAGGGTAACATGGACTGGCTCCCCCCTAGAAATTCTTCTAAGTGTGGAGTTTTGAAACTTTAAAATATTCGCCTAAAATCAACGGAGTAACGAAAACGGAAATACTCACCTGCTATTAGGAGAGACCCCAGTGCTGGATCTTGGTGCCCAGCACTGACCCTGAAAAGTAATCACAACGCTACTTACCGCTAACTCAATTTTCTTCCATAGGGATCCATTGACTGGTTTTCTGTTAAATTTCTTCTGAGTCCACTTTTGAAATACCAAAATATTGATTAAAAATCACAACAGTAACGAATTCCGAATTACTCACCTGCTATCAGGAGAGACCTCAGTACTGCATCTTTTAGTCCAGTACCGACCATGAAAAGTAATTTTAACCTTACTTACCAGTAACTTGAAATTCCTCCCATAGGATATCATTGCCTGCTTTTTGTTGAAAAAGTTTGTGTCGATTTCTGAATCTTACAAATATTCTTTAAAATTTTTAAATCGTGCCAACGATACAAACGTAATTACTTACATGTTTTAGATAGATACCGCAGTGCTGAACCGGAGAACCCAGCACTGGATTACAAAAGTAACATAAACATACTTTGCTTGCAAACTGCATTTCCTTCCATAGGATAACATTGGTAATTTTACCCAGAAAAGTTTCTAAGTGTCAACTTTTGAAATACAGTAATATTCCTCAAAAATCACTATTAAAACCAAAACGCTTTTACTTAACTGTTTACAGGAAGTGTCCCGGGACTGAATCCAAGATCCAGTCCTGTGGTTAGAAAAGTAATCTACAAAGTAATTAATTGCATTTAACTAAAACTTTCCATTGAGCTCAATGTTGCATTGTGTTTGAAATTGTGTTGCCTCTTGCAACAACTGTGACTACTGTCATCAAAAAGTCTATTGCCTATTTGAAAAGTGTTTAAACAAAGCATCTCATTCTGAGAAAGTATATTTTGATACCTATTGTTGGTTCTAAAATAAAACAAGCATATATTTTTATATACAAACCATTGGCCTAGAGTTCAGTTCTTGAGTGTGTGGCTTCATTTGCTGACTGAGTGTGTACAACAAATGCTTTACACTGTCCTCTGATACTGCCTTACTGCTCGACCAAGCTACCACTTTAGAGAGTAAGGTTATATCTAACTTTAGCCTCTGCCAAACCTCTGGGGACTGTGGACCCTGTGCACCCTGAACCTTACTTTGGTTTAGTATATACAGAGCCACTTTCCTACAAGCGGTGTATGGTAATTGGGGGCAACCCCATCGAACTAGACCCCACATTTGATTATCTAGACTTGCTTTGGGCTCCCCACCTTGAGAAAGCACATCTTTCACTTATGCAGCAAACTTCACACATAACCAAGATACATAGAAGAATTGTGTTAAGGAAAGTAGCTCCTGCAAATCTAAAACACCAAGGCTCAAGGCTCAGTCTTGTACGGAGCAGTACTGTGGGAATGTGGGAATACTGATGGCTAATCAATAATTGAGAGCCATTTCATAAGATCCTTACTCAATCTTCCAGCAAGTACCTCTCTTACCCCAGTTTTTCTGGATTTGGCCCAAAGGAAAATTGTCCACAAAATAGAGTGCAGAATTTTAATCTTTTGGCATCTGGTATGGTCTACTGAAGCACTCACCTATAATGTGGGCCTCATGGACCTCATTCAGTCCCCATGTGTTAGTAAAAATCCTTGGCTAGATTCCCTTAGTGTACTCCTGAGGAAAGTAGGGTGGGAAATATATTGGAAAGACCCGGAGAAGGTGGCCCAGGTTTTCAAAGACAGGGTCAAAAAGATCTACTGGGAATTTATCCAGGTGGAAAGTGTGACCACATTTGTGGGACTGCTCACTACAGCATTCATAGATTTTAAATCCTATCTTCAATATGACCACACTATTGATGAGATTGTCCCAGTCACAGCACAGAAATTGTTCCTCCAGTTTAGATGGAAGACACTCCCTACAGGGTGTTCTGCAGCGGTTGGTGATCCCGATGTATCACTAGGTAATCAGTGCCCAGCATACAAAGAAGGACCTGACTCCTTTGTTCAATTATTATTTTTCTGCCCTTTTTACAAAAACCTGAGGTCCAAGTGGATTGTCCCCTTAAGCAGGTGTATTGGTTCCAGACACCATCTTGAGGTGTCCAAATTCTCAGCATGACACTAGGAGAGTTGTAGTATTCGGACAAACTAAATTTCTGACAGCCCTGTGGATTAGACGATCGAAGTATATTGTGTGATGTTTTCTTCTATTCAATACTGTATGATGGTTTTGGTAATATTTTACTCTCCAAGATGTTTTAGGCAATAAGCCCTTAGTTTTAATATTCATGCATGGATTGGGTCCCTGACGCTGTTTTAAAATTTTATAATCCAAAAATCAATGCTATGTGTGCTGTTCTATGAATTACTGTCAACATATGCATCTATCCCATATAGCAATGTTTCTGTGAAATGGTCCACCTGCCTCCGTTCATATTAAGAAAGCATTGCTGTGTTTTATTGTACTTTTCTCAATTTTAACTTCTTTTAAACCTAAATTACATGTTTGTAATAATTCTGAGAGATTCTCTTTATAAGATCTAAGTGATTGAAAATAAAGATTAAGATGATGATGATGAGATGTGCTTGCATTCCCATAGTGTTACATAAAGTGCATGGGTTACACATCTAGTGAGACAGACAAAGTACCCACTGTGCCCAAATACCCACTGTACATCGTTTGTGCATCCAGACAGAACATAATGTCTGTCCAAATAGCCACCTTACCCATCTGTACTGCTTTACAGAAAAGACATGATAAACACCACTGAAACACCCTCCATTTAGCATTATAGACCCACATGAAATGTGTTAACACTGGTTGTATTGAATCTGTAAAGCATTGTGTACACAACGATTGAAAGGCTCGATCAAGCAAGGTACCCTTAGTAAAGATGGGGAGAGAGTTGTTTCTTCACCTGGATATTACAGGGGGCCTCCTGTGTTGCACCACTCCGATCTGCCTGGCGCAGTTTGGTCGCTGATCTCAGTTCACCAGCATGTTTGGTAAGGTCTACTTGGCACTGCTGCAGTCGAATCCAAAAGGGACTAAGACAATACATCAGACAAAGCTTGACAAATATACTCACTCTAAAATGGATAATGCGAAGGATGGAGGAGATGTCCAAAGCCACAAGCAGGTAACCGAGGCAGTAGCCCCTACTCTGCAGGTCATAATAGCAGCAATTCAAGAAGTGCAAACTGTGCTCGAAAGCAAGATTGACGCGGTCACCTCAGAGGTCACGCTAATGCATGCGGACTTTCGCAACTTGGGGGACTGAGTAAAAGCCACAGAGGATTCGGTTATCACACTTCATTCTACTACTACATCACTCAAAGTCAATGTGAAAAAGCTCCAAATAACAACGGCGGACTTTGAGCCGGAATTGGAGGACTATGAAGGGCGCTTGGAGGACTATGAAGGGCGCTCACGTAGAAATAACGTTTGTATTTTAGGGGTTCCAGAACGAGCCGAGGGCCCAGCTACAGACTTATTTGTTGAAGATCTAATTAGAAAACCACCTGAAGCCCAAAGCCCTCTCTCACTACTTCTCTGTGGAGCGGGCCCATCGAGTACCAGGAGGCCCACCCCGACCAGGTGCGCCCCCACGCCCTATCCTGGCGAGGATCTTCAATTTCAGAGATAGGGATATTATCCTACACACAGCATGCTCAGCTCCCCCCTTAAGGTATGAAAACTCTACTATAACCTTCTTCCCAGACTTTACAGCAAAGGTCCAGAGAAGATACACTCCTTTTTGGAGGTCAAGCGAGCACTCTGTGACAAAGACATAAAATATGCAATGTTGTTTCCGGCGAGGCTTCAAGTGGTGGCAGAAGGAAAGTCCTGGTTCTTCGAGTCCCCAGAAGATGCCTGGGAGTGGCTGGAGGGGTGGAAGATACCTGGAAACAAACAAACCAACCTCCAGCGGCAGAAATATGGGAATGTTTGGCAACTTCCAGGACGGCGACAAAGCAATGATCCGTAAGAGGAAGACGAAAGGACTAACTCTGGCCGGTCGGTGTAATATTCATGGATACTTTGGGAGAAGTAAGATATGTCATGGGTTTGTTACTAGCCTCCCTGGGACCATACATTTCATCAGTCTTATAGAGGCGGGAATTCATAGTAAGACAGTTGCTTGGCTCGACTGATCCCAAAACTCTTGATTCTTGCTCTTGTGACGTTTGTTGGATTTGACTAGGAATCGGATGGGCCAAAAGTAATCTGTACACAATGGCACAAGTTAGTCTATGCTTAGTGCACTGTACGGGGTGGGGTGGGGTGGGTGGCCAGCTGGGATATGTCCCCCAATGCTGAGATATGAGGGTAAGGGTACACAGGCACTCTGCAAAGTTGGGGGGGTGGGCAGTTCTAAGTCCACTGTGCCGGGAAGCAGGGAGGGAGAGGGGTTGGGCAATTTCTGCAGTTTATTTTATAATGTTTATTGGTACGTAAATTGGATAACAGAAACAGTACTGAGCAACACATGTCTTGGGGGGGAAATTGGTTGCAGGACAAAAGTCCTTCAAAATGTCTTGTGGATCCTTGCCGGGTTACTCCCTGGCCAACTGCTCCTTCCCCAGGAGGAATTGTCCAACTACAAGCTATGCATGTTAATATGAGAGGTGCTCCCCCATCCTGTAATCTTAAGATCCTCTCCTGGAATGTCAATGGCCTGGGGGACAAAATCAAAAGAGGAGTGGTACTACAGTATCTGAAGAGTCAAGCACCGCATGTTGCCTTGTTGCAAAAAACCCACATATAAGGGACCTCTTATTACGCGCTCAATAGGTGTGGTTATAAACGTGTGGACCACGCAGGCTATACCAGAGGGTCGAGAGGGGTTGGAATCCTACTGCGTAAATCCTATCCTTTCAAAATACAAACAGTAACACATGACTCACTGGGGCGTTGTCACTGTCAGGGCATTGGGAGGGCATGCCGTTAAACATTATGCCCCTTTATATCCCTCCAAGATTACATGCCCCCACTCTCGCTGACTTAGAGACACATATTATTAATCTGCCCAAGGGAGAACTAATCATAGGGGGTGACTGTAATGCGGCCCTCAGTGGAGAGAGGGACCGTTGGTCAGTCACACACCGAGAGGCGCCAGGGAAAGCCCTAGAAGAATTTTTATTGGCCCTTTGACTGGTTGATGTTTGGCGAATGCACAATCCCTCAACCCACCAGCATACCTTCCATTCTGGGGTTCACGGGAGCTTGTCTGGCATCGACTATATGTTTGGGTTGGCAGACCAGCTCTCAATGTTTGGGGAGTTGACCCACCTCCTGAGGGGCATCTCGGACCACTCCCCACTCAGCACGTTCTATGGCTGTACACCCTCCACTAAGCAACAGGGAATGTCACTTAACCCCTGGTACTTAAAAATACCATCCATCAAGGAGAGCTTAACAGAAGCGACAACAAATTATTTTATTGAAAATAAGGGGTCAGTAAACTCAGCCCAAACCATGTGGGAGGCTTACAAGGCAGTTATCAGGGAGCAGGGGATCTCTTTAATCGCTGGTTATAAAAAAGAGAGACAGAAACAGTTGATGACTATAGAAGACGAAATTCAAAAATTAGAACCAGAGCGAATACTGACACATTCACCAGAAAAGAAACACAGATCGCAGTTGAAACAGAAAGAATATAAAGAGATTGCCGAAGAGACAGCTAGAGCACAACACCAGGCGAGGCTACATCGATTATATGAGGTGGGAGATAGGGCGGGCAAGATGTTGGCGTGGCTAGAGAAATGGGAAGGCGCGGCCAGATGGGTGTTTGAAATCGCCCAGGATAAAGGAACACCACATGAGATTGCCAAGAAATATCAGAGGCCTTTGCAACATACTACAGGCAACTATACACGCCATCAAACTTGACCACCCAGACGGAAGCCTGTGAGCTTCTGGCTACTCTTAACCTGCCCTCCCTTGGGGAGATAGACAGGGATACTCTGGAGTCAGATCTGACTGAAAACGAAGCGATACAAGCAATCACTGCACTGAAGACCGGTAAAGCAACGGGCCCAAATGGCCCACTGATAGAGTTATACAAATTGATTGGGTCCAAAATTGCCCTGAACCTACTGCAAATGTATCAAGAATGCTTCAAGCTAGGGACACTACCCGAAAATCAAAGGTTGGCCAATATCGTAGTAATACACAAAAGCAGCAAGCCACCTGACGAATTTTCGTCATACAGACCGATATCTCTGTTGAATGCAGAGGTCAAGATTCTTGCGAAAATCCTTGCAACACGTCTGGCCCCACTGTTACATAAGTTAGTCCACCCTGATCAATCGGGTTTCATGCCAGGTAAAAACATTGCTCTTAACTTAAGGCGCCTTCATGGAATTCTGGGGAGGGCAGACAGCATCAGGGAAGAAGCAGTGGTAATGTCATTAGACACCAAAATGGCGTTTGATATGATAGAATGGCCCTTTCTATGCACAACCCTGGAGAGATTCGGATTCGGTAAAAACTTCTTAGCATGGATCTGGCTGCTCTATTCAGACCCACTAGCCCAAGTCACGTGAATGGGGAAAAATCATCAATCTTTGGGTTGCGAAGAGGGACTAGGCAGGTATTCCCCCTTTCCGGTTAATATTTGCCCTAGTGTTGGAGCTACCAGCAGTATGGATAAGGGGCGATCTGCTTATTAGGGGACTCATATGGACACAGGATTAGGAAGATATAATTTCCCTATATGCGGATGATATACTACTCTATTTGGCTAAACCATACTCCTCGATACATAGAGTGCTGCATATATTTACCCTGTACCAAAAATACTCAGGATACACTATAAACTGGGACAAATCGTTAATATACGTCCTTTGGGGCCTGAGCATCAACCTTCCCAGAGTTTGTATGACAAGGAGAGTGACTGAAGGGTTTCGTTACCTGGGAATTTTTGTCACCTCAGACCCGGCGGTCTTTTATGAGCACAATTTGGCTCCCTCCTGCGTCGACTACAGGAAGACGTGTGACACTGGAGGACACTTCCCCTGTCACTATTGGGAAAAGCCTCTCTATATAAAATGATGGCACTCCCGCGCTTCATCTATATCTTACAAAATACACTGTATCCAGTGCCCTCTAGGTATTTCCGAGCTATAGAATCGGAAGTAAGAACACTGATGTGGGATGGTGGAGTCCTGCAAATAGCACTAACAAAGCTGACAAGGATCTGGTACGATGGAGGAATTTCCCTCCCGGCAATACACTATTATTATTGGGCAGCACAGCTCACGGTGGTAAATCAATGGGTCCATTTGCCCCATGCCGAACCGGCATACATAATGGATAGACGCAACATGGGGCCAGGGAGCTTTCAAAGAGCCATCTATGGTGGAAAACAGATGGCACCAACACAAACACCTACGTTGACAATGATTAAAATATGTCACGAAGCGTCAGCGGCATTGGGGTGGAGAGACAGGCTCACGCTGGCGACTCCACTTTGGGCTTCAATCCGATTGGGACTGCTGGCAGGACAACCGGGTTTTGACAAATGGGACCATATAGGTCTCGCTAGGGTGGGAGACCTATGGGTGAAGGGGAGGATTCTGTCTTTTCCAGATCTCCAAAGAGACTATGAGCTTGACCCGGCAGAGACTTTCCATTATCTCCAGGTACGAAATGCACTCCAAAGAGCTATTTCTCGCAATGCGGAGATCCTGACCTCATCTCCCTTCGAAGATAGTATCCTAGATGACGACTTGAAGGAAAAGGCTATATCAGTGACATACAGGAAAATGCAGAACAGCTCTCTGGAAACACTGGGGAAAATATGAACCAGGTGGGCAGAGGACCTGGGAGACATAACTGATGTGGAGGGGCAGGAGACAATCGCATCCCCCCCGGGAGGTTGCCATTCGTTCCCATTTTAGATTGATACAATTGAAGATCTTGCATAGGGCATACCATACAAGTACTACTCTAGTTAAAATGGGCAAAACGGATTTGACACAATGTTCCAGGAACTGTGGTCAAGTGGGTCCTTTTGCATCAATGGTGGGACTGCCCAATAATTCAGGACTACTGGAATAAAATTATCAAATGCATGCAGACACTGAGCGGGAGGGAATTTGTGGCTTCACCACAACGATGCCTTTTAAACAATTGGGAGAAGACAGACCTAACAGCAGGAGAAAGAACCTGGGTAACACTAGGCTTTATGGTAGCTAAACGTAACATTGCTAGAAAATGGAGGGTGGAGTCGGGACCGGTATATCGAGATTGGGAGGTTGATATGAATTGGTGCATGCAAGCTGAAAGGGTGGTCTATGAAGGAAGGGGTTGTCCACAAAAATGTCAAGGATCTGGAGTGAATGGAATAAAAGCAGGGGAATGATCTGCTTCCCAGTCGAGCATAGCTCCCATTGGGGGAAACACTAGTGACGGGGCAATGCAATGCAAGAATTCCAATAGCTACATGTTACAAAATAGAAGGGGAAGGGGCAAAACGTATAATATTGTACTCACGTTATAAGTCTGTTTCTGATGCATATAAGACATGTAAACTATGAGCAATTGCCGATAAGAAGGTTGGTTACTGTATTTGTCTGCAACAAATTTTTAATAAAAAAGAGTTTAAGAAAAATATTTAGATTCAGCTGAGCTCAATAGATCACTGATACACATTAAACAATACTTACACTACAATGTTCAAAAGTAGTAGAATTATAAAAAAATGGAATAGACTAAATCTATGCCTATCTAACCTATGCTAGAGAACTATCCTAACCTATTCTACACTACCTTATACTATTTAACCTTAACACTATCTTAACTTAGCTTATTGTACCCTACGCACTTAAAACATCATTGTAAACATCAACCCCCACCCCTTAAGGCACATCTGAAGACAGGACAAATATAACTATACCTAAACATTTAACCTAAACAAATATATATTTATTTGTTTTTTTGTCAATTTTGTCAATCTGTGTTTTTTTTTACAGGAAACCCACATGAACCCCTCCAACAACCCCTAGTAATCCTATTTCACAATTAAAGAAAACATCCATATGAAACCCCTATGTACACTAACTTAACACTATACTAAACCTATGCTAACCTAACCTATCCTACCAACTACTTTAACAACAAGGGTGCCTCTTCAACAGGCAGAAATGGGTGGATGGGACATGGAGTCCCCTAACGTTTGCCCTGCCCCACTGTGTTTTTATTTCCTTTAGCAGGGACAGGGACTGGTTTTCTCCAGCACTGCCAACCTTAATTTAATGTCCGAAATCTCCTTTCTCATGTCCTGCTCAAACTTGCCCTGCCCTCCTGTGGGCTGGTGTGTGGGTGGCACTGTCACTGATGGTCCACTTCCAGATGTCGCAAGAGTGGTTGACTGTTATGGTCCTGCTGTAACATGCCTTTGGCTGGTCACACTTGCTTGGCTGGTTGTTGAGGCTCCCCTGGGGAACACAGACCATTTCCCCTTTACCTTTTCATTCAGGTACCAACATCCAATGGCCTTGTATGACCTGGCAACTCGTTTTAAGCACTGGTAGCGCACCTTCCTCTTCTTGAAATTCTGCATTTTCTCTGGTGTCATGTCATTGAGAAATCCAAACGCCCGCGTTGAGAAATCTCACCGGTAAGTGGATTTTTCTCGCTTGCACTCGCCAACTTGACATTGGGGAGCACGAGCAAGGAAAAATCTTGCTGGGAGGTGGATTTTCCTCGCTTGTGCTCGCCAACATGGAAAACTCCGCAAACTCCGCGAATGGAGAGGAGTTCACCGCCCGGGCTTACCTATGGTAATAGTGACAATTATGATGGTCACACTGTAACATAGAAACCACTGGTTCCCAAATATGGTAATGCACTATAGCCATGGTGTGTATCAATTATTTCTTTTGCACAAGACAATTTAGTACAAAACATCATTGTGGCCCTTACTTCATGGTCCCTAACAGTTACAACATAACATGATACACATCACATGGCAGTAACAATTATGTACGTACGTGTAGGTCCACCAATTGAAATGCTGACATACTCCAGAAAGTCTGACTCCCTGCCCACAAGATCTTGCCAGCGATGTTTATGTTTTTGGGTCTCCCAGTCCACACCATGTACCAGCAAGATCTGCTGCCGGATGTTTTCGCATCTGCTTTTCCTGACCTTCACAGTTTACCCCTGGATCACTCTTCCACCAGATTCCAGCATTGTGGGAAGGTAGTGCATCACCAGCTACTGAAATGTACCCAACTCCTGGGAGTTCATGGACCTACAGCGCTTCAGGCACGGCATTATCCCACCCACTTATTAGTAAAGTAAACCTAACTAACCCCCCTAATACTCCAAATACAAAATACCCCAAAAGACAAACACCCAAGTCGTACCAGTACACTTGACAATAAACTACACAAAATACACACACAATTGTGCAAAATACACACTAGCAGACATAACACACCAACTTCACAAGCTACACTCTCCTGCTCCAAACTCATCATCACTCCCAAGTACAGATAGATAAACTGTGAGTAAATGTGAAAGTGAACCTAACTTTGCAGTTCCTGATTTCCTGCTTGCAACATCCATTACATCACTTTCTTTGCTGGGTGGATGCAGGATGTTTTCAGGCTATGCATGATTTTTCTTCATGCTAGCATGCTTTACCTCTATTGCACTAGACCCGAGGGCTTGCTATGTTTATCACAGTAGATATTTCGCGTATGCGACAGAGCGTCTTTTTTGGGTATGTGGCGGGTTAAAATGTTCCTGCTGATGTGTCTAGCGTGATTTTTTTTAACACTAAGTAGAAAATATATAGTATTTTTTTATTATGATGTGCTATTCATGTTCCTAATGACGAATATATGACATTGCAACGCATGCATTTACAACGCATGCCTTTACAGCACAGTCAGTACAATGACCACGTTGTTACCACACATACCATTACAACGCAAGTCATTGCAACAACTTGCTGTAGGGGGCACTGGAGTTTGGAATTGTATAATTTACTATTCCAACTCCAGTCTGTGCAACAGTAGGGAAGGTGTTTAATTGCAAATCCAACACCTAAAGCCCCCTACAGCAAGTCGTTGTAATGACTTGCGTTGTAATGGTATGCATGGTAACAACGGGGTCATTGTACTGACTGTGTTGTAATGGTACCGCGTTGTATCGGCAGCGTTGTAAACGCTGTTTCCCGTGTGTAAATAATCATACACATGTGTGTGATCATCCGTGTCATGGTTCTAATACTGATACATGAATAAACACTTTTGAGCACTATTATATGGGTGGTATGTGTGGCTGTTATTTCATGCCTACCTATTACTATGTATATGGTTCCACCAATGATGCAAGAGTCAACCCAGCAAATTATAGGCTAATTGCCCTAACAGATGTAGAGGCGAAATAGTTTGTAACATTATTACTTAAAGATCTAGAGGAATGGGCAACGACAAGGAAAGTTATTCCAATTTTTCAATTCAGATTTTGTAGGGGACAGTTAACAATCACAAACCTGCTGTTACTTACCTTGTTGGCTGAGAAAGCCAAATACAAAAAGCAAAAACTTTTTATCTGTTATCTGTCTAATGGCCGCATTTGATTCTGTTCCACGTAATCTCCTTTGGGCAAAGCTTTTAACATGGGGAGTGCCAAAAATCTGGTGGATATGATTGTATTGTTGTATACAAATACATGGGTGCAGGTCAAAGTGGGAGATGGAAGATGTACCACTTGCCGCCATGAAACACATAGTGGCCTCAAACAGGGCTGCGTACTTGTCCCATGACTTTTTAACCTTTTTATGGCTGACTTATCACATCATCTAAACAATGTCAATGTAGACTCTCCAATCCTTGCAGGCCAAAGTACAAAATATTTGCAATATGCAGATAATACTATTCTATTGAGTCACACGCAAATAGGGCTGCAAAGATTGATAGAGTCATTTGATCAATATATATTAGCGAATGGTCTACAGATTAATACAAAAAAACAAAAATTTGGATAATAGGATCAACTAAATCTGATAAGACAATATGAAAAATGAATGGACTATCTATTGAAACAGTAAAGCGGTATAAATATTTGGGAGTTACACTTGATGACAGAATGACTTTTAAACTACATTTTGATAACTTGAAGGCCAAAGCAACTTCAATGTCTTTTGCTTTTAGATTACTGCGTGATAACTATTATGCCCAAGCTACAAGTATTTATTGGAGGTAATGAAGGAGAAACTCATCCCTCGCTCACATATGGGTCAATAATTTTTTGGGGCAAAGATAGCCAACTTTTGGATACATTACAAATAAAAGTTTTCAAATCAATTTTTATGATCACAAAAAATGTTGGACACGCTATTGTTGTTAAACCAAACATTGGTTAGGCAAGGTGCATTTTTTAAATGTCTATTTTCCACTCTAGTTATCGGATCCTGAATAATAATAACAATAATAAACTGGTATTTGTAAAGCGGGAACTAATCACCCTAAGGGTCTCAAGGCGCTGGGGGCCGTCGGGAAGATAATTAAGCAAGCTATAGCCCAGAGTCACATGGTGCTGGGCTGAGCTGCCTCCGGCACTGGGGATTGAACCGTGAGTCCATGCTATGGAGTAAGCCGCCCTGGACGCTGCACCACACTTGTCCCCCTTTTGCATATATGTGCTGGCAAAAATAAATAAGAAAGAGTATACCAGTCCATGGAGATCATATTTAACAGAGAGTTTGAATAATTTCAAGCTCCCATCTTTTGATGATATGGTTAGAAATAAGATTGTTTTAAAACAGATTTTAAATCAATCAACCAAATTTGTATCATTTTTATTGGATCAGGAGAAGATTGCAAAAAAAAAGCATGCCTGGTCGATTATTAATTTGTATAATAAAATTGAGCCCCAATCCTATCTAACCTCTTTTTTAAAACCGGCGGTAAGGGATAGATTGCTTAAGTTAAGGTTTGGCCACTACCCCACAAAAGATGGGATCCCCAGATGGGTACAAGATTGACAATCATAAAACTGTAGATTATGTGGCTGTCACAATAAAACATTATTGCACATTTTATGTGTTTTTCCCCAAAATGCGTCGAGAGGTTAACATTATTAAAACCGATATTTAAGGAACAAGTTGTCAGAATGTGTCGCCAAGCGATTATACTGTGCCTCCAAGGGCATATCATTAATTTAACAGTTTACTTCATTAAATTTATCCTCATAGCTGAGAAAAAATTGGCTCAGGATGATGTTTTGGTCATGCTACAAGAATAGAAAGTGGCTATGCCAAGTATCCATATTGTGTCATCCATACTGGTATTGTTACTGGAAAAATCTTTACTATGTCTATTTTCATTGATGACATCGTATCCAAGGTTTAATGAAATCCTAAGAAGTATGGATGCACTTTATACATTAAGTATTAAGATTATATTTGGACATAATACGTGTATACTTTATGTATAGCTTCCCTTGAGGGACTAGATAAAGACACATTGATTATTGGGCAGAGGGAGGGTTCAAAGACTGATCGTATGGATGGTTTGATCAATATGTATGGTGATCAATAATAAAATGTAATGTTTTTATTAGGTTATGAATGAAATATTGTTTTATGCTATTTTAGGTAGTTTCATTGGTTATTAAGATATGTTATTACTTCCTCAACATTTGTAATGAACTTATGAAATAGCTCTGTTTTATGAAATGTGTTTTTTTATTGTAATGATTTAAATTAATTGGACAATAAGGAACAATTGGAAAGAGTCAACCTATGCGATGGCCACACTGTAATACATGTACTAAAACTCTGTGCAAGGGCAACATTGCCCATATACCACATTGGAGGCCTTGGGTAGTAGTCCAGAGGTGTAAGTGTCCAACCTTTGCCTGCACACACATGCAAGGGGGTGTTTTGATCGGGCTATGTGAGTGAGTGAATGAGTGCCATTTGCATTCAAATACCATTTCCCTTCAACAGTGACAGTGTTGACATTTGTGGGCACAAAGACCATTATTTATGGCAAATGTGGCATGGTTTATCAACATGCATGCCTTGGTATGTTCTTGTAGTTTTTAATGACAGTATGTCTACTTACATTACTCCATGTCTACAGTATGCAATAAGTCATTGCATCTTGTGCATTGCATTGGGAGTACAGATGCAACACAGTGGCATAGGCAACGTTTGATAGTTAGTGTTCTTCTTTTGTTAATGGAGCTAAATATATGATTATGACATGTCAAAAAATGTTGTTTAATGGCTTATGTTGACTGTGGTTGTGTGAGTGTTTTCCATGCACATCCTATTTGTAATACTGCAATGTACTTCTAATAAAAGTGGCCTCCTCTGGTAACCAAACACATGGCTAGCATCAGGATTGCCCACCATCTATGTGACAACACCAAGATCATAGTGCCTCCCAAAGGTGATCCATCTTCATATTGTAGTTAGAATGCAATAAATATTTTCTGGTACTGGATGATGTTATATATTGTATCATTTACTCTGCTAGACGAGCAGTCTGTGTGACAGCCATAAGTGGAACAAATATTGTATGCCAGAAGTGTAGTGTGATTTATGGAATTAAAATGCTTACAAGGTGTTAGTGTTGTGAATATTTATTCATAGTCAGAGGCACATTTGTCACTCTACAACATTTTTTTGATGATTTATGTTAAATGTTAGTCAGAGAACAAATTGGTGATGATATTATCCCTCCACCTTTTTGCTGCTGATGAAGTTGCAGGTTGCATAGGCTCCTCTTCTCCTTTTTCTCCATCATCCTGCGTTTCTGGTTCCGCATTGTCCTATGGCAAAGGCATCTTTGTCCTGATACATATGTTGTTTTTGCATACCAATATGATCTTACATGCCATGGGTGGGGTGTATAGTAATCTACCCCCTGATGTATCATGACAGTGGAACCGCGACTTGAGGACACCAAAAGTCTACTCCACAATAGACCTGGTTCAGCCAAGAGCTTAATTGTATGTCATCTGTGCTTGGTTTTGGGTATACTTCACCGGTGTCATTACCCATAGCATCAATGCCAACCCTTGGTCAGCTAAAATAAAGAAAATAGGTGTTACATTGGTCTGCACTCATGATGAGGGTGATACTACATTAGTCACCATTGTGGCCTGTGTCCAGCTTTCTACGTTAATCTTGCAGATGCTCAATTACAAGCAATGGCAATGCGTCACTTACATACAAGTGAGAATTGGTAACAGAACAACACAGACAAGTGTGGTGTCCTCTCTGTTGCTAAGTGGCAATGCCTTATAGGAATTGATCAGTCACCAATGGCAATATATTCTTTGGCATTGATTAGCCAATTGTCTAACATGCTTTTCTTGTGTTGACGTATGGGTGCCATGCCAAACTTTATTTATTTATCTTTCCAAATACATGACCAATGACAGTAGCTGTTAGAGTATCTTATTTCTGGCACTCAGCTTTTCTACATTTTTGATTGCATCTACCTTTTTCTATGTGTCAGGAGTAGAAATGGAAGTGGATGTATGAGAACATCTGACATGTTTATCTACACATGGTAGTGCACAGAGTCCACTGTGGGGACAGTATACAGAAGTTAGTACAAGTGTTGTGATGTTGAACTGAACAGTTGAACAAGTAGATTGTCTACACTACAATGCAAGATATCTTGGAGACAGTGTAGGTCATAACTTTTACATTAATGGGTATCCATTGATTGTGTGTCTGATCTGGCAGAAGCAGTGCAGCTTTTCTCTATGACACTCACAATATGTTCCTGGAAAGGTAGTTGTTAGCTGTCATACGGGATATAGATTGTGCATGAGGGGGCACCGTGCTGCACAGTCTGGGACCTTGGATGAGAGCTGTAGTGATTTTAGCAAAACACTTTTTTACATGTTGTGCACATTGGATGTGACGTGTGTCTATGATTTGTGATGTGATGCTGCATTGTTGAGGGTAACCATTGCAGTGGTTATGTATGGCAATGGTTCTCAATCTCACAGAAGTGTGATATGTCTTCTCTCCTCTTGACCATGGGGATAACTTCTAGTACACAAACTTCACACAGGAAATACCTTGCATACGCATTGTCTATTGGGCCTAATCATTAAGATCTGTTGTTACTTGAGTGTATTTTCAAAATCGGATAGGCACATAGGTCCTATTGTTGCTTTTCTGCCACTGTACACCAATGAGTGTGGAAAAGGCTGCGCTAACCTGCATCCAAAGCAAAGTGGTGGCATGTGCATTTCTTTGACATACAGCACATCCATGGGGTTCTACGTTCAATTCAGAACATAGGGGCAGATTACGATCTTGTTCGGAAGGGCTCCGACCGACCGAATCTGTCACAGTTACGAATGACCGATTACGATGCCCGTAAACTGTAAGGGCTATCCGAATCGGTTCCGAAAGGCATTCGGACAGCTCGAGCCTTTCCGGAACCGAATTGTACAGCTCTATGAACTCGGTTTCCGAGTGAGCGAGTATGATGACTGATTCGGACAGCCGTTCCAAATCGGTTTCTCCGGAATGAAACGGCTGTTGGAATCAGTCTTTCGGGGCGCGTAGCAGGTCCTCCTTCAACCAGAGCCCTCCAAATCGGGCCCCTGGGGGCTCCCAAGGGACCCTCATTTCCAACCATGCACTTTGTGGCAGGCACCAAGGGGTGCCTGCCACAGGGTGCAAGGTTTTCCCCAACAACCCTGTTTTCAATGGGAGCCTGTGTTCTTGTTCAGAACACAGGCTCCCCTTAAGGTCAATGGGAGTCTGACCGAAACATACCCAGATGCATCCGAATCGCTCGGTTGGACTCCCCTGATCCGAGTCATTTGGAAAGCATTCCAGAATCAGTTGGAATGCTTCCCGAACGAGATCGTAATCGGCCCCATAATGGTGTGTATTGGCAAAACCACCAGCCACCATTGTGAACATGTGTCAGCTTGTAGTCTGGACAGAACGTTATCTTTTCATTAACATATTCCGAAACCATTTTCATGGTATCTGTGCTTCTCCCTCTTACAATGTGTGCTACAGATTACTGGTCAACATCATATTGGAAAGAGGAATGCTTATGTATCCTCTTTTGTGATCCCCTAGGGTGGCCACCACTTGCACAATGTCACATGGTCCCTGTAAGTTGGATGTGTGTAATGATGTTGTGGTCTACTTTGTTATTGGCTGGAAAGGCGTGCCACATTGTCTATGATATAAATATTTAACATTAGAAAAATAAACAATGTACTTTGTAGTGGCCTGCCTTACTTCATACCTATTAGGCCTTGAAATGTTATGCAGACATATTTCCTATTACCATGATGACACGAAATGGGCATGTGGTCCACTATAGCATCATGATAGATTAAAGTCCCTCATCCCTTTATACTTGCTAATGTGGCCCACACTGGCTTAGTAAGTATCAACATGTGTGACTAGTTACCTTTATGTTGTACTTTTGCAGTGTTATATGTGAAAAGTATATGGGGCCACAGCAACAATGTATGCACAGTAGAATTCAACACAAGACCAATTTGACAATGTTTTCCTACATGATTGAGTGCCTTGTGGTCTGTCTTGTCTTTGACATGTACTTACCGACTAGCAGACCATTACCATAAGGTCCCATTCTGGAAACGCTGATTAATGGTAGATTGCCAGAAGATGTACAAGTCATGCGCACTGCCAGGGTACTTTGCAAGTACATTTGTGAATAAGCCCAGATGGTCCACGATTGCCTGCACAGTCAATTAATAGGTGTGTTTCCTGTTGCGGTATATGTGTGATGTTTCCGCAGAAGGCACAAGTTGTGCAGTCCATTGCCCCCAACGCATGCGGGACTCCAGCTATGGCATGAAAGCCTTGCCTGTTGTCCTGTTCTTGCTCTGTGTTGGGGAAGTAGAGGTACAGTGGGGCATATGATGGCATCCAGTACTTAACCTGGAAAAGGATGCCTGGGATACTCCTACCACTCAGGCGGTGGTGGGTTGGAAAGTTCCTGACGCCAGCATGTGCAGGACAGCGAGTAGCTTGGCCTGTGGAGGGATGTTTATGCAGCGCTGGGATGTTGGCTACAGCCTTGGTGCAACCTGGTTCAGGAGGCGGACAATGGACCTCCTCTTGAGCCTGTAATAAGCTATGACCTCCTCTTCCCTGAGGTAAATGAGGGTGATCCTCTGACAAAATGTATGCTCCCTTCTCCGAAGTTGTTTCTGTTGTGGTAGTGGTCTCCTTGGTGCTCCTAGCTGCAATAGCAGATGATCCATGGTGTAGGTGAGCTTGCCAAGGTGATTTGGGTCTGTTCTACTTTTATACAAGTGTGTTAGTGTCATTTTTAAGACCAGGTATTTCCTAGTGGTAAAAAGCTGCCACTAATGACACTTAGCAGCAGTTTATAATTTTTAACAGCATTCCTGAAAATCCTTGTACATATGGCTTGTGTTTTGCAGGTGTTTTACTGTGGAACACCTATCTTGCATATGATTTTCAGTAAGTCCCACTAGCTGAATTGGTATTGTTGAAAATAGGCGCTAGCTGTGGAAAAGTGACGCTAGAGGGTCTATCGACACTTTGTAAATAAGGAGAAAAAAAAAACCTCTGCAGCGACAAATAAATGATACTACAGCTGCGTTAAATCCTTGTAAATATGCCCCTATATTCTCTTAAACCCAGACTGTAAATGCCCTTTGTTGTTAAACATTGAGGCTTAGACAGATAATAGTGCCACATTTTAGCAGGCACTTGCAAGGAGTGCGGGGAGAAGCCCTCCACATAATCCCCCAAATTCTAATAAGTCTGTCAACGCCCTGCCAAAATTTTCCTTTCATGGAACTTTTTTATTTGCAGTTTTATATATATCTCGAACTTGACCCCAAACGAATTTGAGTGCTTTTATATGAGCACCAGTTGCATTACAGATGGACTGGGGCACATTCAGTTTTAGGCACAGAGAGATGTGTGATTTGCTGAGAATCACAGGATGATGCACCTCCCTACCGAGACTCTAACCCTGTTCTCCAGCTTCAAAGTCAGCCGCTCTAGCAGGGCAGCATGAAACAAAGCGGTATCCTGCAGTGGCGCTTGATGGGTACTTGGAGGTGGGCTTCAAAGGTTACTGTCCTTTGACTGGCCATGTCTCGAGATTTTGTGGGGGCTGGGATAGTAAGGTAACCCCACCCTTCCGTACCTTGTCATAGGGTGGAGTGGGGTCTTTGAGGCGTACTGACACCATCCCAACCTATGATGACTTAGGAAAGGGTGGGGAGCCATTTATAATTAGCATGCAGCCCTGCCCAGGGTGATACTCATGCCACATGGAGTTGCTGCAAAAGGAACACTAGTGTGCATCATATGGGGGTGGACCCCCAAGACAACAGATAAGTGTGGCCAGGGCTGCACTGAAATAAGCCCTCGAACAGGCACGATGCCTGGCACATGCAGGCCACTGCCCGCAATAGTGCATGTGTCAGGGAAATGCCTGCCTGGCTGCCTGACCCTTGCATAACACGAGGGTCAGAGTATGACTCCAGCACTGAAGGAAGACACCACTAGTAATTTGGTGCTGGTTATCTGCCACGTCAGTTTTCCTTCTTAATGTGCCAGCCGTACTGATTAATAAATAATCACAATACACAGTGTGTAATGTGAGTATTTAATTACCAATGTTAGTGAACATAAAGCAAGTGGCACATAAAGCAGGGGGCAGAGCTCCAACACCCAAAGAAAGCAGCTGCCACTGTCTAAGTGAGTGGTAATAAACTTACCTCTCATTTTTTTAATCTCAAAGAAATATGATCTAAAGAATGTGCATGCCCATTGCTGGGATACACTTGCTTGGAAAGTTTTTTATAAAAAATAGTCTAACGATTCATCCAAGCTCATTTCAAAGAACACAACATCTTGGACTTGTACCGTCTGGTCTTTCATCCTAGGTATGGTACAGAATCAACTCCGTAGGGGTCTCCAACCAGTAGCTCATGAGCTACTGTAGCTCTCCAACTACCTCGGAGTAGCTCACCTGTGTGCAGCCCAGCTTATTAAATTAGAAATCTTTTGCTTGGTTGAATTAATATACATATAACAAAATTGAGATTTTACAACACTAATACTATTAGTAGCTCTCAATACGTTTCGTTTACCTGAAGCAGCTCTCAGTACAGAAATGGTTGGAGACCCCTGCTTTCATGGAAGTGTGGTACATGCTGTTGTTGTCTGCATAGCAGTATATATTATCCCAGCTTGTTATGTTGCACTCATTAGGTACAGTTGATAATATTTACCAAAGCTTTGCTGTAAATGCTGCAGCCAATGCCAGAAGTCTCAGACTCCACATTGTGGGGCTGTTTCCCTTCTATGTCCTTATAATTGAGTCCCAGAGAAAGTTACTCGCAATGTCCAGCATTGTCCCTCATATTGTTCAATTTTTATTTTGAGAAAATATTGCATCTAGTTCACACAGAGGATCTTAAAATCCAGTCTTATACAGACATCACTCCATTCATATGGAGAAGGTATATCTATTAGAGACAAGAGCTGAATGCAGTAGAGGACCAATGTAATGTTGCTGGGGCCTACGTACGTTTGGTTCCCATGTGTTTCACCTTCACTCCTGTAATATTGAGCATTCCTCCAACTTGACAGGCACAGTAAACATCATGCTGTCACCTGGGATGCCAAAAATAGTCTGGGGCGCGAAATTCCCATAGTGGTCAAAATTATTGAATCAAATTGTTCAAACTTCAAAGAGTCCTCTACTTTCTTCCTAAATCTTCCTTGTCAAATCTAAACATGCTTATGAATGCCTTTTTGGAGTCCTTCTCATACCCAGCTTTTGCATCGCCTGTGTGTTCAAATTGTTGCCTTCTGGCTTGTCTTTTCTCTTCAAAAAAGACTTGTGAAGGCTATAGCGAAGGCTTGTCCACAAGTTATTTCATAGTTTACCATCTTAATATTTGGCTGTCAAAATTACCTGCTACTCTTCCAATCAGTGTCTCTTTTAAAATACCTTTGCGGCTAATAGTTCCACAAAATTGTAGATTCTGTGTTCCTAGACCAAGACTTTGCAATTAACTTTGTCAACAACACAGGAGAAATATTCCATAGCATGTTTTAGGAAATGATTGGTTGGCTTTTACTCTAACTTCAGTACTTTCTGTAATTCAAATTTAACATGCTTTGATTAGGAAGCTAAGTTTAAGTCAAATCATCTCTTTCACCACCATCTTTTATATGGTGTGCTTATAAGCAATTTCATTAAGATTTGGCTGCTCTATTCAGACCCACTAGCCCAAGTCACGTGAATGGGGAAAAATCATCGATCTTTGGGTTGCGAAGAGGGACTAGGCAGGTATTCCCCCTCTCCGGTTAATATTTGCCCTAGTGTTGGAGCTACCGGCGGTATGGATAAGGGGCGATCCGCTTATTAGGGGACTCAAATGGACACAGGATTAGGAAGATATAATTTCCCTATATGCGGATGATATACTACTCTATTTGGCTAAACCATACTCCTCGATACATAGAGTGCTGCATATATTTACCCTGTACCAAAAATACTCAGGATACACTATAAACTGGGACAAATCGTTAGTATACGTCCTTTGGGGCCTGAGCATCAACCTTCCCAGAGTTTGTATGACAAGGAGAGTGACTGAAGGGTTTCGTTACCTGGGAATTTTTGTCACCTCAGACCCGGCGGTCTTTTATGAGCACAATTTGGCTCCCTCCTGCGTTGACTACAGGAAGACGTGTGACACTGGAGGACACTTCCCCTGTCACTATTGGGAAAAGCCTCTCTATATAAAATGATGGCACTCCCGCGCTTCATCTATATCTTACAAAATACACTGTATCCAGTGCCCTCTAGGTATTTCCGAGCTATAGAATCGGAAGTAAGAACACTGATGTGGGATGGTGGAGTCCTGCAAATAGCACTAACAAAGCTGACAAGGATCTGGTACGATGGAGGAATTTCCCTCCCGGCAATACACTATTATTATTGGGCAGCACAGCTCACGGTGGTAAATCAATGGGTCCATTTGCCCCATGCTGAACCGGCATACAAAATGGATAGACGCAACATGGGGCCAGGGAGCTTTCAAAGAGCCATCTATGGTGGAAAACAGATGGCACCAACACAAACACCTACGTTGACAAAGATTAAAATATGTCACGAAGCGTCAGCGGCATTGGGGTGGAGAGACAGGCTCACGCTGGCGACTCCACTTTGGGCTTCAATCCGATTGGGACTGCTGGCAGGACAACCGGGTTTTGACAAATGGGACCATATAGGTCTCGCTAGGGTGGGAGACCTATGGGTGAAGGGGAGGATTCTGTCTTTTCCAGATCTCCAAAGAGACTATGAGCTTGACCCGGCAGAGACTTTCCATTATCTCCAGGTACGAAATGCACTCCAAAGAGCTATTTCTCCCAATGCGGAGATCCTGACCTCATCTCCCTTCGAAGATAGTATCCTAGATGACGACTTGAAGGAAAAGGCTATATCAGTGAAATACAGGAAAATGCAGAACAGCACTCTGGAAACACTGGGGAAAATATGAACCAGGTGGGCAGAGGACCTGGGAGACATAACTGATGTGGAGGGGCAGGAGACAATCGCATCCCCCCCGGGAGGTTGCCATTCGTTCCCATTTTAGATTGATACAATTGAAGATCTTGCATAGGGCATACCATACAAGTACTACTCTAGTTAAAATGGGCAAAACGGATTTGACACAATGTTCCAGGAACTGTGGTCAAGTGGGTCCTTTTGCATCAATGGTGGGACTGCCCAATAATTCAGGACTACTGGAATAAAATTATCAAATGCATGCAGACACTGAGCGGGAGGGAATTTGTGGCTTCACCACAACGATGCCTTTTAAACAATTGGGAGAAGACAGACCTAACAGCAGGAGAAAGAACCTGGGTAACACTAGGCTTTATGGTAGCTAAACGTAACATTGCTAGAAAATGGAGGGTGGAGTCGGGACCGGTATATCGAGATTGGGAGGTTGATATGAATTGGTGCATGCAAGCTGAAAGGGTGGTCTATGAAGGAAGGGGTTGTCCACAAAAATGTCAAGGATCTGGAGTGAATGGAATAAAAGCAGGGGAATGATCTGCTTCCCAGTCGAGCATAGCTCCCATTGGGGGAAACACTAGTGACGGGGCAATGCAATGCAAGAATTCCAATAGCTACATGTTACAAAATAGAAGGGGAAGGGGCAAAACGTATAATATTGTACTCACGTTATAAGTCTGTTTCTGATGCATATAAGACATGTAAACTATGAGCAATTGCCGATAAGAAGGTTGGTTACTGTATTTGTCTGCAACAAATTTTTAATAAAAAAATAGTTTAAGAAAAATATCTAGATTCAGCTGAGCTCAATAGATCACTGATACACATTAAACAATACTTACACTACAATGTTCAAAAGTAGTAGAATTATAAAAAAAATGGAATAGACTAAATCTATGCCTATCTAACCTATGCTAGAGAACTATCCTAACCTATTCTACACTACCTTATACTATTTAACCTTAACACTATCTTAACTTAGCTTATTGTACCCTACGCACTTAAAACATCATTGAAAACATCAACCCCCACCCCTTAAGGCACATCTGAAGACAGGACAAATATAACTATACCTAAACATTTAACCTAAACAAATATATATTTATTTGTTTTTTTGTCAATGTTGTCAATCTGTGTTTTTTTTTTACAGGAAACCCACATGAACCCCTCCAACAACCCCTAGTAATCCTATTTCACAATTAAAGAAAAACATCCATATGAAACCCCTATGTACACTAACTTAACACTATACTAAACCTATGCTAACCTAACCTATCCTACCAACTACTTTAACAACAAGGGTGCCTCTTCAACAGGCAGAAATGGGTGGATGGGACATGGAGTCCCCTAACGTTTGCCCTGCCCCACTGTGTTTTTATTTCCTTTAGCAGGGACAGGGACTGGTTTTCTCCAGCACTGCCAACCTTAATTTAATGTCCGAAATCTCCTTTCTCATGTCCTGCTCAAACTTGCCCTGCCCTCCTGTGGGCTGGTGTGTGGGTGGCACTGTCACTGATGGTCCACTTCCAGATGTCGCAAGAGTCGTTGACTGTTATGGTCCTGCTGTAACATGCCTTTGGCTGGTCACACTTGCTTGGCTGGTTGTTGAGGCTCCCCTGGGGAACACAGACCATTTCCCTTTACCTTTTCATTCAGGTACCAACATCCAATGGCCTTGTATGACCTGGCAACTCGTTTTAAGCACTGGTAGCGCACCTTCCTCTTCTTGAAATTCTGCATTTTCTCTGGTGTCATGTCATTGAGAAATCCAAACGCCCGCGTTGAGAAATCTCACCGGTAAGTGGATTTTTCTCGCTTGCACTCGCCAACTTGACATTGGGGAGCACGAGCAAGGAAAAATCTTGCTGGGAGGTGGATTTTCCTCGCTTGTGCTCGCCAACATGGAAAACTCCGCAAACTCCGCGAATGGAGAGGAGTTCACTGCCCGGGCTTACCTATGGTAATAGTGACAATTATGATGGTCACACTGTAACATAGAAACCACTGGTTCCCAAATATGGTAATGCACTATAGCCATGGTGTGTATCAATTATTTCTTTTGCACAAGACAATTTAGTACAAAACATCATTGTGGCCCTTACTTCATGGTCCCTAACAGTTACAACATAACATGATACACATCACATGGCAGTAACAATTATGTACGTACGTGTAGGTCCACCAATTGAAATGCTGACATACTCCAGAAAGTCTGACTCCCTGCCCACAAGATCTTGCCAGCGATGTTTATGTTTTTGGGTCTCCCAGTCCACACCATGTACCAGCAAGATCTGCTGCCGGATGTTTTCGCATCTGCTTTTCCTGACCTTCACAGTTTACCCCTGGATCACTCTTCCACCAGCTTCCAGCATTGTGGGAAGGTAGTGCATCACCAGCTACTGAAATGTACCCAACTCCTGGGAGTTCATGGACCTACAGCGTTTCAGGCACGGCATTATCCCACCCACTTATTAGTAAAGTAAACCTAACTAACCCCCCTAATACTCCAAATACAAAATACCCCAAAAGACAAACACCCAAGTCGTACCAGTACACTTGACAATAAACTACACAAAATACACACACAATTGTGCAAAATACACACTAGCAGACATAACACACCAACTTCACAAGCTACACTCTCCTGCTCCAAACTCATCATCACTCCCAAGTACAGATAGATAAACTGTGAGTAAATGTGAAAGTGAACCTAACTTTGCAGTTCCTGATTTCCTGCTTGCAACATCCATTACATCACTTTCTTTGCTGGGTGGATGCAGGATGTTTTCAGGCTATGCATGATTTTTCTTCATGCTAGCACGCTTTACCTCTATTGCACTAGACCCGAGGGCTTGCTATGTTTATCAGAGTAGATATTTCGCGTATGCGACAGAGCGTCTTTTTTGGGTATGTGGCGGGTTAAAATGTTCCTGCTGATGTGTCTAGCGTGATTTTTTTTAACACTAAGTAGAAAATATATAGTATTTTTTTTATTATGATGTGCTATTCATGTTCCTAATGACGAATATATGACATTGCAACGCATGCATTTACAACGCATGCCTTTACAGCACAGTCAGTACAATGACCACGTTGTTACCACACATACCATTACAACGCAAGTCATTGCAACGACTTGCTGTAGGGGGCACTGGAGTTTGGAATTGTATAATTTACTATTCCAACTCCAGTCTGTGCAACAGTAGGGAAGGTGTTGAATTGCAAATCCAACACCTAAAGCCCCCTACAGCAAGTCGTTGTAATGACTTGCGTTGTAATGGTATGCATGGTAACAACGGGGTCATTGTACTGACTGTGTTGTAATGGTTCCGCGTTGTATCGGCAGCGTTGTAAACGCTGTTTCCCGTTTGTAAATAATCATACACATGTGTGTGATCATCCGTGTCATGGTTCTAATACTGATACATGAATAAACACTTTTGAGCACTATTATATGGGTGGTATGTGTGGCTGTTATTTCATGCCTACCTATTACTATGTATATGGTTCCACCAATGATGCAAGAGTCAACCCAGCAAATTATAGGCTAATTGCCCTAACAGATGTAGAGGCGAAATAGTTTGTAACATTATTACTTAAAGATCTAGAGGAATGGGCAACGACAAGGAAAGTTATTCCAATTTTTCAATTCAGATTTTGTAGGGGACAGTTAACAATCACAAACCTGCTGTTACTTACCTTGTTGGCTGAGAAAGCCAAATACAAAAAGCAAAAACTTTTTATCTGTTATCTGTCTAATGGCCGCATTTGATTCTGTTCCACGTAATCTCCTTTGGGCAAAGCTTTTAACATGGGGAGTGCCAAAAAATCTGGTGGATATGATTGTATTGTTGTATACAAATACATGGGTGCAGGTCAAAGTGGGAGATGGAAGATGTACCACTTGCCGCCTTGAAACACATAGTGGCCTCAAACAGGGCTGCGTACTTGTCCCATGACTTTTTAACCTTTTTATGGCTGACTTATCACATCATCTAAACAATGTCAATGTAGACTCTCCAATCCTTGCAGGCCAAAGTACAAAATATTTGCAATATGCAGATAATACTATTCTATTGAGTCACACGCAAATAGGGCTGCAAAGATTGATAGAGTCATTTGATCAATATATATTAGCGAATGGTCTACAGATTAATACAAAAAAACAAAAATTTGGATAATAGGATCAACTAAATCTGATAAGACAATATGAAAAATTAATGGACTATCTATTGAAACAGTAAAGCGGTATAAATATTTGGGAGTTACACTTGATGACAGAATGACTTTTAAACTACATTTTGATAACTTGAAGGCCAAAGCAACTTCAATGTCTTTTGCTTTTAGATTACTGCGTGATAACTATTATGCCCAAGCTACAAGTATTTATTGGAGGTAATGAAGGAGAAACTCATCCCCTCGCTCACATATGGGTCAATAATTTTTCGGGGCAAAGATAGCCAACTTTTGGATACATTACAAATAAAAGTTTTCAAATCAATTTTTATGATCACAAAAAATGTTGGACACGCTATTGTTGTTAAACCAAACATTGGTTAGGCAAGGTGCATTTTTTAAATGTCTATTTTCCACTCTAGTTATCGGATCCTGAATAATAATAACAATAATAAACTGGTATTTGTAAAGCGGGAACTAATCACCCCTAAGGGTCTCAAGGCGCTGGGGGCTGTCGGGAAGATAATTAAGCAAGCTATAGCCCAGAGTCACATGGTGCTGGGCTGAGCTGCCTCCGGCACTGGGGATTGAACCGTGAGTCCATGCTATGGAGTAAGCCGCCCTGGACGCTGCACCACACTTGTCCCCTTTTGCATATATGTGCTGGCAAAAATAAATAAGAAAGAGTATACCAGTCCATGGAGATCATATTTAACAGAGAGTTTGAATAATTTCAAGCTCCCATCTTTTGATGATATGGTTAGAAATAAGATTGTTTTAAAACAGATTTTAAATCAATCAACCAAATTTGTATCATTTTTATTGGATCAGGAGAAGATTGCAAAAAAAGCATGCCTGGTCGATTATTAACTTGTATAATAAAATTGAGCCCCAATCCTATCTAACCTCTTTTTTAAAACCGGCGGTAAGGGTTAGATTGCTTAAGTTAAGGTTTGGCCACTACCCCACAAAAGATGGGATCCCCAGATGGGTACAAGATTGACAATCACAAAACTGTAGATTATGGGGCTGTCACAATAAAACATTATTGCACATTTTATGTGTTTTTCCCCAAAATGCGTCGAGAGGTTAACATTATTAAAACCGATATTTAAGGAACAAGGTGTCAGAATGTGTCGCCAAGCGATTATACTGTGCCTCCAAGGGCATATCATTAATTTAACAGTTTACTTCATTAAATTTATCCTCATAGCTGAGAAAAAATTGGCTCAGGATGATGTTTTGGTCATGCTACAAGAATAGAAAGTGGCTATGCCAAGTATCCATATTGTGTCATCCATACTGGTATTGTTACTGGAAAAATCTTTACTATGTCTATTTTCATTGATGACATCGTATCCAAGGTTTAATGAAATCCTAAGAAGTATGGATGCACTTTATACATTAAGTATTAAGATTATATTTGGACATAATACGTGTATACTTTATGTATAGCTTCCTTGAGGGACTAGATAAAGACACATTGATTATTGGGCAGAGAGAGGGTTCAAAGACTGATCGTATGGATGGTTTGATCAATATGTATGGTGATCAATAATAAAATGTAATGTTTTTATTAGGTTATGAATGAAATATTGTTTTATGCTATTTTAGGTAGTTTCATTGGTTATTAAGATATGTTATTACTTCCTCAACATTTGTAATGAACTTATGAAATAGCTCTGTTTTATGAAATGTGTTTTTTTATTGTAATGATTTAAATTAATTGGACAATAAGGAACAATTGGAAAGAGTCAACCTATGCGATGGCCACACTGTAATACATGTACTAAAAATCTGTGCAAGGGCAACATTGCCCATGTACCACATTGGAGGCCTTGGGTAGTAGTCCAGAGGTGTAAGTGTCCAACCTTTGCCTGCACACACATGCAAGGGGGTGTTTTGATCGGGCTATGTGAGTGAGTGAATGAGTGCCATTTGCATTCAAATACCATTTCCCTTCAACAGTGACAGTGTTGACATTTGTGGGCACAAAGACCATTATTTATGGCAAATGTGGCATGGTTTATCAACATGCATGCCTTGGTATGTTCTTGTAGTTTTTAATGACAGTATGTCTACTTACATTACTCCATGTCTACAGTATGCAATAAGTCATTGCATCTTGTGCATTGCATTGGGAGTACAGATGCAACACAGTGGCATAGGCAACGTTTGATAGTTAGTGTTCTTCTTTTGTTAATGGAGCTAAATATATGATTATGACATGTCAAAAAATGTTGTTTAATGGCTTATGTTGACTGTGGTTGTGTGAGTGTTTTCCATGCACATCCTATTTGTAATACTGCAATGTACTTCTAATAAAAGTGGCCTCCTCTGGTAACCAAACACATGGCTAGCATCAGGATTGCCCACCATCTATGTGACAACACCAAGATCATAGTGCCTCCCAAAGGTGATCCATCTTCATATTGTAGTTAGAATGCAATAAATATTTTCTGGTACTGGATGATGTTATATATTGTATCATTTACTCTGCTAGACGAGCAGTCTGTGTGACAGCCATAAGTGGAACAAATATTGTATGCCAGAAGTGTAGTGTGATTTATGGAATTAAAATGCTTACAAGGTGTTAGTGTTGTGAATATTTATTCATAGTCAGAGGCACATTTGTCACTCTACAACATTTTTTTGATGATTTATGTTAAATGTTAGTCAGAGAACAAATGGGTGATGATATTATCCCTCCACCTTTTTGCTGCTGATGAAGTTGCAGGTTGCATAGGCTCCTCTTCTCCTTTTTCTCCATCATCCTGCGTTTCTGGTTCCGCATTGTCCTATGGCAAAGGCATCTTTGTCCTGATACATATGTTGTTTTTGCATACCAATATGATCTTACATGCCATGGGTGGGGTGTTTAGTAATCTACCCCCTGATGTATCATGACAGTGGAACCGCGACTTGAGGACACCAAAAGTCTACTCCACAATAGACCTGGTTCAGCCAAGAGCTTGATTGTATGTCATCTGTGCTTGGTTTTGGGTATACTTCACCGGTGTCATTACCCACAGCATCAATGCCAACCCTTGGTCAGCTAAAATAAAGAAAATAGGTGTTACATTGGTCTGCACTCATGATGAGGGTGATACTACATTAGTCACCATTGTGGCCTGTGTCCAGCTTTCTACGTTAATCTTGCAGATGCTCAATTACAAGAAATGGCAATGCGTCACTTACATACAAGTGAGAATTGGTAACAGAACAACACAGACAAGTGTGGTGTCCTCTCTGTTGCCTACAACTCTTGATATTCAGCTAAGTGGCAATGCCTTATAGGAATTGATCAGTCGCCAATGGCAATATATTCTTTGGCATTGATTAGCCAATTGTCTAACATGCTTTTCTTGTGTTGACGTATGGGTGCCATGCCAAACTTTATTTATTTATCTTTCCAAATACATGACCAATGACAGTAGCTGTTAGAGTATCTTATTTCTGGCACTCAGCTTTTCTACATTTTTGATTGCATCTACCTTTTTCTATGTGTCAGGAGTAGAAATGGAAGTGGATGCATGAGAACATCTGACATGTTTATCTACACATGGTAGTGCACAGAGTCCACTGTGGGGACAGTATACAGAAGTTAGTACAAGTGTTGTGATGTTGAACTGAACAGTTGAACAAGTAGATTGTCTACACTACAATGCAAGATATCTTGGAGACAGTGTAGGTCATAACTTTTACATTAATGGGTATCCATTGATTGTGTGTCTGATCTGGCAGAAGCAGTGCAGCTTTTCTCTATGACACTCACAATATGTTCCTGGAAAGGTAGTTGTTAGCTGTCATACGGGATATAGATTGTGCATGAGGGGGCACCGTGCTGCACAGTCTGGGACCTTGGATGAGAGCTGTAGTGATTTTAGCAAAACACTTTTTTACATGTTGTGCACATTGGATGTGACGTGTGTCTATGATTTGTGATGTGATGCTGCATTGTTGAGGGTAACCATTGCAGTGGTTATGTATGGCAATGGTTCTCAATCTCACAGAAGTGTGATATGTCTTCTCTCCTCTTGACCATGGGGATAACTTCTAGTACACAAACTTCACACAGGAAATACCTTGCATACGCATTGTCTATTGGGCCTAATCATTAAGATCTGTTGTTACTTGAGTGTATTTTCAAAATCGGATAGGCACATAGGTCCTATTGTTGCTTTTCTGCCACTGTACACCAATGAGTGTGGAAAAGGCTGCGCTAACCTGCATCCAAAGCAAAGTGGTGGCATGTGCATTTCTTTGACATACAGCACATCCATGGGGTTCTACGTTCAATTCAGAACATAGGGGCAGATTACGATCTCGTTCGGAAGGGCTCCGACCGACCGAATCTGTCACAGTTACGAATGACCGATTACGATGCCCGTAAACTGTAAGGGCTATCCGAATCGGTTCCGAAAGGCATTCGGACAGGTCGAGCCTTTCCGGAACCGAATTGTACAGCTCTATGAACTCGGTTTCCGAGTGAGCGAGTATGATGACTGATTCGGACAGCCGTTCCAAATCGGTTTCTTCGGAATGAAACGGCTGTTGGAATCAGTCTTTCGGGGCGCGTAGCAGGTCCCCCTTCAACCAGAGCCCTCCAAATCGGGCCCCTGGGGGCTCCCAAGGGACCCTCATTTCCAACCATGGACTTTGTGGCAGGCACCAAGGGGTGCCTGCCACAGGGTGCAAGGTTTTCCCAACAACCCCGTTGTTCAATGGGAGCCTGTGTTCTTGTTCAGAACACAGGCTCCCCTTAAGGTCAATGGGAGTCTGCCCGAAACATACCCAGATGCATCCGAATCGCTCGGTTGGACTCCCCTGATCCGAGTCATTTGGAAAGCATTCCAGAATCAGTTGGAATGCTTCCCGAACGAGATCGTAATCGGCCCCATAATGGTGTGTATTGGCAAAACCACCAGCCACCATTGCACCATTGTGAACATGTGTCAGCTTGTAGTCTGGACAGAACGTTATCTTTTCATTAACATATTCCGAAACCATTTTCATGGTATCTGTGCTTCTCCCTCTTACAATGTGTGCTACAGATTACTGGTCAACATCATATTGGAAAGAGGAATGAGCCCTATGCTTATGTATCCTCTTTGTGATCCCCTAGGGTGGCCACCACTTGCACAATGTCACATGGTCCCTGTAAGTTGGATGTGTGTAATGATGTTGTGGTCTACTTTGTTATTGGCTGGAAAGGGGTGCCACATTGTCTATGATATAAATATTTAACATTAGAAAAATAAACAATGTACTTTGTAGTGGCCTGCCTTACTTCATACCTATTAGGCCTTGAAATGTTATGCAGACATATTTCCTATTACCATGATGACACGAAATGGGCATGTGATCCACTATAGCATCATGATAGATTAAAGTCCCTCATCCCTTTATACTTGCTAATGTGGCCCACACTGGCTTAGTAAGTATCAACATGTGTGACTAGTTACCTTTATGTTGTACTTTTGCAGTGTTATATGTGAAAAGTATATGGGGCCACAGCAACAATGTATGCACAGTAGAATTCAACACAAGACCAATTTGACAATGTTTTCCTACATGATTGAGTGCCTTGTGGTCTGTCTTGTCTTTGACATGTACTTACCGACTAGCAGACCATTACCATAAGGTCCCATTCTGGAAACGCTGATTAATGGTAGATTGCCAGAAGATGTACAAGTCATGCGCACTGCCAGGGTACTTTGCAAGTACATTTGTGAATAAGCCCAGATGGTCCACGATTGCCTGCACAGTCAATTAATAGGTGTGTTTCCTGTTGCGGTATATGTGTGATGTTTCCGCAGAAGGCACAAGTTCTGCAGTCCATTGCCCCCAACGCATGCGGGACTCCAGCTATGGCATGAAAGCCTTGCCTGTTGTCCTGTTCTTGCTCTGTGTTGGGGAAGTAGAGGTACAGTGGGGCATATGATGGCATCCAGTACAGAACCTGGAAAAGGATGCCTGGGATACTCCTACCACTCAGGCGGTGGTGGGTTGGAAAGTTCCTGACGCCAGCATGTGCAGGACAGCGAGTAGCTTGGCCTGTGGAGGGATGTTTATGCAGCGCTGGGATGTTGGCTACAGCCTTGGTGCAACCTGGTTCAGGAGGCGGACAATGGACCTCCTCTTGAGCCTGTAATAAGCTATGACCTCCTCTTCCCTGAGGTAAATGAGGGTGATCCTCTGACAAAATGTATGCTCCCTTCTCCGAAGTTGTTTCTGTTGTGGTAGTGGTCTCCTTGGTGCTCCTAGCTGCAATAGCAGATGATCCATGGTGTAGGTGAGCTTGCCAAGGTGATTTGGGTCTGTTCTACTTTTATACAAGTGTGTTAGTGTCATTTTTAAGACCAGGTATTTCCTAGTGGTAAAAAGCTGCCACTAATGACACTTAGCAGCAATTTATAATTTTTAACAGCATTCCTGAAAATCCTTGTACATATGGCTTGTGTTTTGCAGGTGTTTTACTGTGGAACACCTATCTTGCATATGATTTTCAGTAAGTCCCACTAGCTGAATTGGTATTGTTGAAAATAGGCGCTAGCTGTGGAAAAGTGACGCTAGAGGGGTCTATCGACACTTTGTAAATAAGGAGATAAAAAAAACCTCTGGAGCGACAAATAAATGATACTACAGCTGCGTTAAATCCTTGTAAATATGCCCCTATATTCTCTTAAACCCAGACTGTAAATGCCCTTTGTTGTTAAACATTGAGGCTTAGACAGATAATAGTGCCACATTTTAGCAGGCACTTGCAAGGAGTGCGGGGAGAAGCCCTCCACATAATCCCCCAAATTCTAATAAGTCTGTCAACGCCCTGCCAAAATTTTCCTTTCATGGAACTTTTTTATTTGCAGTTTTATATATATCTCGAACTTGACCCCAAACGAATTTGAGTGCTTTTACATGAGCACCAGTTGCATTACAGATGGACTGGGGCACATTCAGTTTTAGGCACAGAGAGATGTGTGATTTGCTGAGAATCACAGGATGATGCACCTCCCTACCGAGACTCTAACCCTGTAATCCAGCTTCAAAGTCAGCCGCTCTAGCAGGGCAGCATGAAACAAAGCGGTATCCTGCAGTGGCGCTTGATGGGTACTTGGAGGTGGGCTTCAAAGGTTACTGTCCTTTGACTGGCCATGTCTCGAGATTTTGTGGGGGCTGGGATAGTAAGGTAACCCCACCCTTCCGTACCTTGTCATAGGGTGGAGTGGGGTCTTTGAGGCGTACTGACACCATCCCAACCTATGATGACTTAGGAAAGGGTGGGGAGCCATTTATAATTAGCATGCAGCCCTGCCCAGGGTGATACTCATGCCACATGGAGTTGCTGCAAAAGGAACACTAGTGTGCATCATATGGGGGTGGACCCCCAAGACAACAGATAAGTGTGGCCAGGGCTGCACTGAAATAAGCCCTCGAACAGGCACGATGCCTGGCACATGCAGGCCACTGCCCGCAATAGTGCATGTGTCAGGGAAATGCCTGCCTGGCTGCCTGACCCTTGCATAACACGAGGGTCAGAGTATGACTCCAGCACTGAAGGAAGACACCACTAGTAATTTGGTGCTGGTTATCTGCCACGTCAGTTTTCCTTCTTAATGTGCCAGCCGTACTGATTAATAAATAATCACAATACACAGTGTGTAATGTGAGTATTTAATTACCAATGTTAGTGAACATAAAGCAAGTGGCACATAAAGCAGGGGGCAGAGCTCCAACACCCAAAGAAAGCAGCTGCCACTGTCTAAGTGAGTGGTAATAAACTTACCTCTCATTTTTTTAATCTCAAAGAAATATGATCTAAAGAATGTGCATGCCCATTGCTGGGATACACTTGCTTGGAAAGTTTTTTATAAAAAATAGTCTAACGATTCATCCAAGCTCATTTCAAAGAACACAAAATCTTGGACTTGTACCGTCTGGTCTTTCATCCTAGGTATGGTACAGAATCAACTGCGTAGGGGTCTCCAACCACCTCGGAGTAGCTCACCTGTGTGCAGCCCAGCTTATTAAATTAGAAATCTTTTGCTTGGTTGAATTAATATACATATAACAAAATTGAGATTTTACAACACTAATACTATTAGTAGCTCTCAATACGTTTCGTTTACCTGAAGCAGCTCTCAGTACAGAAATGGTTGGAGACCCCTGCTTTCATGGAAGTGTGGTACATGCTGTTGTTGTCTGCATAGCAGTATATATTATCCCAGCTTGTTATGTTGCACTCATTAGGTACAGTTGATAATATTTACCAAAGCTTTGCTGTAAATGCTGCAGCCAATGCCAGAAGTCTCAGACTCCACATTGTGGGGCTGTTTCCCTTCTATGTCCTTATAATTGAGTCCCAGAGAAAGTTACTCGCAATGTCCAGCATTGTCCCTCATATTGTTCAATTTTTATTTTGAGAAAATATTGCATCTAGTTCACACAGAGGATCTTAAAATCCAGTCTTATACAGACATCACTCCATTCATATGGAGAAGGTATATCTATTAGAGACAAGAGCTGAATGCAGTAGAGGACCAATGTAATGTTGCTGGGGCCTACGTACGTTTGGTTCCCATGTGTTTCACCTTCACTCCTGTAATATTGAGCATTCCTCCAACTTGACAGGCACAGTAAACATCATGCTGTCACCTGGGATGCCAAAAATAGTCTGGGGCGCGAAATTCCCATAGTGGTCAAAATTATTGAATCAAATTGTTCAAACTTCAAAGAGTCCTCTACTTTCTTCCTAAATCTTCCTTGTCAAATCTAAACATGCTTATGAATGCCTTTTTGGAGTCCTTCTCATACCCAGCTTTTGCATCGCCTGTGTGTTCAAATTGTTGCCTTCTGGCTTGTCTTTTCTCTTCAAAAAAGACTTGTGAAGGCTATAGCGAAGGCTTGTCCACAAGTTATTTCATAGTTTACCATCTTAATATTTGGCTGTCAAAATTACCTGCTACTCTTCCAATCAGTGTCTCTTTTAAAATACCTTTGCGGCTAATAGTTCCACAAAATTGTAGATTCTGTGTTCCTAGACCAAGACTTTGCAATTAACTTTGTCAACAACACAGGAGAAATATTCCATAGCATGTTTTAGGAAATGATTGGTTGGCTTTTACTCTAACTTCAGTACTTTCTGTAATTCAAATTTAACATGCTTTGATTAGGAAGCTAAGTTTAAGTCAAATCATCTCTTTCACCACCATCTTTTATATGGTGTGCTTATAAGCAATTTCATTAAGATTTGGCTGCTCTATTCAGACCCACTAGCCCAAGTCACGTGAATGGGGAAAAATCATCGATCTTTGGGTTGCGAAGAGGGACTAGGCAGGTATTCCCCCTCTCCGGTTAATATTTGCCCTAGTGTTGGAGCTACCGGCGGTATGGATAAGGGGCGATCCGCTTATTAGGGGACTCAAATGGACACAGGATTAGGAAGATATAATTTCCCTATATGCGGATGATATACTACTCTATTTGGCTAAACCATACTCCTCGATACATAGAGTGCTGCATATATTTACCCTGTACCAAAAATACTCAGGATACACTATAAACTGGGACAAATCGTTAGTATACGTCCTTTGGGGCCTGAGCATCAACCTTCCCAGAGTTTGTATGACAAGGAGAGTGACTGAAGGGTTTCGTTACCTGGGAATTTTTGTCACCTCAGACCCGGCGGTCTTTTATGAGCACAATTTGGCTCCCTCCTGCGTCGACTACAGGAAGACGTGTGACACTGGAGGACACTTCCCCTGTCACTATTGGGAAAAGCCTCTCTATATAAAATGATGGCACTCCCGCGCTTCATCTATATCTTACAAAATACACTGTATCCAGTGCCCTCTAGGTATTTCCGAGCTATAGAATCGGAAGTAAGAACACTGATGTGGGATGGTGGAGTCCTGAAAATAGCACTAACCAAGCTGACAAGGATCTGGTACGATGGAGGAATTTCCCTCCCGGCAATACACTATTATTATTGGGCAGCACAGCTCACGGTGGTAAATCAATGGGTCCATTTGCCCCATGCTGAACCGGCATACATAATGGATAGACGCAACATGGGGCCAGGGAGCTTTCAAAGAGCCATCTATGGTGGAAAACAGATGGCACCAACACAAACACCTACGTTGACAATGATTAAAATATGTCACGAAGCGTCAGCGGCATTGGGGTGGAGAGACAGGCTCACGCTGGCGACTCCACTTTGGGCTTCAATCCGATTGGGACTGCTGGCAGGACAACCGGGTTTTGACAAATGGGACCATATAGGTCTCGCTAGGGTGGGAGACCTATGGGTGAAGGGGAGGATTCTGTCTTTTCCAGATCTCCAAAGAGACTATGAGATTGACCCGGCAGAGACTTTCCATTATCTCCAGGTACGAAATGCACTCCAAAGAGCTATTTCTCCCAATGCGGAGATCCTGACCTCATCTCCTTCGAAGATAGTATCCTAGATGACGACTTGAAGGAAAAGGCTATATCAGTGAAATACAGGAAAATGCAGAACAGCACTCTGGAAACACTGGGGAAAATATGAACCAGGTGGGCAGAGGACCTGGGAGACATAACTGATGTGGAGGGGCAGGAGACAATCGCATCCCCCCGGGAGGTTGCCATTCGTTCCCATTTTAGATTGATACAATTGAAGATCTTGCATAGGGCATACCATACAAGTACTACTCTAGTTAAAATGGGCAAAACGGATTTGACACAATGTTCCAGGAACTGTGGTCAAGTGGGTCCTTTTTTGCATCAATGGTGGGACTGCCCAATAATTCAGGACTACTGGAATAAAATTATCAAATGCATGCAGACACTGAGTGGGAGGGAATTTGTGGCTTCACCACAACGATGCCTTTTAAACAATTGGGAGAAGACAGACCTAACAGCAGGAGAAAGAACCTGGGTAACACTAGGCTTTATGGTAGCTAAACGTAACATTGCTAGAAAATGGAGGGTGGAGTCGGGACCGGTATATCGAGATTGGGAGGTTGATATGAATTGGTGCATGCAAGCTGAAAGGGTGGTCTATGAAGGAAGGGGTTGTCCACAAAAATGTCAAGGATCTGGAGTGAATGGAATAAAAGCAGGGGAATGATCTGCTTCCCAGTCGAGCATAGCTCCCATTGGGGGAAACACTAGTGACGGGGCAATGCAATGCAAGAATTCCAATAGCTACATGTTACAAAATAGAAGGGGAAGGGGCAAAACGTATAATATTGTACTCACGTTATAAGTCTGTTTCTGATGCATATAAGACATGTAAACTATGAGCAATTGCCGATAAGAAGGTTGGTTACTGTATTTGTCTGCAACAAATTTTTAATAAAAAAGAGTTTAAGAAAAATATCTAGATTCAGCTGAGCTCAATAGATCACTGATACACATTAAACAATACTTACACTACAATGTTCAAAAGTAGTAGAATTATAAAAAAAAATGGAATAGACTAAATCTATGCCTATCTAACCTATGCTAGAGACTTATCCTAACCTATTCTACACTACCTTATACTATTTAACCTTAACACTATCTTAACTTAGCTTATTGTACCCTACGCACTTAAAACATCATTGTAAACATCAACCCCCACCCCCTTAAGGCACATCTGAAGACAGGACAAATATAACTATACCTAAACATTTAACCTAAACAAATATATATTTATTTGTTTTTTTGTCAATGTTGTCAATCTGTGTTTTTTTTTTTACAGGAAACCCACATGAACCCCTCCAACAACCCCTAGTAATCCTATTTCACAATTAAAGAAAAACATCCATATGAAACCCCTATGTACACTAACTTAACACTATACTAAACCTATGCTAACCTAACCTATCCTACCAACTACTTTAACAACAAGGGTGCCTCTTCAACAGGCAGAAATGGGTGGATGGGACATGGAGTCCCCTAACGTTTGCCCTGCCCCACTGTGTTTTTATTTCCTTTAGCAGGGACAGGGACTGGTTTTCTCCAGCACTGCCAACCTTAATTTAATGTCCGAAATCTCCTTTCTCATGTCCTGCTCAAACTTGCCCTGCCCTCCTGTGGGCTGGTGTGTGGGTGGCACTGTCACTGATGGTCCACTTCCAGATGTTGCAAGAGTCGTTGACTGTTATGGTCCTGCTGTAACATGCCTTTGGCTGGTCACACTTGCTTGGCTGGTTGTTGAGGCTCCCCTGGGGAACACAGACCATTTCCCCTTTACCTTTTCATTCAGGTACCAACATCCAATGGCCTTGTATGACCTGGCAACTCGTTTTAAGCACTGGTAGCGCACCTTCCTCTTCTTGAAATTCTGCATTTTCTCTGGTGTCATGTCATTGAGAAATCCAAACGCCCGCGTTGAGAAATCTCACCGGTAAGTGGATTTTTCTCGCTTGCACTCGCCAACTTGACATTGGGGAGCACGAGCAAGGAAAAATCTTGCTGGGAGGTGGATTTTCCTCGCTTGTGCTCGCCAACATGGAAAACTCCGCAAACTCCGCGAATGGAGAGGAGTTCACCGCCCGGGCTTACCTATGGTAATAGTGACAATTATGATGGTCACACTGTAACATAGAAACCACTGGTTCCCAAATATGGTAATGCACTATAGCCATGGTGTGTATCAATTATTTCTTTTGCACAAGACAATTTAGTACAAAACATCATGTGGCCCTTACTTCATGGTCCCTAACAGTTACAACATAACATGATACACATCACATGGCAGTAACAATTATCTACGTATGTGTAGGTCCACCAATTGAAATGCTGACATACTCCAGAAAGTCTGACTCCCTGCCCACAAGATCTTGCCAGCGATGTTTATGTTTTTGGGTCTCCCAGTCCACACCATGTACCAGCAAGATCTGCTGCCGGATGTTTTCGCATCTGCTTTTCCTGACCTTCACAGTTTACCCCTGGATCACTCTTCCACCAGCTTCCAGCATTGTGGGAAGGTAGTGCATCACCAGCTACTGAAATGTACCCAACTCCTGGGAGTTCATGGACCTACAGCGCTTCAGGCACGGCATTATCCCACCCACTTATTAGTAAAGTAAACCTAACTAACCCCCCTAATACTCCAAATACAAAATACCCCAAAAGACAAACACCCAAGTCGTACCAGTACACTTGACAATAAACTACACAAAATACACACACAATTGTGCAAAATACACACTAGCAGACATAACACACCAACTTCACAAGCTACACTCTCCTGCTCCAAACTCATCATCACTCCCAAGTACAGATAGATAAACTGTGAGTAAATGTGAAAGTGAACCTAACTTTGCAGTTCCTGATTTCCTGCTTGCAACATCCATTACATCACTTTCTTTGCTGGGTGGATGCAGGATGTTTTCAGGCTATGCATGTTTTTTCTTCATGCTAGCACGCTTTACCTCTATTGCACTAGACCCGAGGGCTTGCTATGTTTATCACAGTAGATATTTCGCGTATGCGACAGAGCGTCTTTTTGGGTATGTGGCGGGTTAAAATGTTCCTGCTGATGTGTCTAGCGTGATTTTTTTAACACTAAGTAGAAAATATATAGTATTTTTTTTATTATGATGTGCTATTCATGTTCCTAATGACGAATATATGACATTGCAACGCATGCATTTACAACGCATGCCTTTACAGCACAGTCAGTACAATGACCACGTTGTTACCACACATACCATTACAACGCAAGTCATTGCAACGACTTGCTGTAGGGGGCACTGGAGTTTGGAATTGTATAATTTACTATTCCAACTCCAGTCTGTGCAACAGTAGGGAAGGTGTTGAATTGCAAATCCAACACCTAAAGCCCCTACAGCAAGTCGTTGTAATGACTTGCGTTGTAATGGTATGCATGGTAACAACGGGGTCATTGTACTGACTGTGTTGTAATGGTACCGCGTTGTATCGGCAGCGTTGTAAACGCTGTTTCCCGTGTGTAAATAATCATACACATGTGTGTGATCATCCGTGTCATGGTTCTAATACTGATACATGAATAAACACTTTTGAGCACTATTATATGGGTGGTATGTGTGGCTGTTATTTCATGCCTACCTATTACTATGTATATGGTTCCACCAATGATGCAAGAGTCAACCCAGCAAATTATAGGCTAATTGCCCTAACAGATGTAGAGGCGAAATAGTTTGTAACATTATTACTTAAAGATCTAGAGGAATGGGCAACGACAAGGAAAGTTATTCCAATTTTTCAATTCAGATTTTGTAGGGGACAGTTAACAATCACAAACCTGCTGTTACTTACCTTGTTGGCTGAGAAAGCCAAATACAAAAAGCAAAAACTTTTTATCTGTTATCTGTCTAATGGCCGCATTTGATTCTGTTCCACGTAATCTCCTTTGGGCAAAGCTTTTAACATGGGGAGTGCCAAAAAATCTGGTGGATATGATTGTATTGTTGTATACAAATACATGGGTGCAGGTCAAAGTGGGAGATGGAAGATGTACCACTTGCCGCCTTGAAACACATAGTGGCCTCAAACAGGGCTGCGTACTTGTCCCATGACTTTTTAACCTTTTTATGGCTGACTTATCACATCATCTAAACAATGTCAATGTAGACTCTCCAATCCTTGCAGGCCAAAGTACAAAATATTTGCAATATGCAGATAATACTATTCTATTGAGTCACACGCAAATAGGGCTGCAAAGATTGATAGAGTCATTTGATCAATATATATTAGCGAATGGTCTACAGATTAATACAAAAAAAACAAAAATTTGGATAATAGGATCAACTAAATCTGATAAGACAATATGAAAAATTAATGGACTATCTATTGAAACAGTAAAGCGGTATAAATATTTGGGAGTTACACTTGATGACAGAATGACTTTTAAACTACATTTTGATAACTTGAAGGCCAAAGCAACTTCAATGTCTTTTGCTTTTAGATTACTGCGTGATAACTATTATGCCCAAGCTACAAGTATTTATTGGAGGTAATGAAGGAGAAACTCATCCCCTCGCTCACATATGGGTCAATAATTTTTTGGGGCAAAGATAGCCAACTTTTGGATACATTACAAATAAAAGTTTTCAAATCAATTTTTATGATCACAAAAAATGTTGGACACGCTATTGTTGTTAAACCAAACATTGGTTAGGCAAGGTGCATTTTTTAAATGTCTATTTTCCACTCTAGTTATCGGATCCTGAATAATAATAACAATAATAAACTGGTATTTGTAAAGCGGGAACTAATCACCCCTAAGGGTCTCAAGGCGCTGGGGGCCGTCGGGAAGATAATTAAGCAAGCTATAGCCCAGAGTCACATGGTGCTGGGCTGAGCTGCCTCCGGCACTGGGGATTGAACCGTGAGTCCATGCTATGGAGTAAGCCGCCCTGGACGCTGCACCACACTTGTCCCCCTTTTGCATATATGTGCTGGCAAAAAATAAATAAGAAAGAGTATACCAGTCCATGGAGATCATATTTAACAGAGAGTTTGAATAATTTCAAGCTCCCATCTTTTGATGATATGGTTAGAAATAAGATTGTTTTAAAACAGATTTTAAATCAATCAACCAAATTTGTATCATTTTTATTGGATCAGGAGAAGATTGCAAAAAAAAGCATGCCTGGTCGATTATTAACTTGTATAATAAAATTGAGCCCCAATCCTATCTAACCTCTTTTTAAAACCGGCGGTAAGGGATAGATTGCTTAAGTTAAGGTTTGGCCACTACCCCACAAAAGATGGGATCCCCAGATGGGTACAAGATTGACAATCACAAAACTGTAGATTATGTGGCTGTCACAATAAAACATTATTGCACATTTTATGTGTTTTTCCCCAAAATGCGTCGAGAGGTTAACATTATTAAAACCGATATTTAAGGAACAAGGTGTCAGAATGTGTCGCCAAGCGATTATACTGTGCCTCCAAGGGCGTATCATTAATTTAACAGTTTACTTCATTAAATTTATCCTCATAGCTGAGAAAAAATTGGCTCAGGATGATGTTTTGGTCATGCTACAAGAATAGAAAGTGGCTATGCCAAGTATCCATATTGTGTCATCCATACTGGTATTGTTACTGGAAAAATCTTTACTATGTCTATTTTCATTGATGACATCGTATCCAAGGTTTAATGAAATCCTAAGAAGTATGGATGCACTTTATACATGAAGTATTAAGATTATATTTAGACATAATACGTGTATACTTTATGTATAGCTTCCCTTGAGGGACTAGATAAAGACACATTGATTATTGGGCAGAGAGAGGGTTCAAAGACTGATCGTATGGATGGTTTGATCAATATGTATGGTGATCAATAATAAAATGTAATGTTTTTATTAGGTTATGAATGAAATATTGTTTTATGCTATTTTAGGTAGTTTCATTGGTTATTAAGATATGTTATTACTTCCTCAACATTTGTAATGAACTTATGAAATAGCTCTGTTTTATGAAATGTGTTTTTTTATTGTAATGATTTAAATTAATTGGACAATAAGGAACAATTGGAAAGAGTCAACCTATGCGATGGCCACACTGTAATACATGTACTAAAATCTGTGCAAGGGCAACATTGCCCATGTACCACATTGGAGGCCTTGGGTAGTAGTCCAGAGGTGTAAGTGTCCAACCTTTGCCTGCACACACATGCAAGGGGGTGTTTTGATCGGGCTATGTGAGTGAGTGAATGAGTGCCATTTGCATTCAAATACCATTTCCCTTCAACAGTGACAGTGTTGACATTTGTGGGCACAAAGACCATTATTTATGGCAAATGTGGCATGGTTTATCAACATGCATGCCTTGGTATGTTCTTGTAGTTTTTAATGACAGTATGTCTACTTACATTACTCCATGTCTACAGTATGCAATAAGTCATTGCATCTTGTGCATTGCATTGGGAGTACAGATGCAACACAGTGGCATAGGCAACGTTTGATAGTTAGTGTTCTTCTTTTGTTAATGGAGCTAAATATATGATTATGACATGTCAAAAAATGTTGTTTAATGGCTTATGTTGACTGTGGTTGTGTGAGTGTTTTCCATGCACATCCTATTTGTAATACTGCAATGTACTTCTAATAAAAGTGGCCTCCTCTGGTAACCAAACACATGGCTAGCATCAGGATTGCCCACCATCTATGTGACAACACCAAGATCATAGTGCCTCCCAAAGGTGATCCATCTTCATATTGTAGTTAGAATGCAATAAATATTTTCTGGTACTGGATGATGTTATATATTGTATCATTTACTCTGCTAGACGAGCAGTCTGTGTGACAGCCATAAGTGGAACAAATATTGTATGCCAGAAGTGTAGTGTGATTTATGGAATTAAAATGCTTACAAGGTGTTAGTGTTGTGAATATTTATTCATAGTCAGAGGCACATTTGTCACTCTACAACATTTTTTTGATGATTTATGTTAAATGTTAGTCAGAGAACAAATGGGTGATGATATTATCCCTCCACCTTTTTGCTGCTGATGAAGTTGCAGGTTGCATAGGCTCCTCTTCTCCTTTTTCTCCATCATCCTGCGTTTCTGGTTCCGCATTGTCCTATGGCAAAGGCATCTTTGTCCTGATACATATGTTGTTTTTGCATACCAATATGATCTTACATGCCATGGGTGGGGTGTATAGTAATCTACCCCCTGATGTATCATGACAGTGGAACCGCGACTTGAGGACACCAAAAGTCTACTCCACAATAGACCTGATTCAGCCAAGAGCTTGATTGTATGTCATCTGTGCTTGGTTTTGGGTATACTTCACCGGTGTCATTACCCACAGCATCAATGCCAACCCTTGGTCAGCTAAAATAAAGAAAATAGGTGTTACATTGGTCTGCACTCATGATGAGGGTGATACTACATTAGTCACCATTGTGGCCTGTGTCCAGCTTTCTACGTTAATCTTGCAGATGCTCAATTACAAGCAATGGCAATGCGTCACTTACATACAAGTGAGAATTGGTAACAGAACAACACAGACAAGTGTGGTGTCCTCTCTGTTGCCTACAGCTCTTGATATTCAGCTAAGTGGCAATGCCTTATAGGAATTGATCAGTCACCAATGGCAATATATTCTTTGGCATTGATTAGCCAATTGTCTAACATGCTTTTCTTGTGTTGACGTATGGGTGCCATGCCAAACTTTATTTATTTATCTTTCCAAATACATGACCAATGACAGTAGCTGTTAGAGTATCTTATTTCTGGCACTCAGCTTTTCTACATTTTTGATTGCATCTACCTTTTTCTATGTGTCAGGAGTAGAAATGGAAGTGGATGTATGAGAACATCTGACATGTTTATCTACACATGGTAGTGCACAGAGTCCACTGTGGGGACAGTATACAGAAGTTAGTACAAGTGTTGTGATGTTGAACTGAACAGTTGAACAAGTAGATTGTCTACACTACAATGCAAGATATCTTGGAGACAGTGTAGGTCATAACTTTTACATTAATGGGTATCCATTGATTGTGTGTCTGATCTGGCAGAAGCAGTGCAGCTTTTCTCTATGACACTCACAATATGTTCCTGGAAAGGTAGTTGTTAGCTGTCATACGGGATATAGATTGTGCATGAGGGGGCACCGTGCTGCACAGTCTGGGACCTTGGATGAGAGCTGTAGTGATTTTAGCAAAACACTTTTTACATGTTGTGCACATTGGATGTGACGTGTGTCTATGATTTGTGATGTGATGCTGCATTGTTGAGGGTAACCATTGCAGTGGTTATGTATGGCAATGGTTCTCAATCTCACAGAAGTGTGATATGTCTTCTCTCCTCTTGACCATGGGGATAACTTCTAGTACACAAACTTCACACAGGAAATACCTTGCATACGCATTGTCTATTGGGCCTAATCATTAAGATCTGTTGTTACTTGAGTGTATTTTCAAAATCGGATAGGCACATAGGTCCTATTGTTGCTTTTCTGCCACTGTACACCAATGAGTGTGGAAAAGGCTGCGCTAACCTGCATCCAAAGCAAAGTGGTGGCATGTGCATTTCTTTGACATACAGCACATTCATGGGGTTCTACGTTCAATTCAGAACATAGGGGCAGATTACGATCTCGTTCGGAAGGGCTCCGACCGACCGAATCTGTCACAGTTACGAATGACCGATTACGATGCCCGTAAACTGTAAGGGCTATCCGAATCGGTTCCGAAAGGCATTCGGACAGGTCGAGCCTTTCCGGAACCGAATTGTACAGCTCTATGAACTCGGTTTCCGAGTGAGCGAGTATGATGACTGATTCGGACAGCCGTTCCAAATCGGTTTCTCCGGAATGAAACGGCTGTTGGAATCAGTCTTTCGGGGCGCGTAGCAGGTCCCCCTTCAACCAGAGCCCTCCAAATCGGGCCCCTGGGGGCTCCCAAGGGACCCTCATTTCCAACCATGCACTTTGTGGCAGGCACCAAGGGGTGCCTGCCACAGGGTGCAAGGTTTTCCCCAACAACCCCGTTTTTCAATGGGAGCCTGTGTTCTTGTTCAGAACACAGGCTCCCCTTAAGGTCAATGGGAGTCTGACCGAAACATACCCAGATGCATCCGAATCGCTCGGTTGGACTCCCCTGATCCGAGTCATTTGGAAAGCATTCCAGAATCAGTTGGAATGCTTCCCGAACGAGATCGTAATCGGCCCCATAATGGTGTGTATTGGCAAAACCACCAGCCACCATTGCACCATTGTGAACATGTGTCAGCTTGTAGTCTGGACAGAACGTTATCTTTTCATTAACATATTCCGAAACCATTTTCATGGTATCTGTGCTTCTCCCTCTTACAATGTGTGCTACAGATTACTGGTCAACATCATATTGGAAAGAGGAATGAGCCCTATGCTTATGTATCCTCTTTTGTGATCCCCTAGGGTGGCCACCACTTGCACAATGTCACATGGTCCCTGTAAGTTGGATGTGTGTAATGATGTTGTGGTCTACTTTGTTATTGGCTGGAAAGGGGTGCCACATTGTCTATGATATAAATATTTAACATTAGAAAAATAAACAATGTACTTTGTAGTGGCCTGCCTTACTTCATACCTATTAGGCCTTGAAATGTTATGCAGACATATTTCCTATTACCATGATGACACGAAATGGGCATGCGGTCCACTATAGCATCATGATAGATTAAAGTCCCTCATCCCTTTATACTTGCTAATGTGGCCCACACTGGCTTAGTAAGTATCAACATGTGTGACTAGTTACCTTTATGTTGTACTTTTGCAGTGTTATATGTGAAAAGTATATGGGGCCACAGCAACAATGTATGCACAGTAGAATTCAACACAAGACCAATTTGACAATGTTTTCCTACATGATTGAGTGCCTTGTGGTCTGTCTTGTCTTTGACATGTACTTACCGACTAGCAGACCATTACCATAAGGTCCCATTCTGGAAACGCTGATTAATGGTAGATTGCCAGAAGATGTACAAGTCATGCGCACTGCCAGGGTACTTTGCAAGTACATTTGTGAATAAGCCCAGATGGTCCACGATTGCCTGCACAGTCAATTAATAGGTGTGTTTCCTGTTGCGGTATATGTGTGATGTTTCCGCAGAAGGCACAAGTTGTGCAGTCCATTGCCCCCAACGCATGCGGGACTCCAGCTATGGCATGGAAGCCTTGCCTGTTGTCCTGTTCTTGCTCTGTGTTGGGGAAGTAGAGGTACAGTGGGGCATATGATGGCATCCAGTACAGAACCTGGAAAAGGATGCCTGGGATACTCCTACCACTCAGGCGGTGGTGGGTTGGAAAGTTCCTGACGCCAGCATGTGCAGGACAGCGAGTAGCTTGGCCTGTGGAGGGATGTTTATGCAGCGCTGGGATGTTGGCTACAGCCTTGGTGCAACCTGGTTCAGGAGGCGGACAATGGACCTCCTCTTGAGCCTGTAATAAGCTATGACCTCCTCTTCCCTGAGGTAAATGAGGGTGATCCTCTGACAAAATGTATGCTCCCTTCTCCGAAGTTGTTTCTGTTGTGGTAGTGGTCTCCTTGGTGCTCCTAGCTGCAATAGCAGATGATCCATGGTGTAGGTGAGCTTGCCAAGGTGATTTGGGTCTGTTCTACTTTTATACAAGTGTGTTAGTGTCATTTTTAAGACCAGGTATTTCCTAGTGGTAAAAAGCTGCCACTAATGACACTTAGCAGCAGTTTATAATTTTTAACAGCATTCCTGAAAATCCTTGTACATATGGCTTGTGTTTTGCAGGTGTTTTACCGTGGAACACCTATCTTGCATATGATTTTCAGTAAGTCCCACTAGCTGAACTGGTATTGTTGAAAATAGGCGCTAGCTGTGGAAAAGTGACGCTAGAGGGGTCTATCGACACTTTGTAAATAAGGAGATAAAAAAAACCTCTGCAGCGACAAATAAATGATACTACAGCTGCGTTAAATCCTTGTAAATATGCCCCTATATTCTCTTAAACCCAGACTGTAAATGCCCTTTGTTGTTAAACATTGAGGCTTAGACAGATAATAGTGCCACATTTTAGCAGGCACTTGCAAGGAGTGCGGGGAGCAGCCCTCCACATAATCCCCCAAATTCTAATAAGTCTGTCAACGCCCTGCCAAAATTTTCCTTTCATGGAACTTTTTTATTTGCAGTTTTATATATATCTCGAACTTGACCCCAAACGAATTTGAGTGCTTTTACATGAGCACCAGTTGCATTACAGATGGACTGGGGCACATTCAGTTTTAGGCACAGAGAGATGTGTGATTTGCTGAGAATCACAGGATGATGCACCTCCCTACCGAGACTCTAACCCTGTTCTCCAGCTTCAAAGTCAGCCGCTCTAGCAGGGCAGCATGAAGCAAAGCAGTATCCTGCAGTGGCGCTTGATGGGTACTTGGAGGTGGGCTTCAAAGGTTACTGTCCTTTGACTGGCCATGTCTCGAGATTTTGTGGGGGCTGGGATAGTAAGGTAACCCCACCCTTCCGTACCTTGTCATAGGGTGGAGTGGGGTCTTTGATGCGTACTGACACCATCCCAACCTATGATGACTTAGGAAAGGGTGGGGAGCCATTTATAATTAGCATGCAGCCCTGCCCAGGGTGATACTCATGCCACATGGAGTTGCTGCAAAAGGAACACTAGTGTGCATCATATGGGGGTGGACCCCCAAGACAACAGATAAGTGTGGCCAGGGCTGCACTGAAATAAGCCCTCGAACAGGCACGATGCCTGGCACATGCAGGCCACTGCCCGCAATAGTGCATGTGTCAGGGAAATGCCTGCCTGGCTGCCTGACCCTTGCATAACACGAGGGTCAGAGTATGACTCCAGCACTGAAGGAAGACACCACTAGTAATTTGGTGCTGGTTATCTGCCACGTCAGTTTTCCTTCTTAATGTGCCAGCCGTACTGATTAATAAATAATCACAATACACAGTGTGTAATGTGAGTATTTAATTACCAATGTTAGTGAACATAAAGCAAGTGGCACATAAAGCAGGGGGCAGAGCTCCAACACCCAAAGAAAGCAGCTGCCACTGTCTAAGTGAGTGGTAATAAACTTACCTCTCATTTTTTTAATCTCAAAGAAATATGATCTAAAGAATGTGCATGCCCATTGCTGGGCTACACTTGCTTGGAAAGTTTTTTATAAAAAATAGTCTAACAATTCATCCAAGCTCATTTCAAAGAACACAACATCTTGGACTTGTACCGTCTGGTCTTTCATCCTAGGTATGGTACAGAATCAACTGCGTAGGGGTCTCCAACCAGTAGCTCATGAGCTACTGTAGCTCTCCAACTACCTCGGAGTAGCTCACCTGTGTGCAGCTCAGCTTATTAAATTAGAAAGCTTTTGCTTCGTTGAATTAATATACATATAACAAAATTGAGATTTTACAACACTAATACTATTAGTAGCTCTCAATACGTTTCGTTTACCTGAAGCAGCTCTCAGTACAGAAATGGTTGGAGACCCCTGCTTTCATGGAAGTGTGGTACATGCTGTTGTTGTCTGCATAGCAGTATATATTATCCCAGCTTGTTATGTTGCACTCATTAGGTACAGTTGATAATATTTACCAAAGCTTTGCTGTAAATGCTGCAGCCAATGCCAGGAGTCTCAGACTCCACATTGTGGGGCTGTTTCCCTTCTATGTCCTTATAATTGAGTCCCAGAGAAAGTTACTCGCAATGTCCAGCCTTGTCCCTCATATTGTTCAATTTTTATCTTGAGAAAATATTGCATCTAGTTCACACAGAGGATCTTAAAATCCAGTCTTACACAGACAGCACTCCATTCATATGGAGAAGGTATATCTATTAGAGACAAGAGCTGAATGCAGTAGAGGACCAATGTAATGTTGCTGGGGCCTACGTACGTTTGGTTCCCATGTGTTTCACCTTCACTCCTGTAATATTGAGCATTCCTCCAACTTGACAGGCACAGTAAACATCATGCTGTCACCTGGGATGCCAAAAATAGTCTGGGGCGCGAAATTCCCATAGTGGTCAAAATTATTGAATCAAATTGTTCAAACTTCAAAGAGTCCTCTACTTTCTTCCTAAATCTTCCTTGTCAAATCTAAACATGCTTATGAATGCCTTTTTTGGAGTCCTTCTCATACCCAGCTTTTGCATCGCCTGTGTGTTCAAATTGTTGCCTTCTGGCTTGTCTTTTCTCTTCAAAAAAAGACTTGTGAAGGCTATAGCGAAGGCTTGTCCACAAGTTATTTCATAGTTTACCATCTTAATATTTGGCTGTCAAAATTACCTGCTACTCTTCCAATCAGTGTCTCTTTTAAAATACCTTTTGCGGCTAATAGTTCCACAAAATTGTAGATTCTGTGTTCCTAGACCAAGACTTTGCAATTAACTTTGTCAACAACACAGGAGAAATATTCCATAGCATGTTTTAGGAAATGATTGGTTGGCTTTTACTCTGACTTCAGTACTTTCTGTAATTCAAATTTAACATGCTTTGATTAGGAAGCTAAGTTTAAGTCAAATCATCTCTTTCACCACCATCTTTTATATGGTGTGCTTATAAGCAATTTCATTAAGATTGCATGTAAATATAAAGGATCTACCCCCAGTCGCATTTGACGCACTCTAGGAAGCACTGCCAGAGCTGCTTCCCCAGATCTAATATCTCTGGAAGGGGTGTAAGCTTTAATCAAGGGAAAAAGGTAACTAGGACCCCTCTGATTCAGTATTGTGTGCATAAAACAGAGAGCTTTGAAGGAGACTCTGTGCTTAATGGGGAGTCTGTGTAGTTCAGCCAGACCGGGACTAATGGTAATCCATTTCGGAATACTTAGTAGCATCCGGCTGCTGCATTTTGTACTCTTTTTCAAGCATTTACAGTCTGCCTTTGGAGACCCCTAAGTAGAGCACATTGCAGTAATCTAGTCGGGACACCAACATAGCCCGGGTTACCATTTTTTGAGCTGAGTCCGGTATTAGCCCTAGAATCTTCCTCGACAGCCTCAGCACTCCGAAACAGGTGCCCACCGTGGCCCTGATCTGACTTTCAAATGATAGCTGTACATCAAAAGGGATGCCCATATTTTTCATTTTGGGTTTAGGGATTGGGGTTCACCAGGCCACCATGCGGAGGACCAAATTGAGGGATGTTAGCCAACCACCAACAACTTTGTTTTGCCTGCATTTAACTTCAGACAACTAGCCTGCATCCATGTCACCAGGTCAGCTAGACAAGCTTTAAAATTCACTGCAGCACTGCCGTCATCGTGTGCTAATGTGATGATTAGCTGAGTGTCATCAGCATATGACACCATTCTCACACCATGGCCCTTGATTACGTCTGCCAAAGAGCGGAGATACAAGTTAAAAAGAGTAGGACTCAGTGCTGATCCCTGTGGCACTCCCGACTGCAAGGGGATAATGTCAGAGGTATATGGCTTCTGAATTAAATGAAAAGAGCGCTTGTGAATGAAATCTGCAATCCAATCAAAAGCTCTTCCCTTATGCCCGGTGTCCACAGTCGTTCCAGCAGCACAGCATGCGAGACTGTTGAATGCTGCACTGAGGTCCAACATGATAAGAGCACCAGTTTTCCCTTTGTCGGCCACTCTGCGTAGCGTCTCCAAGGCTAGAAACAAGGCAGATTCCATGCTATAATGTGGCCTGAAACCACAGAGTTAAAAACTGGTCTATTCAAACATTTATTACAGGAGCAAAGTTTGAACCTGTGTGGCATAATTAACTTCTGTCCCATTGTACTGCTACCAGCACTTAAGAAAATCCTAGAAATAAGTTGCAGCAAAGCAAGTTGCTTCTTTTTTGGAAGATCATGTAACAGCACTACTTGTGCTCTGATTTTACTTGACTTGTTAACATCATTTGATATGGTGGACCATAATACTCTGAGCACTAAGAAAAAGCAATGTGGTATTGTGGAACGATCCTGAGTTGGTTTACTTCATTACTTGAAGGGGATCCCAAAAAGTGATAGAACATAATCTCCTACGCCATGATATTGGGGGGATCAACGTAGATCCACATTGTTACTTTATTTATTCACTATCTAAATTCGCATTTTAGTTGAATTGATCGGGACACATGAATGCTCCTTTTATACCTTCGCTGATGCCGCTCAGCTTATTCTTCATTTTAGTGAATCAAGTGGGGAAAATCTTTTTGTAATCTTTGACCCAACTATGCAAGGTCAAAGATTAGATGACGTCAATGGGCTCACATCAATCTAGATAAGACCAAAGTCCTAATAGTGAAGAATAACTCTGCAACAAGGTCCACTCTATATGGCCTAGTGAATGTTTAGCCTTTCCTACTGCCACGCATAATGTAAAGAGTCTGGCCATGATTTTTTGACTCTGTTGTAGTGTCCTCCTGTGCCTACTATTTACATAGCTTAAGGCCTATCTTCCCCTTTCTCTCTGAGGATACTACGCAGTCAGCTAAAACCATCTGGATATGGGCCAGACTTGACTACTGTAATTTATTGTATGTTGGATTATCCAGGCACTAACTACATAGACCGCAAATCACTTCGAACCAGGCCACGGGATTGGTGGTTCTTGTCACTCAGTTCACCTCAATTTTAACAATTCTGCAAAGAATTAATTGACTACCAATCTCCAAAAGAATACACTTAATGTTACTTATATCACATAAATTAACCTTAGCAGACTTGCCCTTCATTCATAGTTCCAGATTTACCAAATATATACCCACTAGGTGTTTGTATTCTTCTAGTGCCAACTTGTTAGTTATTTCTTGTTTTAAAAAATCATCATTGTGAGACAAATCCTTTTTTGTGCTTTCAACCATTCTTCCATTTGATTTGAAGATTATTCCTTCTACCTCAGTTTCAGTAAAACACTCAAAAACCTCCTCTGGATAATCATCCTTTGTATTGTTCCTTTGAATTTTAGCACCAAGACATCTTCGGGTGAAGATCTATCAATATACATTAAATTTAACAAGCAATGCCAGCAGTGGGAGGATAATAGTCAACCAATCAGAACACTGTGAGATTGAAATGCTCTTGGGAGGGACAAACAAAAGAATTTGGAGTAAAACCAATACATCAAGAGGGGATCATTGCTGCAGCTTTGTTGTCACAATTGTCTCTTCTTGATTTGATAGCTTTCCTTCATATTCTTGTGTATGTAGTAAAGTTGCAGCAATGGTCCCCTAGGATTGTTCGCATTTCACCATTCAGTTTTTTGGACTTTTACTGTGAGCAACTCTCCCTATTTGAGTCTCACTGATAGAAAATTACCAATAATTGAACTGAACATGTTAACCCCCAGTGTCTAGCCTTTAACCTAAAGATATCAGCCTTGCCACTCTCTGCATGTCAGAATTCATAACTGTTTAAAGAATGATGATCTCAGACAGTTTAGGTATATACTATCCATAAATAACGCAGACATGTGCAGCATTAACAAATATCACCAGATCTAAAGTGGTTAGACAGTAAAAGAGGTTTTGTTAACCAGCATTAGAATTGCAGGCCGCTGCAAACTAAGCCAACAAGAATAGTAACCAGTTCAACAGGGATCATGAACTAGTTCAAGGATTCTCTTGGATAAAGATTAACAGGAACAAAGCATAAGAAAGCAACAAAGCCAAAACAGGATTCAGAATCAGAGTTAAAAGCAGGCCAGAAGTCAGATACCAGAGAGAACCAAAGAGGAATCAACCAGTAAAGGTGAGGGACAAAACCATGGCGAATATATTGTGGTGGCAAAACAAAACCAGTGGTGTTGGAACATTTTTAAGATTGCGGGTGCTGCCATCATTGTTACATCACTGAAGTCATAGGGATTGTGAAACATTTAAGAGTCACATAAAGTGCAGCAAACGAACAATGCCTATTCAGAAGGAGAGCTGTAATGATGTGAATTTTGGAGCACACTGTGCCAAATATATTACTAAAACATGTGGTAGTGCACTGTCATTTACAGATAGCAAATTTTCCATTGAAATAGGCACTCAATCAATCAATTAATCAAGTGGTATTTATATAGCTCAGCTTATCACTGAGAGGGAATCCAGGTGCTGTGCTGCGGGTATCAGTCGAAGAGCCAGGTCTTGTGTGCCCTCATGAAGTGAGTTAATGAGGATGAAGTACAGAGGTGCAGGGGAAGTGTATTTCAGGACTTGGTAGCAAGGTGGGAGAAGCAGCATCCTCCGGTGCAGCAGCAGCGAATGCGTGGTAACAGTGCGAGGCAAGGTGAGCGGAGGGGCCATTCCTGCGAGGTCGGTGGAAATTCAGGCAGCGGTTCATGGATGTGGGTCCTTGGCTCTAGAGGGCTTTGTAGGCATGGGTCAGAAGCTTGTATTGGAATCTCTTCTGGACGAGGAGCCAGTGGAGGTCTTTCAAGAGCTTGGTGATGTGGGTTCTCTTGGGTGGGTTGAGGATCAGTCTGACTGCTGCATTTGGGATTGTCTGGAGTCTTTTCATGAGTTTGGTGGTGGTGTCTGCATAGAGTCTGTTGCAGTAGTCCAGCCGGCTGGAGATGAGGGCCTGCATCACCGTTTTGCTTGTGTTGATGGGGAGCCACTAGAAGACTTTGCGGAGCATGCAGAGATTATGGGAGCAGGCTGAGGAGAAGGCGTTGACCTGGCTTTTTATGGAGAGTTTGCTGTCCAAGATGATGCTGAGGTCTTTTGGTGTGGGGATGGGTCCGAGTTCTGAATGCCACCAGGAGTCATTACAGAGGGAGGTGTGTCTGCCAAAGATCAGAACTTCCGTTTTGTCCGTGTTAAGTTTCAGGTAGTTGTTCTTCATCCAGGCTGAGACCTTCCTCATACAGTTATGGAAGTTGGCCATCGTGGAGGTGGGGTCTGCTGAGAGCAAGATGATGAGCTGGGTGTCATCAGCATAGAAGATGATGTTAATGTTGTGTCTTCTGAAGATGTCTGTGAGTGGTGTCATGTAGATGTTGAAAAGGGTTGGACTCAGGGATGAGCCTTGAGGGACGCTGCAGATGGTGTGTTTGGGTTGTGAGATGAAGTGAGGGAGACAGATTCTCTGAGAAAGGATGCCATCAATCTGAGCCCGTCATCTGTGATTACGATCTGGCATGTTCGATCGATGAGTATGTGGTGGGAGACAGTGTCAAAGGCTGCAGAGAGGTCAAGTAGGATCAGGGTGGCTGATTCTCCTCTGTCGAGTATAGTGCGGATGTCATCTGCTGCAGCGATCTGGGCTGTCTCTGTGCTGTGATTGGCTCTGAAACCTAATTGGGAGGGTCCAGCATATTCTTTCTCTCCAGGTGTTTGGTGTATTGGAGGTTGATAGCCTTCTCCAGGACTTTGGCAGGGAACAGGAGCAGTGAGATTGGACAGTAGTTCTGGAGCTCGCTGGGGTCTGCAGAGGGTTTCTTGACAAGCGGTCTTACCTCTGCATGTTTCCAGGCTTCGGCAAAGGTGGTTGTGGTGATGGACGCATTGAGGATGGAGGTGAGATGGTGGCTGATCTTGTCTCTGCCAAGGTAAAGAGTCAGTGCTTGCATGGGTCGGTGGGCTCTTCCGAGTGAATGGAGTTCATTAGGGTAATTGTGTTTGGTGTGCTGTGTTGTTCCCATTCAGTGAATGGGTGGATGGCTGTTGGATGCTGAGGAGGTCGGTGGGTTGGGGATCAACGTTGGGTGGATGACTGTTGGATGCTGAGGAGGTTGGTGGGCTGGGAATCTAAGGGGCAGATTTACAAGCCCCCTGCGCCACTTTTGCGTCACTTTTCCCATGTTAAAAGTGAGGCAAAAGTGGCGCAAAGGACTTGTAAATCTGCCCCTAAGTTTCTGTAGATGGTTGCTATCTTGTGGAAGTGGTCGGCGAGGGCATGGCAGAGTTTCTGTGAGGAGGGGATCGAGTTTTGGGGGATAGTCAGGCAGGTGAACTCTTTGATGAAGATGAAGAGTTCATTGTATGGTTGGCGCTGGTCTCGATCTGGTGTGTCAGGGCTTCCATTATTGCGACTTTGAGCTGGCAGTGGTATTTGTTGAGGGATGCCTTGAAGGTGGCTCGATCGGTGGTGTTCATGCTGGTGTGGCATGTTCGCTCCAGTTGTTTGCATCTGCGCTTCAACGTACTGAGTTCTGGGGTGTGCCAGCTGGCCCGTTTGGTGGATCTGTGCATTTTGGCTGGTTTGGTGGGAGTGACGCAGTCAGTGGTGCTAGTGATCCAGGTGCTGAAGTTCTCCACTGCCTGGTTCAGGTTGGTGGTGACGGTGGGCTGTGTAATGTTGAAGGCATCAGTCTATTGGTGCTGGGTGACCTTGGTCCATGTATGGAAGGTGGTGCTGCGGCAGTTGGGGTCATATGGCGAGACCCGGCACGGGTGAAGTGTACAATGGAGTGATCCGACCAGATGAGTTCTGTGGTGTGACCGTATCTGATTCTGTTGCTGAACCTGAAGATGGGGTCCAGCATGTGTCCTGATTTGTGGGTGGGGTTCGTGATCATCTGCTTGAGGCCGATGTTGTCCAGTCTTTCCACACTGTCAGTGGAATTGATGTACATTGGGCTGTCCATGTGGAAGATGAGGTCTCCTAGGAAGATGCATTGTTCGGATTCAATGGCGAACAGGGTGATGACTTCCACGATGGCATCACTGAGGCCAGGTCATGGTCCTGGCAGTCTGTAAGCGAGGGTGCCTTTGATGGTGGTTTTGTTGTTGGTGTGGAGCTGGAAGTTCTTGTCTTTAATTTACTCTAGCGGCTGCTAAGTTGTGGCACTCTCTTCCGGAATTTATCAGGATTCAGAACTCGCATTTGAGCTTTCATCAGCAAATTAAAACCTGGATAATTGCAGAGTAGATTAGTAGGGACTGTGTAGGTGATCTGCCCGTTTATGTGATCCACTTCTCTGTTTGCACTTCCTCATGCATAGTGCTTTGATACCGTTTGGTCTAATATACTTTAGAAATACCACAAATACAAATACATATGTGTTCCATGATCGGCGTGGTTTCGTCATCGGTGGTGGTGCGGGTGATCGATTTTGTGTACAATGGCGATGCCACCTCTGAGTCTGTTGATGTGGTCACAGAGTATCATCTTGAAGCAAATGGGTATTGCAGTGGCGCTGTCAGGACCCAATGCGGGGGTGAGTCAAGTCTCTGTAATGAAGGTCACGTCGTGGTGAAAAGGGCCACTTCCATTCGACCAGGAAATTTTCTAGAGACACACTCTGATTGTTCTTTTAAGCAGCATGAAAGTGTGAAGGAGAGAAAATTCATTAATACCCAATCAATTTAAAAATGGCGCTTCTAAAGACATAATACCCAAAGGACAATTTAGTGAGTTTAGTTAGATTTATTACAAAGCCAGAAATAACTGAACATACACACCTCAACACGTGGGTAAATAAATACAAAGCAAGCAGCATAAGGCCAAACCTATGCACCCCATTCAGATGGTGCAACATGAACAGGACTATTAGGTCAAAAAGAAGGATACAGAAGCAAGAGTTCAAATTTCCCTGCATCAAGGGTTGGTGAATGAAAAGCATTTAAATGTATCCCTACTCTATTACTAAGGTGACATGCCTACTTTAAATGGGTAAGTATTTCAAGTCAGGAGGCAATTTGTCAGTCGTGGAGTCTTCCTAAGAAGTCTCTCCACCGTTGAGATGGGTCAAGCAGCATAGAGCCACTATTGCACGAGGATGAGCTCGTTCTGAGATGCTCCCTCTCCAAAGGCAAGAAAGATGTGGGGCACTATCCCTAATTCCAACAACCAGTTATCCACAGGTAGAATTCCCATGATGCACTTCTCACACATATTCCACAATGGGTACAGACATGAGCGTACTTTTTCACAGTGTTCTCCATGTACATCCTTTGCAAAAATTTGTCCTTGGTTCCCATGACTTCTCCTGCATGAATCCGACTTTTTCCCTTATCACCTCAAAGCCATGTATTTGGAACTTTTTCTCGTCTTGCCTAGCTGCTTAAACAAAGACATTAATTTGCCTAAAAGAATGCTTCTCCAACTGCAATCCAAAACGTGAGAAAGAACAGATTCCACAGTGCACATGAAATTCAAAACATTATTTCTAAAGCGAGTGTTTGTCAGGGGTTTACATTTCAGGCCTACAGCTTTGGCTAACGTAAGAGAAATCACTTAAAAATTATGAGTCTGCACAACTTTAATACATTTCAACTAACAACTTTACCAAATTATAGAAGGTATTATTATTATTAAGCACATTTAGTACATGAGTAGTGTCAAACTTTACAACACGGTCTCTTCATGTTAGCCTTTCCTGCTAGTTTTACTATGTTAACTCCTCATACTACTTATCAGTAACCTAAACATGTCACATAGATACATAAACACGGTTCACAAGACAGGATTATATATGGCTGTGCTCTACATGTGATTATAATGCACCACTACAGATGAGTTAAATGCAAATACGAAATTTCCACTCCATAAGGGGCGAGGGTGGAGAGGATGTCCTAGACTTTGGTGGCGTGTTTGCAGAGCGATCTGGCGTTGATCAGGAGGCAGCTGAGTTCTTCTGGGGAGGCCTCGGCCAGCTAGGATGGCATGTTGCTGGTTGCATCGATGGCAGCCGGTCCAGGGGTGGAGGTGTACTGGCCGCGGATGCAGGTGAAAGGTCCCACTGTGGAGTGGGGCGATGCAAGGCACCAGTTGTTGCATCTAGAGTATAGGCCATGGAGGTCTGTGGTAGAGTATCTGTGGGAAAGAGGAAGGACAAGGGTTCCTGGTGCTGGGCGCAGTCTAGATGTAGACGGGTACACACAGGCTTGCCTTTGGTGTATCGGCAGTAGGGCCACACAGTGGCCTCAATAAGTAGTCCTGGGAGGTGAAATGGGTTGGCAGGGAGGTGGGAGGACAGTGATCGGGGAAAAAAAGCTAACTTTGCATAGACACTCAGTAACATACAAAACTAAGGGGGTCATTAGGAGCCGGCGGTGGCGATCCGCCCGCCATCCCAACTTGATTTACCCCCGCCATATTATTATATCGGGGGTATCGCGGCAGACGCAAAGTGCATCCGCCGCTTTTCCGCCGGTCGGCAATCGTTACGATTGCTGGCCGGGCGGACTTGGCCACTAATATGGTGGCGGTGCCTACCAGGCACCGCCATCCATATTAGGATGAGTGCGGTTACTGGCCTTTCCATGGCGGCGATGCCGCCATGGAAAAGCTGGCGGGGATGTGCTTTGGGGGCCCGTTGCGGGCCCACAGGGGGTTGGGGGGTGCACTTGGGGGGTACCCATGGTACCCCCCTGCATTCCCATGCACAAGGTGGCAGGCACCGCGCGGTACCTGCCACGTTGTGCATGGGAATGCACAACATGTCAATTTGGCATTGCGGCGGGTGCTGCTGTAAGCAGCACCTGCCGCAATGTCAAATAAATAAATAAAACATTTGGCGATGCAGAGCTCACAACGAAATTCGTTTTATTTATTTAAATGTTCACTTACCTGTATTCGGCCTTAATCCGTAGTTTACTACCCCCCACCCTGCCCCTCCCCCGCCCCACGTCACCGCCCGACCGGCACTCCTACCACGGGCCGTGCCTGCCCATAGGGCAGGGTGCAGTTTATTTAAAAAGTTGGACATGCACTTTTAAGTTTTACATGTCCTAGTAGGTAAAAACTCTTAAATTAGTTTTTCATTTCTGCAACGCCTACTCCTCCCATAGGATAACATTGAGTTACCTTATAAGCAATACATTTCAATTGGAAGCATATGAGAATGTCGAGTTTGGTGTCCAAAGAATTGTAATTTAAAACCTTTTTCAATGGTTTAGTCAGATTTTAAGGCATACTCCTGAAAATTCAACTTTTAGAAAATTGACATTTTCTTGTCCCAGGTATTTGATGCCTGCAGCCTGTAGCCTGGGTCACATGACTAGGTGTAGCTGGCCGTTGGTCTTTGTGTATTGCTCACAGACAGTAAAACAAGGAGGAATCGGTGTTGGCAGGATGGGCCTCCTCTGCCTTGATAGGGGGCACTTCTACCACGCTGGTATTCAGACAAAATATCGAGTTTGAAATGTCGACTTACACAAATATAGAGTTGTAAATATCGTGAGCCAGAAATATCGACAGCAAGAAAATCGTGGTCAAGAATATCGATTTTAAGGTAAGAAATATCGTTTTTAAAAATATAGAAGTCATTGTTATCGTTTGCAAAAATATTGTTGTTTAAAATATCGTTCTTTAATTAGTGTTTTTTTTGGATAAGTATTGCTTATGTTTTTTAATATATGTGTTACATTTTTAGTAGTTATCAATTTTATTTTAATTACATTATGCGTTTTTCAGTTCCGTAGCGGGTTGTGGATTCATAGGGGAATAGGGTGAGGGGAAATGTAATTATAATAAATGAATGATTATTTTTTATTTATTAATATTTATTTAATTGAGATTTTATAGTGTTAATTGTGGGAAGTAATTTATTATTAACTAATTATTAATTGGTTGTTAATTAATATTAATTAATTAATTGGTAATTAATCATGGTAATTGTTTAATTTTTCTAGGTGCGGGTTGTGGGTTTTTAGGGGTAAAGGGTTGGAAGTAATTTATTTTTAATTAATTAATAATTAGTTGCTAATTAATACTAATGAATGAAATGAAATTTAAATATGGAAATTGTGTAATTAATTTTGGGTGTGGGTTGTGGGGTTTATGGGGGTAAAGGGTGGGAAGTAATTTATTTTAAATAATTAATAATTAGTTGTTAATTGATATTAACTAATTAGTTTAGAATTAATTATGGAAATTGTGTAATTAATTTTAGGTGCGGGTTGTGGGGATTTTAGGGGTAAAGGGTGGGAAGTAATTTATGTTTAATTAATTAATAATTAATTGTTAATTAATTGAAAATTAAATATGGAAATTGTGTAATTAATTTTAGGTGTGGTTTGTAGGGTTTTTAGGGGTAAAGGGTGGGAAGTAATTTATGTTGAATTTTTTAATTAATTAACAATTAGTTGATCATTAATATTAATTATTTTTGGATAATTAATAAGGGTAATTGTTTATTTTTTGTGTGTGGGTTTTGATTTTATAGGGGTAAAGGGTGGGGAGTAAATGAATTTGATTTACTTTAGTTTTTTGATTGAAAATATATTTTAATTGTGTAAATCATTTTTTTACAGTTTAATTTTAGCTGTGGGTTGTGGGGATAATAGGGGTAAGGTGTGGGAAGTTAACACCTCCAAAGTGCTAGTTGTTTTTCTGCCCTGCCCCTGAGGCTATGACGGCTGTAACGAGGAGAGGCGACGCTGGAGCGCCATAAAATCTGCTGAGGCATCCCGCAGCGCGGGAGCCTCCAACGTTCTAGTTGTTTTTCTGCCCTGCCCGTGGGGCTGTGACGCCCGTGACGAGGAGAGGCGGTGCCAGAGCACCATAAAATCTGCTGAGGCGTCCCGCAGTGCGGGAGCCTCCAACGTGCTAGTTGTTTTTCTTCCATGCCCCTGGGGCTGTGATGGCCGTGACGAGGAGAGGCGGAGCAGAAGCGCCATAAAATCTGCTGAGGCATCCTGCAGCGTGGGAGCCTCCAACGTGCTAGTTGTTTTTCTGCCCTGCCCCTGGGGGTATCTACCCTATCTAAGGCCCGAGAAACATGCGTGGCAGAGGACGACCCCCCCTTCCTCAAAACATGATCTACTGGGCCCTTTTGTTGCATGTTGGACTGAAACACTGTTGGGCACGTTGACATGCAGGGTACCACTACTACTCTAGTGATTACCAGACGGTATAGTGTCAGGTAATGGGGGGCACAAAGCAGATGGTTGGGTTGGGGTTTAGCAAGAGAGGTTAAAATGGTATCCAAATTGCGTGACGAGGAGAGGCAGTGAGGTGTCCCATAGCGCGGGACGCTTGCGGGCTTGCCTGGGCTCGGACCGGGCCAAGACGGGCCCGTCTTAGCCAGTCATAGACCAGATGAGCCCGGGCTGGGCTATCCCTCTTCCTTTTGGAGTTGGAATTGTGGAGCTTCTGGAGCGGGTGAGTGGGCCGTAGGGGCTCCTTTTGTTGTCTGCAGTACTTGCTTGTCTTTAGCCCTGGTGGGATTACCTGTCCCAGGGCCATCTGGATTGTCTCACAGCTGTCACTATCTATTGATTATGAGGGGGCCACTGACAATTGATGATCGGTGGGAGTACCTATAACATCCCCCCGTCCCTCGCAGCATGTGCCTAGTCAAGAGGTGCCTTGCCTATATTCTCCCGTCACTGGTTAGCCCTTTGGGCGTCAAGTGTTTGGATTCCGGTACAGCTTCTACTAACACCACCAAATTTGAAGGGCAGAAGCTGGTTGGGGGGGCCATCATAAGAATTCACTCTGCTGGGAGAGATGTCTTGGGCTCTTGTGCTCTAGACGAGCCAAGTGAATCAACGTTGCCCCTCTGTCTGTCTGTCACCTTGGTCAGCAGGACTCTTTGCCTGGGACACTGTTTGACATAGTGAAATGGGGAAAAGGAAGGCACTACCCGTGACCCCCCTCGGGGCAGCCACCCCTCACTACTGATACATTCTTGGCAAAGGCCGTGGGAGCTATCAATAAGGAGATAGCCCGGGCCGAACGTCGGCTTTCTGTTGATTTAGGAAGCTCGGGCTGTGTTTCACATTCACTCCACCACCGGTATCTAATGCCCGCATGGCATCCCCGTTCCCAGTGTCATTCCCTTCATCCTTTAATCCGGAAACAGGCAAGCCTTCTTTTCGTGATCCCGCAGCCTCAGGATCAGCACCTGTCCCTCGTCAGCTTATACCACCTTATGATGTGGCGAGCCCTCCCGCTCCAAAGTGGCAAAGGAAGGCCGAGAGGGCAAAGGAATCCACTACGGTCACACAGAAGGGACAGGTGAGTGTTGGATTAGGGCCCAACGCGGAGGAATTGTTGAATCAGCTGGCCCCGGCGCTACATAGAATTAAGGAGACTCCTATTGACCTTTTATCACCGATAATGACCAAAACTGGACAAACTGGAGATGGCATCTAGGGGCTTGTCACGCAATTTTGATACCATTTTAACCTCTCTTGCTAAACCCCAACCCAACCATCTGCTTTGTGCCCCCCCATTACCTGACACTATACCGACTAGTAATCACTAGAGTAGTAGTGGTACCCTGCATGTCAACGTGCCCAACAGTGTTTCAGTCCAACATGCAACAAAAGTGCCCAGTAGATCATGTTTTGAGGGAGGGGGGGTCGTCCTCTGCCACGCCTGTTTCTCGGGCCTTAGATAGGGTAGATGCCCCCCACCTTGGTGTGCAATCCCCTAAGGTTGTTCAGCTCCCAGTGATTGACCTTTCCCTAGCATGCGCTCCTTACACAGTGGTCCTGTCGCTGGTCCCAGCCCTAGCTGCCAACAAAGAGGAAACTACCACCCAATTGATTAATAAATCCTCGCATTAGCTAGCTCAGTATTCTGGGTTTTCTGAAAGGGATTATCATGATATTTTGATGACGAGGAGGGGGGCTTGGAAACGTCTGACAAGTAAAATGTTTAATGGAGATTGTATCATCATCTCTACATGTCACCCAGAGTTAGCACAGAAAACCCTCTTTGGGGCTACTAAATCATTCTTCGAAGGCACATGCATCAAATTACTTCCGTTAGGCTTTTTCTATAGACCCCCACTGCGTAACCAGGGTGAGGAATTTTGTATGGGGGCGGGTTTACTGAAGGAGGTTTGGTGCGGCATGTGCAACTTAGAAACTTGTATTCCCCTTTAGAGGACCTGAATCAGCTGGATTGACTCCATGAATCGGAGGCAACACAAGCTCAGCCCCCCTATCAAAAAGGCTCCTTGTGTCAGGATCCAGAAGCAGTTAGTGCTCCATCGGTTCTATTGTCGACCAGGATATTATTATATCCCCCTCCTGAGGTGATCCTAAAGTCAATTTTGATATCAGGCAGGGCCTTAAAAGCCTTCCCCCCCTTTAGCTCATGTAGAAGGCACCAACTACAACTCCAAAAGTGAACTTAACCTTGCCTCCTGGAACGTGGCTGGTTTGTCCGCCAAGTTTTCCGATGACAGATGGCTTTCAAATATTAGATCATATAAAGAATATGTCTACAGGAAACATGGGAGACAGAATATTTTTTTTCTGGAAGGTTATAAGACATTTTTTGCACAGCCAAATTTCCAACATGGGAAGAGCGTGCGGGGGTCTTATCATATTTGTGGAGTTAGAATTATGCAAGGAGTTGCAGACATTTAATTGGGATTTCTTGGTGTTCCAGGGCATAAAATTGTATATGGGGAGAGAGCCCCCACTTGGTATAATCAACTTCTATAATATGAAGAATGGTAAGGGCCGGTCATCCAATGTCAAAGTCCTAAATATTACCCCAGACTCCATAAAGAGTGAGGGTCTTGAGCATATGAATCTTATTTTAGTGGGGGATTTCAATTGTCACCTGTGTTCATCTTTCGTAAAGACCTCTTCTATTGCACAGCCCTGTCCACTCACAGAGGACCTGCACATGGAGCACACCATGTTAGCGGATGAGTTAAATATTCTCTTATTCACTCATAACCTAGTGCACACCCTGGACCACTGGCACAAGGGACCTACCTCCCATCTGCCACCATCCTATAAAGGTAGGAGATCTGCCACCATCATAGACTTTATTTTTGTGTCTGCCTCCTTGGGCGAGGGGCCTGGCCTTATCTCCATAGAACACAACCAATTTAGCGATCATAATTCCCCGACACTAAAACTGAGGGGGGAGGGCACCCATACATTGGCCCCTAAGTAATTCTCAGTCGCCCCTAATCCCCACGGATCAGGCTAGGCGCCTAGGTTGGTCAACCATAGATGCCAAGGCCTTTAATCATAGCCTTTTCTCCTCCTGTCGGCATGAGATAGCCCTATGTTTCGACCACTATTCCTCAAGTGAGGACATTTTAAGCTCTTTTACCTCCATTGCCCAGGTGGTCTCAGGTTCCTTAATGACACAGTCAGTGAGGCATGTCCAGGCTCCCCACTCGTGGTTTGACCGTAAGTGCTCTCAAGCATTAAGGAGGTTAAAGGCAGCCTTGAAGCAAGAGCCCCGGGTGAAAGATAGAGTGGCTTATTGCCGGCGTCTTTGCAAAGAGTCAGTGAAACTACTCAGACACCAGTTACAAAAACAGGCGTGGGAGGACCTAGCAAAAGCAGGGGAGTTGAGGGACTCGGTTCTATTCTGGAAGATCATTAACAGCCCCTGCTTTGCAGAATCAGCTAGACCGTCCATGTGCTATCATATTACCTCAGACCAGTGGGTTTCCCATTTTGAAAAGGTATGTTCCGTAGGCTCCGTGGAAGAGACAAAGGTAGATATACCTCTTTGTCCAGCTGTAATTTCCATCAGTTTCTCACTGGATGAGGTACATTCAAGTATAGAGCTGCTATCGCTAAGTATGGCCCCGGGTCCCGATGGCATACCCCTAGATCTGTTTCGTGATAACATTGAGGTCTGGGCCCCCCTTTTAACCCAAGTCCTAAACTCGGTAGCCTTAAAGGAGATGTTGCCCTCCTGGTCCACCGCCATATTTATCCCAATCTACAATAAAAGGGGACAAGGACAATCCGCACTCATATCGCCCGATCTCCCTTATTGACGCTGTAGTAAAGGTCTTCGGTCGGGTTCTTTTATCCAGACTCTCTGTGTGGGCCATAGACAACCAGATTTTATCGGACGTCCAATTTGGTTTCCGTGAAGGCATGACAACATCAGATCAATGCCTCAACCTTTATCTTTGGCTGCCAAATACACCCTGATACAACCAGGTGTTCTGTATTTAGCCTTTATGGACCTTATGTCCACGTTCGACTGAGTCAACCGGACCAAGCTATGGGACATTTTTACTTCTCTGGGAGTGGACCCTTCCATTGTCCATCTACTTATTTCACTCCATGCCCAGACTACTGCGGCAGTGAGATACACACACGAGGGAGCAATCACAAATCATTTTAACTGTACGAGGGAGGTGCCAAGGCTGCATTTTAGCCCCATTCTCTTTTGCCATTTATATTAATGGTCTCTAGGCAGCCCTATTGGCACTTCAGTCGGATTCCCCTAGAGTAGGGAGGAGAGCCTTGCCAGTTTTACTCTACGCTGACGACACGGTGCTCATGGCCGGTATGGCCCGGGGCCTGCAGATTTTAATAGATAGCTTTATCTCTTTTATGACAGGATGGACCTGTCTGTTAATTTTACTAAGTCATATGTACTAGTCGCTGGTCAGCAGGGGCCTCGCACAAATAGATTTAAAGCGGGCCATCATATTCTGGCCAAGATCTCGGCTTTTCCCTACCTAGGAGTGTTATTCGACTACCGCTTACAGAGGAGAGTCCTCTTAGATGGGAAGCGCAGCGAGTTGAATAAATCCACTGGGGCCTTTATCAGCTTTGCCAGCAGACTGGGCTCATGGGCACCGGAGGTCGTTTTAAAGCTGTGCATATCCAAGGCCATCGCAAAAGTTTAATATGGTAGTGAGGTGTGGGGTACTTCCCTTCTCATAGTTTACAGGTGGTGGAAAACAAGCTTTTACGGCAGATTTTGCGAGTCCCCCAAGGCACGTAAGCTTGATCAGTGCACAAAGAACTAGGGGCTGATTACCTGGTAGATCAAGTGACAATTAAAAAATTACTTTGCTGGATAAAGATTTGGACACGCTAAGATAAGGGTTTAAACCCCTTGATTTTAGAGGATTGTATAGCCCTGGAACAGGGCACTAAAATCCCCTGGATACATTACATTAAGGAATCCGCACAGGCTATAGGAAGGCGAGACCTTTTTTTTGCACAGGACACTTTATGCCCTGGGGATCTTAACATCACAAAAGAGTTACATAATAAATTTGTCACTGCCCAGCGTGAAAAAAATTAGCTCAGTAAACCTACAGTGAGGGCTTATGTAGGTGTGCCGGATATGGAACCATACATTTTTGCACTCTCTAGCGCCCATGATAGATTTTTTATTACGCGCTTCAGATTTAATCAACTTCACCTTTTAGCTTCACCAGCTGGATTTCTTTCCTTATCCCAAAGAGACTCCTGTGGCTGCGATCTTAGATCTCCACAGGACGTGCTTCATTTTGTTTTATTGTATAAATTGTTTTCAGTCCCAAGAAAACAATTCCTCCAGCCCTTACTAAAGAGCTTGAAGTTTAGGCAGGCAAAAGTGACACTTTTGCAACTATAGTTGTTACCAAACCCATATACCCTCCTTGCTGTGATTAGTTTTTTGCGGGCAGCTTATAGGTCTAGCTTATCAAGAATTGATTGATCTCCCATCGCTTTGTATTCATGATATTTATATTGGTGTGACGGGGTATATAGCCATAGATTTCTGGGGTTTAAGTATCCTGTTATGTTTTAATCGGTCGTGTTGTTTTATTTGTCTTTATTGACTTTTATATTGGATGATCGTATTATCGTATCTTTTTATGGATGTGTTGCCATCTGAATAAAGATCACATTATTATTATTATTATTATTAATAATAATTAATTTGTTTTTTAATTAATATTATTTCTTTAATTGATAATTAATTATGTTAATTATGGAAGTACATTTGTTTTTAAATTTAGATGTGGGTTGTGAATTGTGTGGTGCTATAGGGTAGGAAATCATTTTTAAAAAAAATATGTAATAATTAATGTTTTTGTTTCTAAATATTTTCTAATTAAAAATATGTATTTGATAATTATTTTTTATTTTATTTAATATAATATTTGTAGGTATTTGTCATATGTATTTAACATTATAATATGTTTTTATTTTTTCTACTTTTAATATTAAATATATTTGCATTTTAACCTTTAACATATTTATATATATTTTTATTTACTTTGATTTTTTTTTTTTAAATTGTTGTTGATATTTTGTTATTTTTAATTTTGAACTGACTGGAGTGGGAATATTAATTTTTACGCTAACTCAATCCAACACTTTCCCTACTGTTGCACTGACTGGAGTGGGAATAGTAAATTATATCCCTCCACTATCCAACACTTTCCCTACTGTTGCACTCACTGGAGTGGGAATAGTAATTTTTACCCCTCCGCTATCCAACACTTTCTCTATTGTTGCACTCATTAGAGTGGGAATAGTAATTTTTACCCCTCCGCTATCCAACACTTTCCCTATTGTTGCACTCACTGGAGTGGGACTAGTAATGTTTACCCCTCTGCTATCCAACACTTTCCCTACTGTTGCACTCATTGGAGTGGGATTCGAATTTTTACTCCTCCGCTATCCAACACTTTCCCTATTGTTACACTCACTGGAGTGGGAATAGTAATTTTTACCCCTTCGCTATCCAACACTTTCCCTATTGTTGCACTCACTGGAGTGGGAATAGTAATGTTTACCCCTCCGCTATCCAACACTTTCCCTACTGTTGCACTAATTGGAGTGGGAATAGAATTTTTACTCCTCCGCTATCCAACACTTTCCCTACTGTTACACTCACTGGAGTGGGAATAGTAATTATTACCTCTCCGCTATCCAACACTTTACCTATTGTTGCACTAACTGGAGTGGAAATAGTAAGTTTTACCCCTCCGCTATCCAACACTTTCCCTACTGTTGCACTCACTGGAGTGGGAATAGTACATTTTACCCATCCTCTATCCAACACTTTCCCTGATATTGCACTCACTGGAGTGGAAATAGTAATTTTTACCCCTCCGGTATCCAACACTTTCCCTACTGGTGCACTCATTGGAGTGCGAATAGTCATTTTTACCCCTCCGCTATCCAACACTTTCCCTACTGTTGCACTGACTGATGTGGGAATAGTAAATTTTAACCCTCCGCTATCCAAAACTTTCCATACTGTTGCACTCACTGGAGTGTGAATAGCAATTTTTATCCCTCCGATATCCAACACTTTCCCTATTATTGCACTGACTGGAGTGGGAATAGTAAATTGTAACCCTCCGCTATCCAACTCTTTCCCTACTGTTGCACTCACTAGAGTGGGAATAGTAATTTTTACCCCTCCGCTATCCAACACTTTCCCTACTGTTGCACTCATTGGAGTCGAAAAAGTCATTTTTACCCCTCCGCTATCCAACACTTTCCCTACTGTTGGACTCATTGGAGTGGAAATAGTAATTTTTACCCCTCCGCTATCCAACACATTCCCTACCGTTGCCTTGACTGGAGTGGAAAATGTCAGTTTAAAGATTTTTAAATAGTTTAATGTTTTAATTTATAATAGATTTATTTTAAATTAGATTTTATGTTATTGGTATATGTATATACATAAACTATTAATTTTAATTTATTTTATAATTTTAACATTTTAAAATATATATATATCTATATATGTATATATAGATATCAAACACCAAAAGTTTTTGATATGCGACTACATGAACCAGAAGGCCACACAAGTGGCCACGCCCACTGGGGCTTGGTTTAAGGGATACAAGTAGCGCGCACACTCCTGCCTCGTTTAGTCTACTCAACATAGCCATTGACGAAGGGGAACACCTGAAACGCTTTTGGCTTGATATGGAATGCTGGTTCTCTGCCTAATCTGTTTGCAGCCTTCATTAAAACACGTGCAATACAACTAACCTGGCGGCTCTTTCATTGGGGCAAAACTTTTGGTGTTTGATGTTAGCGGCTTGCCCAGCCGCAGGAGAAGCCACACTGCAGAAGTGGGCCCGTGGAGACTTCAAACGGAGTTTCCAGCTCAACGGGAGGTAGTGCCTAATGAAGACGTAAGGTGGCAGCTGATTTTAAAGCGGGACTGTGCTTTCACCCACTGTGATTTGGAACTTTTAGGTTGGTGACGAACGCTTGGCCGACTCACTGGAGAATACTGAGTACGTGACTACATGAACCAGAAGGCCACTTAAGTGGCCACGCCCACTGGGGCTTGGCTTAAGGGATGCAAGTAGCGCGCACACTCCTGCCTCGTTTAGTCTACTCAACATAGCCATTGACGAAGGGGAACGTCCAAAACGCGTTTGGCTTGATATGGAATGCTGGTTCTCTGCCTAATCTGTTTGCAGCCTTCATTAAAACACGTGCAATACAACTAACCTGGCGGCTCTTCCATCGGGGCAAAACTTTTGGTGTTTGATATATATAGATATATATATATTTGTAAATATTTACAACATTTTAAAATTATAAAATAAATTAAAATTAATAGCTTTTTTAATTGTTTTAATGTTAATATATATATATATCAATTTTTATATATGTGTGTTTAACTTTTTAAATTAAGTTTGTTATATTTGTCAAAGGTATATTAAATCTCATTTATTTTTTTAATTAATGTTATTTAATATATTTAATATTTATTATTTTATTTTTTCTATATTTTAGTAGTATAATGCTTTATTTTGACAACATGTATCATCAAAGCTTGAAAAAGATGTTTAACCATGAGTTTACAATAAAACAGATTTAACTTTAAAAATACATGGTGAAGCAAATGTGTAAACAATTGTTTTAAAAAAGTGCTCACATACGCCATTAAAAATGGTACGGTTGTCGGAATTACAATTTGAAATTTTTATAAAAAGGTCATGGATAAAAAGATATAAATAATTACATAATAAACATTTTAAAGATCATTTAAAAAGACTATGGGCTCAACATCCTGCCTCGTTTGGAGAAACATTATATAATGCTCCAGGAGACAGAGACGTTGGAGACAATTTAAAACCTTATTACTGATGTTGGGTGGTGTGTTATAAAGTGCCAGTGCGTGAAGTACAATATTATTAATGGGTCGGACAATCATTGTGTGCTGCGGAGGATGGTTTACTACATCACTGTCTCATGCCCAGTGAGGTTAAACCTCCTTTTTTAGAGCTTGTTGCCTAATCCACCAGGCTTGGGCTAGAAATTTGGCCACACCGCACACAAATAGTGTTCTTGGATCCGATCTAAGAATACGCAAGGCTACCCGATGATCCAGTGTGGCCAATTGGCGACAAAAAGGTTTTAGCCATTTGGACCTCGGTGCTTTATAAGCTGGACAAACAAACATTATATGGGGGACACACTCTTTTGGGTCTCCACAACAAGGACAATCTGCTGGTGTCTGTTTCAATGCCACTTTGTAGTTACTGCGTGGACGGGGAGTGTGCCGAACCTAAAATGCATATACAGCCTCTTATCCCTAGGTACCTGGATTAAATCTAGGTAAGGCTCAAGGCCTCTAATCTGCTTATGCTGGAGGAATTCTTCCGTTAGTCTACCCGCTTTAGTCATACTAACTTCCTGGCTGGCAACCCTGTCCCAGTGTGACCGTTTGATTTCCTCTTTACTTGGTGGATCTTGTCTGTCCCAGTGTTCCTGGAATCCCAATGCTGTCAAAGATTTCCTAATGTCGGAAATCCATTTGATTTTACAATTGACATCTAAATTAATGACCTCAGTGAGTGCTTCGGCGTATGTGGAGAGTTCTGGGGTCCGTCTAATGTGAACCCAAAACAGCAATGGACGTAATTTTGCTATATCGCTGAATGACCGTCTACCCAGGTCAAATTTTAAGGGAGTCAGAGGTGTGCTGCAAGGGAGCATAACCAGGTTCCTTAGGAACTTATTTTCAGATCTGGAGATGTCCTCGACATTATAAAACCCCCACAGCTCAGCACCATAAAGAGCTGTGCTTACTGCCTTGGCATCATATACCGTGAGGGCCGGAGCAACTGGTCTGCTTTGTGAGGAACGATGTTTTTTCCCTAGTGCTCCGGTCACACGTTTATGACCCAAAAGCATCTTGGCTAAGTGGGGCTTCCAGGACATTTGGTCAGAGAGTCTGACCCCAAGGTAATCAAAGGTCCTGACTCTCTCCAAGTTTGTCCCACCGAGTGTAAGATGGCTCCTAAATGATTTGTGGGGGTTAAATGTCATGAACTTTGTTTTTGTGGCATTGATGATCAGTCCCTGGAAATCACAGAAAGTTTGAAATCTATTGAGCAACCTTTGTAAGCCTGCTGGGGTCTTTGACACCAACAGGGTGTCATCAGCAAACAAGAGCGTCGGGACTTTATTGTCCGCGAGAGTTGGTGCGTCTGCCGGGTCTTCTTTGAGGAAGCTAATCACCCCGTTCATGTAGAGAGAGAACAGGGTGGGTGCCATGCCACATCCCTGGCGGACTCCTCTGTTAACAGGCATCCGCTCTGTGAGTTGACTTTGTGATCCCCACCTCACCTGGGCATGATTGCCCTTATGAAGCCTAAACAATACATTGAAATTGGGAGGGGGAATGCCCATATCTCTGAGCACTAGCCACAGATTATTCCTAGGTATGAGGTCAAAGGCAGTCTTTAAGTCGATAAATGCGAGATAAAGACTGCCCTTGCCAATTGTCACTTTTTTCCAGTATATTAAAAGCAACCTAAAGACCTGATCAATCGTTCCTGTGCTGGCCCTAAAGCCAGCTTGGTATTGGGAAAGAATATCATTGTCTTCTGCCCAATGTTGGATTCTTTGCAACAGGACTCTGCCGAAGACCTTCTGCATTACATCTATTAAACTAATTGGTCTATAGTTTGAGGGGTCTTCTCTTGGTCCCTTCTTGTAAATTGGAACCACCTCGGCTCCTTTCCAGGATTCCGGTATTGGGCTTCCGCTGGCAATTGCATTAGCAAGGAGAAAGATATAGTGTGCCCAATTAGTGACATCTGCTAGGAAGAGGTCTCCAGGCCGGCTGCTTTGGCCGGGACGATTTTCTTTATAGCAACTTCAATTTCGCCCAGGCAAAAGTAGTCGCCGTTGTTATCAGTGCTAGGGGGATCAAGAGGAGAATAAAGCTCCTCAAGCGTCCCAGTCTCCGGTGTGGAGTATAGCTTCTCAAAGTGATCATACCGGGATTGACTTGGGATGTGATTTGAAAGTGGACAATCAGTCGTCCTGTTACCCTGTGAGACTAGGGTCCAAAATAAATTATTATTCTTGGCTAGGCTTGCTTCTTTAAGTTCCTGCCAATATTACTCGTCCCAAGTGACCTTTGCTTGGCTGAGGGCTGCTCTATAGTTTTTCCTGGCTATCCTGATCAAAGGGCAATTCTTGTCTCAAATTGCTTTGGCTAGAAGCTGCCGTTTTTCCCTGCAGTCTTTCGTGAACCACGAGTTGGGCCCTTTAGTCGATGCCCTGGGCTTATAGCTCTTACTCGAGGCTAGAAAATAGGCACCTACTCGGTCCATTGTGCGAGAGAGGACATTTAAGACATCTGTCGGCCCCCGTGAAACAGAGACTGCAGCCTGAAGTGCTGATGTACTAGAGGCTAAAACTTGCCGAATTCCAGCGATTTTAGTTTCCTGGAGTGCAATCTTGGGCCACTTCAGAAATCTTTTGCAATTAGAAGGGGCAACTTCTTTGGTTATAGTTATGGTTTGCACATTCTCAGCATGGCTAGAGACTGGCCAAAGTGGTTTCATGTAGAGGAAAAGGGGTTATGATCACTCTCAGTAGTGATGCCAACTTTCATATCTATAAGATCTGCCCAAAGCTTTACATCAAGTAGGATATAATCTATCCTTGAGGGGCAACTAACTCTGTTATGGGTGTTAGCACCCTGACTGTCTGATAGTGTTCTCCCATTTACTGCCCTCAGACCAAATTCCACCGCAAGAGCATTGAGTAGGAGAACCAGCTGGATCCATCTTTTAACTGGGGGTAAGTTGAGCAGGGGTGCAGGACATTTATTGTCGAACTTCTCAACCCCCAGAAGGTCCTCTGTATCCAGGGGTTCGAAGGTACAGTTGAAGTCTCCTGCGACCACAATACTAGAGTGAGACAGACAGCTAGTTAGAGCTTCCTCCAGGGCTGTGACTATAGGCGAAGGTCTGCCCCCCTTAGTCCCCCTTATATAGACATTAAACAAGTCCAGGGTATTGTATTGTATATTGTATATAGCATTTATAGAGCGCAACAAACACCCTGCGGGTACCCTGGCGCTAAAGATACATGAATGCAGACCAACGTGAAGCGAGAAGGACAGAACCTAAAAACATTACTCAAAAAAAACGACAGGATCAATTTCTGGGGAACAACCACGTTTTGATCCTTTTCCTGAACAGGGACAGGGTACTGCATTGTCTAATTTCAATTGGGAGTGCGTTCCAAAGTTTTGCAGCAGCAAAACTAAAAGATCTTCCTCCCAGTCTGACCCTGTTGAACCTGGGTACCTTTGCCAAATAAGCAAAAGAGGAACGAAGGGTCCGGGTAGGAGTATACCAGACCAATTTCTTCTGCAACGGCCTAGGACCGAGTCCATGCAACGCCCTAAACCCTATACAGAGGGATTTAAAATAAATTCTTTGCTGCACAGGGAGCCAATGTAGCTCCGCTAGGCACATTGAGGCAGAAAAACCTCGTGGCCTAGACAAGGCCAATTTCGCAGCCGTATTCTGAACACGCTGCAGTCTCTGTATCAGATACTTAGGGGACTCCAGCAACAGAGCATTGCAGTAGTCAAGTCTACTTAGGATAACGCCTTGAACAACCAAGGCTCTAACCGAAATTGGGAGCAACGGGAGAATCTTTCTCAAAGCCCTAATGAGGCCAAAACAGCACCCCACCATCTTGTTCACTTGCGTCTCTAGTGACAGGTTGGCATTAAACATAACTCCCAAATTTCGCACCGTCTTAGATGGCGCCAAGACAGTAAATGAGTCAAGGGGCCAGAAGTTGTGAGGAAGAGGCAGATGGACCTTCCCAACTGCGCAGTGTACAATTTTGGTCTTATCCGAATTAAATTGTAAAGAGTTATTACGTAACCACTGCGCAGTGTCATGCATACATGCATGAAAATCCTCCAGGGCATTGGGTAGGGTTCCATCAAGAGATAGAATGATCTGAGTGTCATCAGCATAATTTACCAATTTTACATTATGAGCCCGAATGATATTAATCAGTGGGCTCAAATAGATGTTAAATAAAATTGGGCTGATGGCAGATCCTTGTGGAACCCCATGACAGATATTAGTGAAGGCTGACTGGAAAGGGGGAAGGGCCACTGCCTGACACCTGCCAGATAGATAGGATCGAAACCAGTCCAGGGCGGTGCCCACTACTCCCACCTCCTCTAAACGTGTTAGCAAAATGTCATGGTTGACCGTGTCGAAAGCGGCAGACAGGTCGAGCAAAATAAGTATTGCTGATTGTCCCCTGTCTGCCAACAGACGCAAATCATCCAACACGGTCACCAAGGCAGACTCGGTTCCGTGTTCTGGACGGAAACCGAATTGTACATCTGCCAGACAGTTGTTACGTTCTAGAAAAGCTGACAGAGATTTGCTAACCAAACGTTCAAGAATCTTCACTGGGTAGGGGAGAAGAGAGATGGGCCGATAGTTACCTGGACAGGTTGGATCAAGAGTGGCCTTCTTCAAGAGTGGCGTGAGCTACTGCCTGTTTCCAGCCAGATGGTACAACTCCACTAAATAATGATTGATTACATATCTGTCGAAGCCTGGGGAAAAGTTCTGATGCAAATTCCTTCCAGATTTTGTGCGGAAGGGGGTCCAGTGGAGAGCCCGAGGAAACACCCATAGCAAGCCTGTTAAATTCCTCATCCGAAAGGGGCTCAAAATGGTCCAAAAAACTCAGTTTTTCGGTCCCTTCACCAATCTGTGTTCCTGCACCAGGCACCCCTCCCGCATCAACAAACGAAGTATCTGCCCCATAAGTCACAGCCTCTGTCCCCCCAGAAAGGTTTTTTTTTAAGACCAGAGATGATGGTACTAATTTTATCATTAAAAAAAGTAGCCAAACTGTCACAGAGATCTTGAGTAGGCTGAACCTCATTTTGTAGGCACTGAGGATTAGTAAAGTCATCAACAATTTTAAAAATGCATTTAGACTTATTCAGCGATTTCAAAATGAGCTCTGCGAAATATTCCTGCTTCGCAGCAAGAATTTCTTTCTTGTAGAGAGAAATAGCCACTTTCCAGGCGATCTTATCCTCATTCACATAGTACTTTCTCCACTTCCTTTCTGCCTGTTTACATTTTGATTTCAGGGCTCCTCTGGGTCCCCTGATAGTAAGTCTCAGGATATCCGGGCTTGAGCTTGGGTGAGAGGTAATTCAGCAACCCAGGGCAAGACTCACCCATATAACCAAACCCCCTGAATGGACGTCCTTTCCCCATGGTGGTTGCTGGGGAATGGAAGCACATATATCCAGATTTATACAAGGGAACCAAACTCCAGGTCTCCTGGAAAATACATATATCAGAGCCCTCAATTAGTTTGTTCCAATGGGGAATTGCCAATTTATTTTTCAAGCCTGCAACATTCCAAGATATTAATTTCAGTTGATGGCTTGGGGCAGCTCCTGATATAATACTCTTGTTTGGAGTACATTGGCTGTGCAGGGCCAGGAGGTTGGGCAACACCTGGGAGTCTAAAGGTGGTCTGGCTTCAACTTCCCAAGCCCCTCTAGAAGTGGTCAAGAAACTACTCAAGATCTTATCCCCCTCATGTCTGTCTTTCGATGGTTCAGGGTCTGTGCATGAGGGTTTGATGGTATGTTGGGAGGGCTTAGCGCTAGAAGGTGCAGGATGTAGTCAATCGATAGCCTCTAGTGAGATTCCTGTGTCTAATGGTGTAAATGGCTGCATGAAAGGTAGCTTGCCCCGTGTTGCTAGTAGGAATGCCTAAACTGTATGGAGGAAGTTTCAGGGGAGCAAGTGCGATATTCTAAAGCAAGAAGATTGTCAGCCAAGTCAGCCCTGCTCATAGTGAGCTCAATACAGTCGAATGGTTGGAATGGAGACATACGTCTCCGAGGCCTAGTAATATCATCCTGTATTATTGATCGAGAGCCCCTAACGTGGCGAATCCAATGAATAGCTTTGTTGATCAGAGAAAATTCATTTTCAAGGCTACTCTTGGGTCCAAGCTTGGGGACGTTGACCATGTACATTTTAAGAGGATGGGACAAATAAGGGGTTTCTGAATGATTTATCTGGTGTTGTGTCTTGGGTGAATGGCACTGATTAGTACAGGTTGCTGAATATTGTGAGGTCACTGAACTGTAAAGATCTGTAGAAACCCTACCTTTGATGTTACGTGGGTGATTAACCGTAGGGTAGAGTGAGATATGCCTATGGGAAGAACTAGTAAGGGATGGTGATGGTACAACTGATGCTGGGATAACCCTCTTCCCAGTAGATGCCATATGTGCCACATGAGATTGTTGGTTATGTTCTGTTTGGCTATTTGCACTTAGCCGGCTGGGCAGTTCCTTATTTAGTATCGATTTGACCATAGTAGTCAGGTCCATAATCATAGATTTCAGGGACCCTATCTCCTGTCTCAGCGTGTTAATAAGCTGAGATGTTCCCTGCGATTCTGTGTTGTGGTCATTATTAGGTCTAGCGCTGTGCGTGGAGGGTAACTGAGGGAGTGCCTCACTTAGCTCATTAGACACATCCACCAGTGGTAAAAACCTGTTTGTACAGGGAACTGCGATTTCCAACTGGGGGTCCATGGTATTAATGCTAAGAGGAGGAAGGAGAGGATTAAGAATCGTTGCAGATTCTGCCTGCGTTTGTGGCGATCCCTCTTTATTGGGTGTAATAGCTCCCCTTCGGGGGAGTTTCTGGAACATGGCTGGGATAGTATTTGGGCTTGGGGTATTTATTGTTCTGGGCTGGCGCTGTGGGGAGGGTTGGCCTAGGGTTTTCAACGTGGTTGGTTCGGCCTCTAGGATGCCTTCGCACTCACTAATGAGGGTGTCTATGCGATCCAACACGCACTGGCTGCCTGCGTGTTTGAGTGACTTCCTAGCCTTCTTCCCCTTGTGAGCCCGAACATTACCACTACCTCCCCCTCCAGCACCCTCCATTGATTTCCTTTTGCCCATAACTATGTAAATACAACACAATTATAATGTGAAAAGAAAAATATAACAAAGAATGACCAGTTGGCTAAAACTCGAGAATTCAATTAAAGGATAAAGTCAAACAAATAGATTGTGCTAGTAGGCTGATAGTTTTTAAGCCCTTCTTATAGTTCCAGAAAAGGGGAATCGTCAAGCCCTCTGCCTATAAGCTCCCCCTGTATGATTTTAAAGGTTCGCACAGTACCTTAGTTTGCTGGTATAGCTCCGTGGCGATGACACAAAAACCAGTTGAATGGGAGGTGGGAGGTGGCCCAGCCCTGCCTCTTCCTGGCAATGACGGGCAAGGACATTGGTCCGGGTTTCGTCCGGGCGCTGCCTGCGTGCGTCCCGCGCTGCGGGAGCCTGCGCAGGTTCTTATCTCGTGCCTCCTGGTGCTTAGAGTGACGCTGTGCGCGAAGGCGCCGTGCAGCCTGGGGGCGAAGAGTCCTGTCCCCCGAGTCCTGGAGGTGAGCTGGTGTAATCGGGCATCCCGCACTGCGGGAGCCCGCGCAGGTTCTTATCTCGCGCCTCCTGGCGCTTAGAGTGACGCTGTGCGCAAAGGCGCTGTGCAGCCTGGGGCGAAGAGTCCTGTCCCCCGAGTCCTGGAGGTGAGCTGGTGTAATCAGGCGTCCCGCACAGGTTCTTATCTCGCGCCTCATGGCGCTTAGAGTGACGCTGTGCGCCAAGGCGCTGTGCAGCCTGGGGGGAAGAGTCCTGTCCCCCGAGTCCTGGAGGTGAGCTTGTGTAATTGGGAGTCCCGCGCTGTGGGAGCCCGCGCAGGTTCTTATCTCGCGCCTCCTGGCGCTTAAAGTTATGCTGTGCGCGAAGGCGCTGTGCAGCCTGGGGCAAAGAGTCCTGTCCCCCGAGTCCTGGAGGTGAGCTGGTGTAATCGGGCGTCCCGCGCTGCAGGAGCCCGTGCAGGTTCTTATCTCGCACCTCCTGGCGCTTAGAGTGACGCTGTGCGCGAAGGCGCTGTGCAGCGGCGAAGAGTCCTGTCCCCCGAGTCCTGGAGGTGAGCTGGTGTAATCGGGCGTCCTATATATAAGATTCTATATTTTGTACAACTTGTTTTTTTACATTGATATTTGTTTTCTCCATATTTTTGTACTTACCATTATGAGTATAGGATGTCGACATTTTTGACATTGACATTTATAACTCAATATTGTGGTATGGGGATATTTTAGGTGTCGATACTCTCTCAGTGAACCTATCACGCTTGCACATCACAAAGACACTGCCTTAGTAATTTCCCAAATGGTTTCACACTAGTTAGTTGGGCCCCCAAACAAGCTGGGGCCAGGGCAGGGAGGAAGGAAATTCCAAACACCTCAGGGGGTAGAACCCTCCAGAAACTTCATCTACTTCAAGGCTGGAACAAAGGATAAATATTGGGCTCTTAGATCCAACTCTTCCTTACCCCTCTGGACATGTGGAAGACTCAGAAGGATTGATGTGCTGCTCTGTTTCCCTGCTACTCTGCTCTACTCTGCTGCCCTGTTTCCCTGCTGCCCCACTATCTGAGTGAGAAGGTTTGGAACTGCATCTTGAATCCAGGACCACCAGACTGACTCTGAGGTTTAGTTAGTTAGACTCCTGATCAGAACCTCAGGGACAGAAAAGGCTCCAAACACCTTGAATCATGCACCTTGACGCTGGCTGCTGTGAGTCCTTTCCTACCCTAGTCCTGAACCCTTGGAAGTAGGCCTGAGGATGCTCTGCCTGTCCAGCTGTGGTCCCCATTGGAACTGACGTGAAACAAAGCAATTACCTGCAAGTTTTGCCACACAGCTGCCAGCCTCATCGGAATCAGCGGTGAGCCACTCAAAGCTCAGCAATTCCTCTCTGCACAGCTGTCAGCTACATCAAAACCAATGCACAGCAACGCAAAGCCCAGAAAAGCCTTGCCGCACAGCTCACCGGAACCGGCGCAAAGCGATAAAACGCCCCACAAAGCCTCTCCACATAGCTTTAACCAAACCAACTTTGGACGACGCAAAGCCTTGCAAAGCAAAGCCGTGCAGACCGCACACCAAGGACATAAGGTACTTTGTTCAGCAGGCCAAACTTGGCCCCTGTATATGGCCTATGCTCCATCATGGTCAGCCTGAACTTGTGAGTTTGTCCCGGTCTGGCGCAACAATATAAACACAGTTGGCTCTTTGTGTTTTTAAGCACTGTTTTTACTGAAATCATTAAAATTGCTTAACTCTGGTTCTACAAATTAGTTGTTTGCTGTTTTGGTCTCAAATAATTTGTTAGATTTTACTCTATATTTCTAAATTTGTGTGTGATGTTTCTTGCATTGTGTTTTTACTTTATTATTGTTTGAAGTGCTGCATAAATACTTCACACATTGCCTCTAAGTTAAGCCTGACAGCTTTGTGCCAAGCTACCAGAGGGTTAAGTGCAGGTTAATTTGGGGTTTACATATTTTTCACCCTGACAAGAATTGTGCTTTCTGCTTGACTAAGCTTTCCCCCACTCAACCAGTAATCCAATTTCCTACATTTATCGTGTGTGCATCACTTAGTAAAGTCTCTTGATTTGTTTTAACCCTATTAAAATCTTTTTTCCATCATACTTTAGAATTCCCAAAACTTGTGCTTTGTTTGTGCTTTCCTAACTATTAATGAATTGTGTAATATTTCTACAGTTCATTCACAGGTTTTTACATTTGTTTGTGCTTTAGAAAAAAGATTGGCATACTATAGCATTTTCATTCACACTTCCTGTACCTCAGCAAGAGTGTTCACTTTACAAAATCCTATCACTTTGCAGTTAGAGAAAGAAAATACACACCCATATTCACCTGTCACGTCACATCTGTCTTTGAATTCACAGAAAATGTGACATGATAAAAACAAAATTGAAGACATTTTTTATTGTTCATTCACTTTCTGAACTGCAACATGGTTAGTTTTGGGGGTGCTGCAGCACCCACCCTCATGCCTACTTCCAGGGTTTATGGAGATGCCAATGTAATGAGGAAAATTGCCAAGCACCTTCTTGATGACCATTTACAGGTTAAACAGCACCTCCTCCTATGCTGACAATGTAGTCCCTCCATTTAACGTTCTCCAGGGTAGTAATCTCAGTGCCCTTGCCTCCATAGGCTGGTCCGCAACAATCCTAGAAGGATGTATTTTACAAATCTCTTATGTTGTTTCAACATGGCTATCAAAGGTCTTCAAGGCCCTTGTTCATTCCCAACTCTGGATGACGACTGGATGAGAAGTAGGCCTGGGCGAAATTTAAATTATGCCAGTGTCCTGTGCACAATTTCTGGAATTTTAAGTTACTCTTTTTATGTGAAATTCCCAAACATATGCAATTACATGACATCATGTATTTGTGCACCATTTATGACCAAGGATGTGCCATCTTCTGTAAACATTTACTGAGAATGTACAGGAACAACAAAACCCAAGAAATTATTGACACAGGGACGCATTTTACACAAAAATATAGCACTAAATGACAGATTAGCATTTTGTGTAATCATGCATCATTTTGCTGAAATTAGCAAAAGCAAATTATGCACGTTTTGCACATCCCTAATGAGAAGTAGCCTGGCAGCTCTGTCACAGTCAGGTTGGCTGAGCTCAGGATTGGCCACCCTTTGTGGGTTTACAGCTATTGTAGAGCAGCTGCTCTTGCTCAGAAGACAGTGGGCATGATTCACAATGATTTTTATATGAGTGCTTGTGACAACTAATTTTGATGAAATGTTCTGCTTTCAACATTACGGTCATCACTTTTTACATAAGGCTAGTACACCTCGTGAAGTGTTCAATTTTACACAATGGGGACATTGCCCTACACCACCAAGGGGTATTTCAAATGCATTTACACAGAAGTTTGACTATTTTTCTGGTTGTGACACATCTGACCCAGCCTTACTTATTTCATTACGGGCTTGCACCATCACCTGCAAAGAAAAATATGTTAGCTGATACTAAGATGGTTTACTCTGCTTCCTTCCTTTCCGAATTCTCTGTACAAGGCTTTGACTTTGGAGGGATACGGTGGATGCAAAATCTATCTGACTAAGGATGGGCAGGTTCAGGGAACTGATGCTTTGTTTGGTGTCTGTTTAATACATCAACAGATGATTTTCCTGAACAAAACTGTAACAGACAATGTGCAGTCATGTTCCCATCGCCATCCTAATCTGGCGGTGGGAAATATACGTTCGATGGTGGAAGGACCGCCTCAGCAGGGCCGGCGGTTGCCACCGCATGCCCTGCGGTGGCGGTCCTTCCGCCATCATAATCAGGCCCTAAATTCCCACAACATTTTGGGGTGCTGGTCCTTCGTATTTTTAACATGTCTAGTACGACTGTAATTGCAGGGTTTTTCAGGAGCATTGGCTGTAGGTTGGTCAGCACCTTCCAGGCGGTGTTTGGAGTTATTCCATCATTTACCCACTCCGTCCTCTGAAGAATCTTTGGAGGTCTTCTGCTGGTCCTGCTGCTAGTTGCAAGGATATTGCTTTTAATATTTTTGCTCTGCAATGGATGTCCCAGTTCAAAATCAAATGGAGCTGGCACTGCCTCATTTCCTGTTGGGCCTGAAACACATGGTGCATTTGTTTGGTGCACCATTGCTTTGAGAGATGGATGAGCACTAGTTCCTGTCTTTCCGGTCTGAATGGCTTCATTGCATACAGCATGTGTTCCGCTGTCTCTTGTGCACTTACGAGTGTGCCCTGGACTTGTGCTTGAGGCCGCAATTGGTTGACTCTGCAGACGTACACGTACTGGTGGACTCACTGAAGGCCCATCTGTGCAGCTGTCCCCTGTGGATACCTCTGCTCCTGGCTGCATTCTATGAGCTTCCCTAGGTTGCCTCCGCACCTAGTGGTTTGGATCTAGGCTCTGTTTCAGCGGAACACCAATTGGCTATGTTTGCTCCATCAGCGGCTGCTATAGGGGGTGGATGGGAACATATCTGCTCTATCAATTTGCTTCAAGGTGTGCCTTTGGGAACATCGTCTGTGGACGGTGGGAACAGCAATGTTTAATCTACCACTCGAAACATGAAAACATCTTGCCCTATGTGTGGTGCCCGATTTTAATGCAATTTTAAGATGATTTATATCATATACACTTTTTTGCATTTTTCATATGCTGATATATTCTTCATGATGGGATTAGATTGCTTTAGATAGCTTTTTAACCGACCTATGTATGAGGAGTGGTTGTCATGTGCCAGAGTTAGGCCTGGTAAGAAATAATGCCAATTTACATATATGTGGCTCTTTCTTAAAGTTGCCTTCCCTTTGTCACATCGACGTTTGACACACATTTGCATTCATGATAATTGCAATAGTTTCTGAGAAACCCCGACTTGCTGACACGAAAGAACTTTGTGAGGACGCTATCACACTCCCTTGACATTATGTGCAAGGCCTTCACATGTGTGATACAAACTTGCTTGTTATTACGTCCATATGGTGACGCAGCTATCTGTGGAATACAAACAATAGACAGCCTGATCACAATAATGGCCCAAGGCATGGATTTCCTTTTCTATATATACTTCAAGATGGAGGGCATACACCTCCTGAGAGATTTGTTATTGGAGGGAGACTGGTTAGTCAAACTAGATTTAAAAGATGCCTACTTTACCATCCCGATGGCAAAAGAACATTAACCCTTCCTTCAGTTTGTTTGGAACAACCATCTGTTCCAATTTCAGGCTCTACCTTTCGGACTTTCATCTGCCCCCTGGTGTTACACCAGGGGTATGAGAACTATTTCCTCACTCCTGAGGGAAAGAGGGATTCGGCTAATTATATATTTGGACGACATTCTCGTTAAGTCCTAACATCATACACATCATCATCATCCCACGACTTTATTCGATCTTGATAAAACAGATCATAAAAGTACAAATTCATCCTAAATATTGCAATGCAGATTATATAACCATATATACAAAGGTTAAAAAGACCTATGTATCGGGATTGTCATGTTCATAATAAACAATTTTCAATAAAAACCATTTAAAATTCAGTTAAAAATGCTATGAATCTCTTGATAACAGGTTAGGCCCATATTACAAAAATGAAACGAATTCTATCTTAATTATTAATGATTAGGCAACGACCCCTGTTTTTCCTCTTCCTAATTTAATACAAGCCCACAGAAATGAAGCTAAGGGAAAAACATACAAACAGATCTGGGAGGGCCTTTAAGAAATACATGGCCACCCTGCATTGTTTGAATTTATGATACCTCAAAATTGGAAGAATAAATATTTTTTTTTCATCATTGTAGTACTCACAGAATAATGTTAGATGGAGGTCTGACTGAACGGACCGATTATTACATGGGCAGGGGGACAAATCTGAGAGTTTGTATCTCTTTTCAGGGTACCCTAACATTAGTGGAATCAGGTTCCTTCGAAAACGCAATAGAATAAATCTATGCTGTGCATTATTAATGCGAGAGAGGTAATAAAAGCCTTCCCCTGGTCTAGATGGTACAAGATCATAGGCGATGGAAGATTTTTGAAGGTGTTTTTTTTTCCCTTTGGGCGTCATTTGCTCTCTGCAAGAATAGTTCTGTTATCCTTTTCTTCGGAACCCTTCTACAAGATTCAGGGTCCTGAAATAATTCACCTAGCCCTAATGTGTTCAATTGTGCCTTTACATAATTTAGCCAACCAATCCTCTTATAATGATCAACCTTACAGCAATCCTTAATGATACATTGCGTCAGATCTACAGTGGACCTCCGCCAGATTGAGAGCCACAATAGGATCGGTGCCAATCTTATGCAGTCGCTCAGATAAGGTAGCCCCAATTCTAAATGTAAGATATAATTTGAGGCAGATTGTAGTAGGGATACTCGATTTTAAAAAAAAGCCATCTTCCAGTTGCTGGAGGTGTTCGACATTAGCCATCCCCAAGACTCCTGCCCCATATGTTATAGCGCCCCTGGTTTTTGCGGAGTAGATATTTTTGACCGTGTCCAGAGGGCTAGCTCCTAGCTTCTTCGCAAAAGTTTTGATAGCTTGGAGACTCCTTTCCATACCCTGGACTCTTGCTGCCACCAAGTTAGACCATGAGTGATTTTTATCAAAGAGAACTCCTAGGTATGAAAAACAGTCTACCACCTCGATTTTCTTTGTTGCCAAATGAAAGTAGGGGTGTTTCTCTTCTATAGCTGATCCTGCTATGATTATAAAGGATTTGGATTCATTTACTTTTAGGTCTAAGGAGGCCATGAATGTAGAATATGCTGTGATTAGTGATTGTAAGGCTACCCCTGATCTAGCCATTAATACTGCATCGTCAGCGTACGCCAATATCGGAAGGGGGTATGATCGAATTTAGGCACATCCCGAGGTAAGGCAGAGAGAGTGGACTGTACCCCGTCTGTAAAGATGGAAAAAAGAAACGGGGCGAGAACGCACCCCTGCCTCACTCCCTTTACAATCTTAAAGGAACGTGTGCACTCCCCATTCCTGCCATACCGAACACACGCAGTGGCATTGGGGTACAGCTGACGGGTAAAACAAATTATCGGCGGATCAATGCCCATCCCCTCCATCATGGACCACAGCCTCTGATGGGAGACACAATCAAAGGCTGTGGTCAAATCCACAAAGGCCATGTAGATCTTCCCATCTTTTGCCTTAGTATATTTTCCCATGGATAAAGAGAGGTTTAGGCATTGATCTACCATCCCCATAACCCTCCGGAAATCATATTGGGCCTTCATAAAAATGCTATGGTTTTCTGCCCAGTCCTCCAATCTGGCTAGTAAAAGCTGTCCCATAAGCTTGGCAGTGGTATCGAGAAGGGAAATTGGGCGATAATTCTTTGGGGACCCCCTATCACCTTTCTTATATATTGGCACTATTACACTCTGCTTCCAGGATGGGGGGGACCCTCTAACTGGATGGTGTTAAAAACATTTGTTAGTAGAGGGACCCACATATCATAATTCTCCTGGAAGAGATCAATTGGGACACCGTCAAGCCCCAGAGCCTTTCCAGGGGCACAGGCTTCCAGGCCCTTTCTAACCTCCGATAAAGAGAATATTAGCCCGCCCTGGGATGCAAGATCTAAACCAGGGGTTGGGAGTATTGAAGAGGTGGTAGAACCAAAAATATTTTCAAAATATCCCACCCATGCATCTTCATCTACATGTGAGTCTAGGGAGGGATCTTTAGAATCTTTAAAGTAAGGGGCATTCACAATTTTCCAAAAATCCCTACTACTGCCAGAGATAGCTTCTTGTTCAAGATCTTCCCAAGCCTGCTCCCTGAGGTCCTTCTCACTTTTCCTTCTCGCTTGTTTGTAATCATTGCGTAGTACTCGTTTCTTAGTGGGATCTCTGGGGTGGGTTTTAAGGCAAGGGCTTTTTTTGCTATAGAGCATAGTGAGTCAAACCATCGAGTGGTTGGAGTAGCGTTTGTCGCCTTTGAACGAGTAAGTGCTTCTTTTAGTTTCATCAGGAGGGCAGTAAACTGAGTTACCAAGAATTTGGGCGATGGATTCTCTTCCAGGCATAGTATAATTTCTTTCTTAGCTTGAGCTAAAATTTCGGGGACCAAATTTAACTTATGGGCCTATGACCACTTCAGTTGGTAGCTATTTTTCCTGGTCAGGGTCACACCATCCATTACCTGCTGGTGATCTTTTGCCTTGGACAGGATGCTTAGGTGGATAAATAGGATGGCTTGATCACTGTGACAGGAAAATTGAGTGCCCTTATGGACCACTTTCCCATTTAGCAAAGCCGATGCTAAAACAAAGTCGATGGTGGACTCTTGGTTTCCCCTTCTAAATGTACTCCCTATCTCTCCCTCTTTTCCTTCATTTATTATGCCCAGATCCCACTTATGGAGTAATCTATTTAAGGTTTCACCATACTCATTATGTGTGAAGTGTTGAAGAGTATTACCATGGGGGTCTTCTGCTCAGCACACCATAGTTCCATTAAATTTGCAAAGATGGATGTTAAAATCCCCCACCCAAATGAGATTTACACGGCCCCTATTTGTGCTATAGTACATTTCTCTATCTCATTTGCTAAGGCATCTGCCACAGCCTTCATATGTCTCCCAAACTCGTTATTATAATAATTAATAATTAACCAAGTTTCTTCTTTCCTATTATCAAGTTGGACAAGCTGGAAATGGCTATTTGTAGAGCCAACCTGCCTGACTTGAAAAGGTATGGTGTTAGAGATTAGGGTTAATAATCCCCCCTTCGCCCTTCCAGAGGGTAATGGAGTTGCGGGGGTATGAAAAGTACGAAACCCGGGAAAAAAGACTGGGTCTTTGGCCCAAGTCTCCTGGAAGAGTGTAATCTCCAGTGATTGCCACAGATTTTGCCAGTGGGGGTTTACTATCTTGGAGGCTATTCCTGCCACATTCCAGGAAGCCATAGTGAACCTAATTTCCTCTGTGGCAGTCGGCGGAGGTAAAGTACTCAAGGCACTCTCCTGGCTGCTTGGGTCGGGGGTTACTGCTATGCAAGCCCTCTCTCGAACTAGTGGGGTTGATGGATTCACCTGTAACTAAGCACTGGGGGAACCAGAGTAATTACCCTCCCTGGTGGAAAGGGTGCTGGGGGGTTTAGTCAGTCGCAAGATTCCAGATGTGAAAGAGCTGTGAATCTATTTTGCAGCCTTATCCCAGAACAAGTATTGAAGCCCTTGTTACCTTTCAGGCCTGTAAGTACTGGAGTTCTTCTGATCATATAATCCCTTCATGGCATTACATCCTGGTTATAAAAATGCTCCAGTGGTAAGGAGAAAATCTATAAAGATTATCTAAAAGGGAGGGTCCCGTGTAGGCATTATTAAAGTTAATAACCACGCAGTCACCAGTTAAGGATTTGCTTATACTACCCACCCACTCCACTCTCCTAGCCATGATAATTTTAGTGGTCAATTGATAACTCCCCATTTGAGAACCCTTAAGGTTGTCTACTATTTAATGAAGACATTTGTCCATTAACTGTCTTGTAGATTCACTCTGGTTTTCTCGAAGGGGGAGAACATTCGCCAGGACCAGTACTAGTGGGAAGGCTGCTGGTGGAAGATGGAGAGATTGTTGCAAATGATTATCCATCGCTCCAGTATAGTTCTCACGTGATACTGCTGCCTGATTGGCCCCTCTAATTTCCTCTTGGGCTATTGGTGCCTGCCGCAGTGGATCCCTTGTGATCTTCTCTTGGAGGTTCCGGACCTCCCGTGGCATGTTTAGGTTAGGAGTACCTGTTAGAGGCTGTGCTGGGACCAAGGTGGTGACAACCGGTAAAGTTGACAATGTCGGTGAGATAGATGGTCCCCGAGCCTCATTTAGTTGAACTGAGCTTCTACTTCTGGGTGCTTCCGGAAGGGCATCTCTCAGAGGGAGCGCTCAAGATATTAATAGATGGTTCTGTGACTCTAAATCGGCCATCCTGTGTTCAATTTGAGTCAGTTTCGTTAAAATAAGATCCATTATAGAGGTTAACCTTTTAGTCACTCCTGTTCAAATAGGACCATCTTTAGCTACTTGGAGTGATACAATATTGGGTAAGTAGACATAATATCTATTTTTTTATATCGACATACATAAATATCGACTTTAGTATATCGATAGTACTAAATATCGATGTTGTGTATATCGATGTTAAAAATATTGATTTTAAGTGTTGTTTAAAAGTATGTAATATCGACTGTTAAAATATCGTTATGTTAAAATATCGTTTTTGTACTATTTTGTAATGTATTTATAGTTTGTTTGTAGTTAGTTAATGTTATAAAAAATTAAGGGGCCCATTAGGATGGCGGGCGGAAGCACTACCGCCGTGCTGGCGGATGCAAAACCCACAAGTAACCGTCCGCCCGCCACAGCCCACACGCCCGCACAATTAGGATGTGAAAATCCATCCGAACACCGCCCGCAAGCCAGCGACGCCGTCCGCCATCAAAGTGCGCCTGCCCACGTAGCGGCACAGCCCAATGGAGACACACCGCCCGACGAAATCACGTACCGCCCGGCGTACAAATTACGATGCCGCAAACAAACAGTACTCCCGGCTAAGAGACACCGCACGTGAAAGCAAGGCGGAAAACCGAACGCACAGTACGGATAGCAAAGAGGCGGACCCCCCGAGCATGAATCCAGCACTGCAGGCCCTCCCCATGCTCTACCTGATGCAGCACCTAGGAGTCAACCCACCGCGGAGACGCAGGTAGGCAGACACACAACAAGGGCACGCTAACAGCGCAAACAGTGCAAGGGCGGGAAAACTGTATATGCAACCCCCCGACACCCCTGCGTGGACACGACATATCCACCACTGCACCCACACATGCGCACAACGCAGAGGCCAACGGCAGCGCAATGTATGCGCCGCACACAAACAACACAGGGTCACAACCAAACACCACACACCCCAGCACCACCCAGAACGCACATGTCACGTGACAGCCCTGCCACAGTCATGTCCCCAACCGGCAATTCACTGGCGTCAAGCTGACATCACACAAGTGACCCGAACATATCAGTGACGTCACGCCAAATTAGGACACACCCCTGTGTGCAAAACACGGCGAAGCACACAGCGGCGGTAACATCACACAGCAGAATATGGACCCCGGCGGCAAAAGGCACGCCAGTACCACACAGAAACACCGATGCCACCCTTCACCCAATAACAAGACATGCAATACGTAACATCAAAGATACCGGGGACAGACAACAGGTGGCTCCAATCATGACACAAGGCCCAACGTATAGCGGAAACGCAGCCTGCCGCCCACACACGGGGGAGGAGACAGCACTGAATGACCTTCCATTCCCACACTGAAACCACATCCCGACTAAACAAGCCGGAGAAAACAGCCATTGTACCAAAAAAAGACCAACACAGGCATGCAGAGGGAAGCGGCCACAGGGCAGATAGCGCACAACACCAAAGAACATTCAGAACGGAAAAAAGAAATGATAACACTCCCCCATGTGGTTCGCATGCAAGTTATCTGGAAGGAGTCAGACACCACTGACCTTGACCATTCAGAGAAGCATGTGGGATGAGGGCCCGTGTCCTCCGCACAAGCCAACATAACACAAGTCCTGCCTCCCAACGACCATTACAGAATTCCCAGCAATGTCAGAGGTTGCACTCTGCAGACTGCACAGACAGCCGGAGCACGCCATCACATCGCCCTGCAGCAAAATGGCACTTGCACCACACCTACCCAACTACGCCGGACAGATCAAGCTGTACAAACATAACCTGATACAGATATTGGGATGTGACAATCTGGCCTTGCTGAACGTAAGTTACCGACTAACTTACCGCATCGCATTGTTCAGCTGCGTCATCCCCGTCTTCTACTGTCGGAGGTGTCCCTTCCACTATCCTGTGGATTTATGTCTCTCCAACCCGGCATGTCCAAGGGCGGATCTGCTACAACTATTCAACCCCCTGGACATCCACGACAGGGTCTGTTCAGCCTATGGGGGCATGGCGTATGTGGCTACTATCGGACCCACACTGCAATGGGACCACTGTGCCTCCACACGACGGATTATGGATCACAGTTACATCGAATGTCATCCAACATGTCCCATCATGCTCCTACAAGGGACAACTTACGACCTACACCTTGACAGCCACCATCCGCTACATTGGATGGCGTCCATGTTTACCACCAATGCCATGGAAGCCCTGCTGGAAGGTATCGCATACCTGACAACCTGTCAATTTGTCGGACCCCGCCGCTATACCCACAATTGAACAATGATGCCCCACACCGCACCCATGCTTGGCTTCCGCACGGACTGGGCAGTCACCAGTACAACAACCATACCAATCAACCTGCAACTGACACCACACCATCAACTACACTGCAATGACATCGGATATTTCCTGGACATGCACCCTGTTCCACATCACATCCAGTAACTCTGCATGAACAGGGGGAGGCAGAGGCATGTCATATGTGTATGGCAACCACATGGACAGAACTGCACGTACAACCATGCCATCATATGCATCCTGCGCCCAAGCCCAGATGCACCGGTCAGTGGACAGTAACCGTCCAACTGTAGTATGTGAGAGCTGTCACCTCACCCCCCCTGAACTTCCGTGCCAGGACCATTACATGGACAACAAGTGTATCCACCAACAACATGACCCCAGTGACTGTGACATGTCCAGTAGCCACCACATCGCAACAACAAGTGGGACGCCGTTGCATGCATGTATGCCCATGCCCTGATGTCACCTCCACGCACGTGTGCATGAGTAACTATAGCAGCAAACCTGGAACATGGAACTGAGATGCACCGTGCCCATGATGACAAGCGGACTGGTAGGCTAAATGTATACTGTCTGTGTCAGAGTCAGCAGCACCTCAGTAAACAGCAGATGTACATTAGCACAGCAACGGCTAAGCAGTTGTAACTCTGAAGCCCACATCCCACAGTCAACAACTAATCACATGTACCCCTACACCCTATGCTATGTGTAATCGTGCTAAGTACATCCCCCACATGCATTTCGCTGCCAGTAGTGTCCACTATACTGCATCACAGAGGACATAAGTCCCAATACATGGCTTGAATCAAAATTGTGTCTCTGCTGATTCATTTCACAAGTTTGAATGAGAGTGTGTGAAGTACACGGCAGTCGTGACATGACCATGTAGTCCACTGTCATTGGATGTCAACGCAAATGAGTAGCACAACTGTGGAAGACACACATGTGTCATGTGAAGCGGGAGTCACGCATGGCACAGGTGGGTGGGTGTGACGGGTAGGTGCGCACATGCAATGTTGAAACACGCTGTGTTGGGAGGAATCAGGAACAGTACATTGGCGCTCTCCATGGAATTAGTAAAGACCACCTGTCTGGGGATGAATGTGAACTCGTGTGTGCACAACAGGCGGGCACATGAGCAATGCTGCATCAAGTGTAGACGTCAGACCACCCTCCGTGGACATGCTGGATACTGCTGTGCGTCTGACAGGCCCTTGCCAAGGCACTCACATCCCCTGTCGACTAGGTGTATACCCAACATTGTCCACCTGCGCAGGCAATACAGGACACGGGATGGCAGTGGAGCATGGTGGGTGAGAGGCCATGGCACGCACCTCCTGGTCACATCACGCAGGCAACACATCCTCAATGTGTAGCATGGCACAAGTCATATGGAAGTAGGGGGGGACACACACATCACCAGCAGGAGTGACGTCACGGAAGGTGGCTCGCACCAACCCACCCATTGCCTAGATCTCCACACACGTTACATGCCATTGCAACTGAGGAGCCAGCGCGTGCACAAGCAGCTCCGAGCTCGCCCCAGAGAGGCCAAAGAGTGAATGTGTGGGTCCATTAGCTCCAGTTGGACACGGACTGGGCCGCTAGGGCAGCTACAGCCTCTGTGTGTTGCAGGTGGTGCATCCGGACAGCGGAGCCTGTCATGCATTGTCAATGTTGCCCCGGTCTCGAGTCGGGGCACCACGCAGGTGGACGGCGTCCCGCCACATATCATACCGTGAGACAGACCACTTGTTCAACTGGACCCACACATACACTCCTTGGCCTCTCTGGGGCGAGCTTGGAGCTGCTTGTGCATGCGCTAGCTCCTCATGTGCAAATGCATATTGGGGTGAGGGAGGGGAGGCCATGAGGACAGTGTGAGAGATGACTGTATGACTTTCTGTTAGTTCAAGGAATGCCCCTGATGTGGACACCAAAAGACGTGTCTCATGTGTATTGCAACTAGTAGATAAGCCGATGACCGTCCCATGTCTTGCATGTAGCCCCGCACCCAGCCCCGCACACTCGACACATCAAAATTAGTACCAGCACATCATACCATCCATTCGAAGCACTGACTGGGGGTGACAACCAGTGGACAGTCTTGTGGAGTCCACCCACGCCTACATGGGGGCCCTCCATGATCAATGTAATCTGCGTCAAAGTGACATCAGGGTCAATGACGGTAGTGAGCAGAGCTGTGTGCCCCACGCACTGATGGTGCATCAGCTCAACAGACCCAGCACCGAGTGCAGCAGGGGTCACATGTGCAGGGGCAGCCGTGCCTGGTGTGAGGGCACATGCATATAGACAGCACAACGACCAATGTGTAGTCTGCCCACATCTACAGTCCATTGTCAGGCGTACCTAGAAAATGACCACAAGGCAACACATCTGTGTGGGTGTACACACTGTGACCAACTCTGCGCAACCATCGACGTACTCGCCCTGTGCATGGCCCACCCCGCTACGGAGGTCACATTCAGTGCCACTATCTCACACACACACATCCCTATCACGAGGCATGGTGTGTCCAATGGACAGGACTGAGTTAGCGCCCATCCGGAGGGTCCTGTACAGGGGACACATGCAACCCACTAGGCAGTCTGTGTCGTCACCTACTGGCATTGTGCAGTCAATGTGCAGGCCAGGCCTGCTGGGACAGAGAGGGGCAGAATGGCCCCAGCCTGACATTCACACGACCAACAAGTGCACTGAGACCTGCATTGCCAATTTTCTGTGTCACTGGATGTCTGACATGAAGTTGCCATGTACCACCACTCGGGAGGGACAGACAGGTCAAAGCGCCGGAGAGCTCACATACCCATGCCACCTGCAGTCAGCATGGTGAGCAGTGGATGTCTGGACCCCACAGGCTCTGACTCATAGTGCTGCGGATCAACGACATGTGTGTCCCCCACATGCACACCCACACACTGCAGTTGTCTCACACACACAAATTTCGCAAGGAATAGCCATGGGCAGTGTGCGTGGAGCTCGGAATCCAGGAACTCCAGCTCCTCGCTGGTGAGTGGACCTGGACATGTCCTCAGCGTCATCGACCTGTAGGTGGAGAGGTGGCAGCAGCAGGTGTTCTCGAGGGGTGCCAGGCTGCAGTTCTAGGTAGCTGTGGTTATGCCTGTCCCACTCACACACACATATGACCCCCTGGGTCAGTCCCAGTGGGTCCAAGCTGCTGCAAATCGTGTATCATGTTTGGCAGCACCAATTGCAGACGTTGGCCTGCTCCCAGCTGGCCCGGGACGCTTACCCCCATAGTGGAACACGCAGGGTGCAACCGCGAGGGTCATTGGAGTTGTCCGTAAGGGCCTGGCCCATGGCGGGTACAGTCCGCTGATGCCATGTGCACCACACAGTATGATGTGCGCACTGCATCTGCAGGTGTGGCCATGATTTGCGTGTGGGTGCAGGTGCACAATGGACGGGGCCACAACATGCTGTGTGCAGAGGCAGGGACGGCCAGTGGCCGGCCTCCACATGTCTGTTGGCATATCATCATGTACACATTGGCATGGGTGCATGGGATATGCACATGCACACACATGCCACCTTTCACTATGTACATCTGCCACTTGGCACGTGCAATGTTACGTGACACTTGTGATGTGTAGTTGCAAGCACACGGCCGTGTTGGCATGGGGCTGTCAATGTGTACACCTGTCAATCTTTCTGGGGGTGTGATCCGTACAGTACTGTACATAGGGTGCAGTGGTGACACCAATGACTGTCTCATATCCCCTCGTGCCACAGGTCCCACTTGTTTTGGCCGCTCAGCCTGTGCCCATTGCGTTGTTGGTTTGTGCCACACTCACCCAGCCTCGGAAGCAGTGTGATGCACAGCAGCTAGTCATGTTGCCGTGGTTTTGCCGCTTGCCGACCATGCAGTCTGTTACCATCAGCATGCCTTACAAGTCATTGAGGCCTAGATCCCCATGTGCATGCTCATGGCAATGGTGTGTGTCACTGCCCATTGCTATTGGTGGGGGACCTGTGTAAGTGTATTGTGGTATTGTCCCTACTTGTCAGCTGTTCTGTGATTGCTCAGTCAATTTATGTTTTGTGTATGTGAATATGCCATGTTGCGTGTTGCTTTGACATGTGTCCACTTCCATCTTTCCTAGGCGGAGACCAAACATTTTTCGCCCCTACCAATTGCTGACAGACATGGAGGATGTAGAGGTAATATGTAAATATCGACTGGACCGACCCACCCTGCATCGGCTTTGTGCCATGTTGGAACCCCACCTCCGTCCTCGCAGGGTGTATCCAACAGCATTCACCCCCACGGCTAAGGTGATGGCTGCACTGCATTTCTTCGCCACTGGGTCATTCCAACACACAGTGGGCAGTGGAGGTGGGATGTCCCAGCCCATGTTCAGCATGGTGCTGAGGGATGTACTGTCAGCTATGATGCTGTACAGGAACAGGTACATACGATTCCCCAGGGCTCGTGAATTGGCGGCAGTGAAGGGTGCTTTCTTTGCCCTTGGACGGATCCACCACGTCGTTGGTGCTATAGATTGCACCCATGTTGGCCTTGTTCCACCACAGGCCACTGAGCAGCTCTACCGCAACAGGAAGCACACGCACTCCCTGAATGTGCAAGTGGTGTGCCTTGCAGACATGGTGATTTCCCACGTGTGTGCGAAGTTCCCAGGATCGGCCCATGACGCGCACATCATGCGCCACAGCATCCTGCCACGACTGATGACCAATCTGCAACCGGACCGTGGCTGGATTGTAGGTGAGTATGTGGAGTAGTGTAGCGTGCTGGATGTGCGATGCTGTCTTGTGTCCAGTTGGTATTGCAACGGTTCTCTGTGTCCCTCACACCCAGGTGACTCTGCTTACCCGAATGGGCACTGGCTGCTCAGCCCATTGCGAAATCCTAGGACACCAGCTGATGACCGCTACAATGAGGCACATGGGAGGACCAGACGTGTGGTTGAGCGTACCTTTGGCCTCCTCAAGTCCAGGTTCAGATGCCTGGACTGCACCGGGGGTGCACTGGCGTGCTCCCCACGGAAGGTGTGCCAGATAATAGTGGCTTGCTGCATGCTGCACAATCTGGCCATTCGCAAGCGGATCCCCCTAATTGTGGATGACGGAGATCAACCAGGGCCACAGCCTGCAGACCAGGACAGCTCGAGTGAGGAGGACAGTGGAGAGGATGAAGCTGTGAATGTGCGTCAGCAGCTCATCGCCCGCTACTTCACTTGACGGTGAGTGACCATGTACGACGGCTGATGTAGCTGTAGTTGTGCAGGTGTATGTGTGCTCTGTCACGGGGGCCTTTTGTCCACTGAGTGCTGTGTGTCAATGGTCCATGTCCAGGTTGGTATGCCACTGACAGTGGCTGTAGTATTGTGCCCTGTTGCTCTGTGAGATGTGTGTACATTGCTTGTAGTTGGTGACAGGTACTGTGTGATGAGTGTGTGACACACTCATTGAATGTACCCTTGTTCTGTTTTTCACCCCTAGGTCCCTACAGCCTCTCCTGTCCCATGGACATACCACCCAGCAGATGCATTCCTGCTCATGGTGGCGATTGCACATCGTTGAATAAACCCAGGACACATGTAGCAGATTGTGATCAAGGTGTATTTATTTACAGCGGTGACATGTGATTTTGTGCAAGGTGATGAAAAAGGTGGTACATGCTGTGAGAATGGGTTGACGGTCATGGCTGCGTGATGGTCAAGGTGTACCCATGAAGTTCTATGTCCACAGTCCAACAAACACATGCCATTCACATGGCAGTGTGGGGTAGGATCGTAGTCCAAGTGAATGCAGTAGGTGGTCAAGGTGGCTGGCTGACTCACTGGCGTTTGGAGCGTGTGAAGTCCTCTCTGGACACCTGTTTCCTCTTCGGACGGCCCCTTCCACGTTTGGTAGGGGGGTGTGTGTTGATGTGCCGCTGGTGGTGGTTGAGGAGTGCTCACTTGCTGTGGATGCAGGGGAACGAGATACTGCACGACCCTGCGCCACAGCAGGTGGTGGCGGAGGTGGTGTTGCTGGCCTTGCTTGTGCCCTCACCACCACCACCAGCTGGCCCATGAGGTCCACGAGTTGGTCCATACGGGTCACGAATTGTCCCATATGGGCGTCCATGGACCTCAACACCCCAAGGACCTCCCGCGTGTCGGTAGCCGACCTGGCCCATTGTCCTTGGGCCTCTTCATAGGCCCCAAGGACTCTTGAGATTTGCGGCAGGTCTTGGCTCCCAGGCTCAGATGGCGTTGGCCTGGCCCTGCTCCTCCTACCAGTACTGCTGCCACCGACCTGCCCACTAGCCACATTGCCCACCACGGTCCTCGCTCTGGCTCCCAGGGTGGAGCCCGACGGCCGTGCCACCACTTGCGCAGGGGCTGTGGCCAGGGATGGCGTGGTGGTGGTGCTTGCAGCGGTGGTGGTGCTTGCGGCGGTGGTGGTGATTGTGGCGGTGGTGGTGATTGCGGCGGTGGTGGTGGCCGCAACGAGCGTGGCAGCAGGGGTCTGTGACTGGTCAGCAGCCCTGGATGATGGGTTGGTGGGTAGGAGGGGCCCTGGGGAGCGGGTGTGCCCTGCCACTCCAGATGGGCCTGGTGTGTGGTCCGTGTCCGAAGAGGTGTCCAGCTCCTCTACATCCGTGAGTCCGGGTCGGGGGCTTGCGGACTGGCTGTGCTGGCTGCTGTCTCCCTCTCCAGCATCCAGCAGTTCGTCACCTGTGGGGAGAATGAGATAGGTCATTGTGTTGCACCTAGCAAAGTGTGTATTGGTTGTCTGACATTCACAGTTCGTGCACTGTCGTGCACAGGTTTCCCAGGGGCGTGTGTGTGGATGTACGATGTGTGTATGCGTGGGCTAGGCAATGGAACTGTGTGATGTGGACATGTGGCATGGGACGGATTGGCAATGCAGATGGGTGTGTGTTGCTATGCTCCTACATTTTGTGGCTCTGGTGTATGCGTGCTCCAGGACCATCGACGAAGTTGGCTTGAACGATGGTTTTGGTGTTCAAATGGGACGCTTGGAAACGCTGATGCCAAAAGGGGGTACAGCCCCCTAGACGCTTTTGTGTTGAAATGTGCTTTTGGGGTTCAAATGGAACGCTTAGAATCGCTGATGCCAAAAGGGGGTACAGCCCCCTAAACGCTCTTGGATTGAAATATGCTTTTGGGGTTCAAATGGAACGCTTAGAAACGCTGATGCCAAAAGGGGGTACAGCCCCCTAAACGCTCTTGGGTTGAAATATGCTTTTGGGGTACATACTATGAGTAATGGGTGCAGAACGTGACATGTGTTCTGGCAACATGACAGTGCATAGACAAAGGTGTGTGTCTGTCTCACATGCCCGGAATATCTGCTGACTGTTATCATTCATGGACATCACATTGATAGCATTGTTGTGAGTTCGTGCTTATTGTGTGCCACACGACGTATTGCAGATGGGCCAAATCCTTTGTGTGCGTGCTGCCCTGGTACATGTGCATCAATGCTGTGCTCTTGGGGTGTTGACTATATTATGTGTGTTGTCACTCGCAGTGTGACGTGCGCTTCAGTCACTGCAGGCACATGTTTGTCATGGGCAGGTATCTTTGCATGACTACTGTATGAGGGCCAGCTGTTCGGATGACATACCTTTCATGACACTGTGGCTGAGAGATGAGATGGATGAAATGTTGAATGTGCATTGTGTGCCTGTGTGTTTCATGGGTCCAGTTGTCTATGTGTGCAACATTGTGGTTCCAAGCTGTTACTTCTAGTACGGTCTGTCTTACGTGGGCGTTGTTGTAAGATGTGTGGGTGACAGGCAGTGAGGACTACATGGACAGGACTTCGATGGTGTTGCTGATGTGTGTGATGGGTGGCACAGTGCCTGCCGTGTGGGTCTGTACTCCAGTGGGACTTGTGCATGCAGACGTGGCTCCTTAGGTGTTGCTGTATCTGTGTTGGGTCATGTGGGGTATGACTCTGTTATACACGTCCGTGTGCACATTGGTCTCATGATTGTGACTGGGAGCAGTGCTGCGTGTTCCTCTGCTACGTGACATGTCCCATGTGTCAGTCGTAGTACAGTCCTCATGCCTACAAACGCCCCACCCTGTGCAGTTTCCCACCTATGGGTTGTTTCTGGGTGCGTATTGCAATGGATGCCACATTGTACTGGGAGGGAGGGGTGCTCCACCTTGCTGGTCTGTGGGGGTGGGGGCCTGGTGGGTGTTGTACTTCAGCTGTCCCCCCTCCGAACCACTGACTTTGTGTTCCGGCTACTTACCTGTTACTTGTCGGTTGGTGCAGCTGTGGCTGACACATGGGTGTGCTCCTCCTTGCTGTGCTGTGGGACTAGGGGCCTGGTGGGTGTTGTACTTCAGCTGTCCCCCCTCCGAACCACTGACTTTGTGTTCCGGCTACTTACCTGTTACTTGTCGGTTGGTGCAGCTGTGGCTGACACATGGGTGTGCTCCTCCTTGCTGTGCTGTGGGACTAGGGGCCTGGTGGGTGTTGTACTTCAGCTGTCCCCCCTCCGAACCACTGACTTTGTGTTCCGGCTACTTACCTGTTACCTGTCGGTTAGTGCAGCTATGGCTGACACATGGTTGTGGGTGTGAGGAGTGCTCCTTCTGGCGCATCTGGAGTACAAGGGGACCTGGTGGAAGTTGAGGTGCTGGCTGACTGTACACATGCCCCCATGGTTTTTTTAGTTGGTAGGTTTGGGCTGGGTGTGTGTGAGTGTCTGTTGCATGTGTGAGTGATGTCTTGTGTATTGTGTACTGGACATGGGGGTGTTTGTCCCTCGGAGCTATGGCATAGTGGTAGTGCATGTGTGTACATAGCGGTGTGCTGGTATACATTTGTTTGTACTTACCAGCCTCCACTCCCCCTGGTAATCCGGTGAGGATCTCCGGATGTATGATGACTCGCACCTTCTCCTCCCACGCTTTGAAGGTCTTGAATAGCGCGGGATTCCCTCCGCCAGTCCTGGCAGCCAGCTCTATATTTTTGGTCTCCTTCTTCTTGACCACGCTTTTGAGGTCGTTCCACCTTTTGTTTATTTCTCCTCTGTTTCGTGGAACGTTCCCGACTGCATTGACCTGGTCTACGATCCTGCTCCACATCCGGTTTCTGGTGGCTAGTGGTGTTTGTTGGACCTGGTTCCCATAGATTTGTGGGTGCACCTTGACGATCTCGTCGACCATGACCGTCAGCTCGGTGGCAGTGAACTTGGGCATTCTGTGTGGTGACATGGTGTGTGGTTTGGTGTTTGTGGTGCTGGTGCGGTGTGTGTGTGTGGTGTGTGATGTGCAGGGGGTTTGTGTGGGCGGTGTTTGGTGGTGGTGGTGGTGATGGGTGTGATAGGTGCGTGTCTGTAGTGTGCTGCTGTCCTTTCTGTCTCGCTGTGTTGTGTGCTCTCGTCCTCAGTTTGTAATGTTGCAAGGGATTGTGGTCTGTGAAGGGGCTGCTTTTGTACTTACCTATGTGGGTGTGTCATGATGGTCTGTTGTTTTCAGGTGTGTTGTGGCTGGTGTTCTGGGCTTTGCAGTTTATTTCTTTGTCCAGGGGGGGGGGTTTCGGGATGTGTAATGTGTCTGTGTATTTGTGCGTGAGTTGCTGTGTGGACTTGTTGGCCATGTTGTGTGTGTTTGTTTTTGTCTGCGGATGATTTCTGTGCATGGACGTGGCCGCCGGGGCTCCCGCCGTGTCCATTTTCGTCACTGTTGTTTGCGCTGGCGGGCGGTGTATTTGTGTTTTTTCCGCGCTCATGTCGGTGCGATCGTAATTTCACGGGCGGTGTCTCGGTCATCAGGGCGGGCGGTTTTGGGTTGTCGTGCGTCTTTCCGTCCGTGGCGGGTGGATGGACTTAGACTCGTTCATGTGCGGGCGGTATTTTTGGTTTATTTTCCGCATCCGGCGGTTTTCGGTTCGCGGCATCGTAATTGCTCGATCGGTATTCAGACGGAGTAGGCGGGCGGATTTTTACCGCTATGGTAGATGGCGGATTTTTTACCGTCCGACATCGTAATGGACACCTAAATTTGTAAAATATTTTTTAGGAGCGGGATGTTGGGTTTATAGGGGATAAGGGTGGGGAGTGTTTTAAAATAATTGATTTTAATTTTAATAAATTCGAAATTTAAATTTATAATTTATAAATATTAATTTCAAATTTAGAAAAATATTTTTAGGGGCGGGATGTTGGGTTTATAGGGGATAAGGGTGAGGAGTGTTTTAAACTAATTCATTTAAATTTATAATAAATTTGAAATTTTATTTTATAATTTAGAAAGTATAATTTTGAATTTACAAAAATATTTTTTTAGTAGCAGGATGTTGAGTTTATAGGGGATAAGGGTGGGGAGTGTTTTAAAATAATTCATTTAAATTCATAATAAATTCAAACTTAAATTTTATAAATTACAAAATATAATTTCGAATTTTGATAAAAATTATTAGGAGTGGGATGTTGGGTTTATAGGGGATAAGGGTGGGGAGTGTTTTATAAATTATTAAATGAAATGTAAAAAATATTTGCAGTTTATATATTCAAATTTGGTTATATTTTATTTGTATATTGCATGTATTGTTTTATAATTTTGGAGTTGTGTTTATAGGATGTAATGTTGGTTACTGTTTTATACATTTATTAAAAATATTTAAAACATTTATAATAAATAATTATTCTTTACAAAAATTTCAAAAATTAATGTGTTTAAAGTGTACATTTGTAATCAATAAATATTTATCTTTATTTAAATATTAATAATTAATACATTTTAAGAAGTTAAAAAATGGAAATTATTTAATATTTCATTTAAGAATTAAAAATTTAAATTAAAAATAAAGTGAAAAGGATTGTAATTTTCAATCAAAAATATAATTTTTTAAAAATATTATAATTTAAAATTGAAATATTGTATTTAGGTATTTAATGTAGATATTATATTATTTATATGTGAAATTAAAAATTTAGTAAAATATATTAATATTTAAAAATTACCTAAAAAATAAAATTTTACATTTATACCATATAAAAAATATAAAATGTGTTTAATTATATAGTGCAGTAATTTATTATAGGTGTTGTCAAATATTTGCAATTTTATGTAATACTGTAGTTAGTCATATATTCATTTTAATATCAAAACAAAAATATATATGTCAAAGGTCTGGCAACTCCTTTTAATTTACAGTAATTTTTGTGGGAATAGTTAATTAATTGATTTTAGTGTCCATCACCTACCTGTACTTAATAATAAATGGAGTGGGAATAGTAAATTAATAAAGTTTAGTTTGCAGCACCTACCCCTAATTAATACTAACTGGAGTGGGAATAGTAAATTAATTAAGTTTAGTGTCCAGCACGTACCCTGAATTAATACTAACTGGAGTGGGAATAGTAAATTAATTAAGTTTAGTGTCCAGCACCTACCCCTAATTAATATTTACTGGAGTTGGAATAGTAAATTAATTAAGTTTAGTATCCAGCAACTACCCTGAATAAATACTAACTGGAGTGGGAATAGTAAATTAATTAAGTTTAGTGTCCTGCACCTACCCTGAATTAATAGTAACTGGAGTGAGAATAGTAAATTAATTAAGTTTAGTGTCCAGGACCTATAATTAATACTAACTGGAGTGGGAATAGTAAATTATTTAAGTTTAGTGTCCAGCATCTACCCCTAATTAATATTAACTGGAGTTGGAATAGTAAATTAATTAAGTTTAGTGTCCAGCAACTACCATGAATTAATACTAACTGGAGTGGGAATAGTAAATTAATAAAGTTTAGTGTCCAGCACCTACCCCTAATTAATACTAACTGGAGTGGGAATAGTAAATTAAATAATTTTAGTATCCAGCACTTACCCTGAATTAATATTAACTGGAGTTGGAATATTAAATTAATTAAGTTTAGTGTCCAGCACCTACCCCTAATTAATATTAACTGGAGTTGGAATAGTAAATTAATTAAGTTTAGTGTGCAGCACCTATCCCTAATTAATACTAACTGGAGTGAAAATAGTGAATTAAATAATGTAATTGTCCAGCACCTACTCTGAATTAATACTAACTGGAGTGGGAATACTAAATTACTTAGGTTTAGTGTCCAGCACCTACCCCTAATTAATACTAACTGGAGTGGGAATAGTAAATTAAATAATTTTAGTGTCCAGCACTTACTCGGAATTAATAGTAACTGGAGTGGGAATAGTAAATTATTTAAGTTTAGTGTCCAGCACCTACCCTGAATTAATAGTAACTGGAGTGGGAATAGTAAAATAATTAAGTTTAGTGTCCAGCATCTACCCCTAATTAATATTAACTGGAGTGGGAATAGTAAATTAATTAAGTTTAGTGTCCAGCACCTACCCTTAATTAATACTAACTGGAGTGGGAATAGTAAATTATTTAAGTTTAGTGTCCAGCACCTACCCCTAATTAATACTAACTGGAGTGGGAATAGTAAATTATTTAAGTTTAGTGTCCAGCACCTACCCCTAATTAATATTAACTGGAGTTGGAATAGTAAATTAATTAAGTTTAGTGTCCTGCACCTACCCTGAATTAATACTAACTGGAGTGGGAATAGTAAATTAATTAAGTTTAGTGTCCAGGACCTACCCCTAATTAATACTAACTGGAGTGGGAATAGTAAATTATTTAAGTTTAGTGTCCAGCACCTACCCCTAATTAATACTAAGTGGAGTGGGAATGGTAAATTACTTAAGTTTAGTGTCCAGCACCTACCATTAATTAATACTAACTGGAGTGGGATTAGTAAATTATTTAAGTTTAGTGTCCAGCACCAACCCCTAATTAATACTAACTGGAGTGGGAATAGTAAATTATTTAAGTTTAGTGTCCAGCACCTACTCCTAATTAATACTAAATGGAGTGGGAATAGTAAATTACTTAAGTTTAGTGTCCAGCACCTACCCCTAATTAATACTAACTGGAGTGGGAATAGTAAATTAGATAATGTTAGTGTCCAGCACTTACTCTGAATTAATAGTAACTGGAGTGGGAATAGTAAATTATTTAAGTTTAGTGTCCAGCACCTACCCCTAATTAATATTAACTGGAGTTGGAATAGTAAATTAATTAAGTTTAGTGTCCAGCAACTACCCTGAATAAATACTAACTGGAGTGGGAATAGTAAATTAATTAAGTTTAGTGTCCTGCACCTACCCTGAATTAATACTAACTGGAGTGGGAATAGTAAATTAATTAAGTTTAGTGTCCAGGACCTACCCCTAATTAATACTAACTGGAGTGGGAATAGTAAATTATTTAAGTTTAGTGTCCAGCACCTACCCCTAATTAATATTAACTGGAGTTGGAATAGTAAATTAATTAAGTTTAGTGTCCAGCAACTACCATGAATTAATACTAACTGGAGTGGGAATAGTAAATTAATTAAGTTTAGTGTCCAGGACCTACCCCAAATTAATACTAACTGGAGTGGGAATGGTAAATTACTTAAGTTTAGTGTCCAGCACCTACCATTAATTAATACTAACTGGAGTGGGAATAGTAAATTATTTAAGTTTAGTGTCCAGCACCAACCCCTAATTAATACTAACTGGAGTGGGAATAGTAAATTATTTAAGTTTAGTGTCCAGCACCTACCCCTAATTAATACTAAATGGAGTGGGAATAGTAAATTAAATAATTTTAGTGTCCAGCACTTACTCTGAATTAATAGTAACTGGAGTGGGAATAGTAAATTATTTAAGTTTAGTGTCCAGCACCTACCCTGAATTAATAGTAACTGGAGTGGGAATAGTAAAATAATTAAGTTTAGTGTCCAGCATCTACCCCTAATTAATATTAACTGGAGTGGGAATAGTAAATTAATTAAGTTTAGTGTCCAGCACCTACCCTTAATTAATACTAACTGGAGTGGGAATAGTAAATTATTTAAGTTTAGTGTCCAGCACCTACCCCTAATTAATACTAACTGGAGTGGGAATAGTAAATTAATTAAGTTTAGTGTCCAGCAACTACCCTGAATAAATACTAACTGGAGTGAGAATAGTAAATTAATTAAGTTTAGTGTCCTGCACCTACCCTGAATTAATACTAACTGGAGTGGGAATAGTACATTAATTAAGTTTAGTGTCCAGGACCTACCCCTAATTAATACTAACTGGAGTGGGAATAGTAAATTATTTAAGTTTAGTGTCCAGCACCTACCCCTAATTAATATTAACTGGAGTTGGAATAGTAAATTAATTAAGTTTAGTGTCCAGCAACTACCATGAATTAATACTAACTGGAGTGGGAATAGTAAATTAATTAAGTTTAGTGTCCTGCACCTACCCTGAATTAATACTAACTGGAGTGGGAATAGTAAATTAATTAAGTTTAGTGTCCAGAACCTACCCTAATTAATACTAACTGGAGTGGGAATAGTAAATTAATTAAATTTAGTGTCCAGCACCTACCCCTAATTAATACTAAGTGGAGTGGTAATAGTAAATTAATTAAGTTTATTGTCCAGCACCTACCCTTAATAAATACTAACTGGAGTGGGAATAGTAAATTAATTAAATTTAGTGTCTAGCACCTACCCCTAATTAATAGTAACTGGAGTTGGAATAGTAAATTAATTAAGTATAGTGTCCAGCACCTACCCTGAATTATTATTAACTGGAGTAGGAATAGTAAATTAATTAAGATTACTGTCCAGCACCTATCTTGTATTTATGGTAACTGAAGTGGAAATAATAATTTAGCTAAATGTGTTTTAATATGTAATTAAAAAAATATATATATTTTAAAGTAGTGTAATATTTTTATAAGAGAGTTGTGAATGTGAAAAATTAACATTGTATATATACTTAATGAAAAAATAATATTTTACACAGTATATTTATTAAAAATAAAATCAATATATAATATTAAATGTAACATTAATAAAATGGTAGACAATAAATTAGACATTTTAATTTATTTATTGATGTTTATTTATTGTAAAATATTTTGAAATCAATAAGAAATATGTAAGATAAACAAATACATAGAGGTAGGAAATCATATTTATTTTATAAAAATAACATAGGAGCTCATTACGATGGCGGAACGATCGCCACCGCAGGGCCGGCGGTGGCGATCGTTCCGCCATCGTAAGGAGATTTACCCCCCGCCATATTAGGATGGCGGTGGGTATCGCAGTGGACGCAAAGTCCATCCACCACTTTTCCGCCAGTGGCAATCGTTACGATTGCCTGCCGTGTGGAGCTGGGCCACTAATAATGTGGCGGTGCCTCGCAGGCACCGTCCGCCATATTAGGATGTGTGTGTTGGAGAGGCCTTTCCATGGCGGCGATTCCACCATGGAAAGGCTAGTGGGGATTGGCTTTGGGGGCCCGTTGTGGGCCCCCTCTGTGGGGGGGTGTCGCTGCACTGGGGGGTACCCATGGTACCCCCCTGCATTTCCATGCAGTAAGTAGCAGGCACCGCGTGGTACCTGCCACGTGGTGCAGGGAAATGCGGTGCAAGCACCTTTCACATTGCGGACGGTGCTGCAGCCAGCAGCACCGCCTGTAATGTTAAAGGCCCAGGACGCGCCCGCCAGTATGGCGGACAAATCCTAATTGCAGTGGTGGGACCGCTGCATGTCTGGCGGGTGGTCCCAATCACTGGTACGGTGGCGGGCGGATCGCAATCAGCCCCATAGTTTGTACATATGTAAATTTTTACATGTAATAATTACTGAAAAAACATTTTATAACATTTTTACTTTTTATTTAAACAGTTGTGTAAACTTTGTAATATCAGATAATGTGTTTTTAAATTTTTTATTATACATTTGAAAAATAAAATATTTATTTATAACAGTTGTTAATTTTAGTTTGGTATTGTTAATTTGTTTTAATATATTACATATATTCGTAACATTTTACAAATATAACAGTTTAAACAATTTTATAATATAATTTTTATATATACATTTAGTTACAGTTTTTAAAGAAATAATAATGCTTTTTAATTAATAATATTAATATATGAAATATTAATAATTATTACATTGTTTAATGTGTATACATTTGTTTTATAAAGTAAACAGTTTTTAATATAAAACAATAAACAATTTTTAAATACATGTATGTCACATTTAAATATATGGAATTATAATATTAAATATTATTTGTTTAATAATATTTATTATTATACTTTTACAATACCAAAAAATTAATAATACATTTAAACAAATAATATAACAATTGTAGTATTTTAATTAAACATGTAATTAATTTTGACATAATGGTATAACCTTTTTTTAAATAAATTGCATTTATTTTCTATGTTTAAAGCTGCCATATTTGTTTTGGGCCTTGTATTTTGTAACCGGTCGCAGGTTTTTTGGGTTATTTCGAAGGGGAGAAGGTAGCGGTCGGGAAATGATTTGCGTCGAGGAAGGTAAGATTAATTTTATTTATTTAAACTACATTTTTAATTACATTTGAAGGTAGTTAGGTTGTAGTTAGTGTGTCTAGAGTTAGGTTTGTGGAGTTTTGGCGTTTTTTACATGTACGTTAGGTTTTAACGATTTATGTATCGTTAGGTTTTGAGGCCTAGTTTAGAAATGTTAAAGTATGGTACTATATGTGTTATTATTGTGTGTGTAATGTTTGTAATACTGTTATATGGTGTAATATGTGTATATTTGTGTGGGTGGGAATGTTTTATTTTTTTACAGGTTTTGTTCGACAAAAGTTGCCATTACCGGAAGATTGCGTTTTTTTAAATTAATGAAGTGTACATTAGTTTTAGTAACTAATGGTTATTTTACACTTTCTTAATTTTTCGGGTTTTCATGGAGTGTTTCTTTTTTAAAAATAATTTTTGGGGATTTTTATGGTTGACGGATTGTGAATTTATGGACCGAGGATTACTTTTTGAAACAGTTGTATTTTTTCATTTTTGGGGGAAACTTTTTATTTTATTTGGATTATGATCTACCTGGATTGTTTTGCAAGATGTGGAATTTTCTGTCAACAGCTACGGAAATGGTAAGTTATTTAAATTATTTATTGTGGGAGGGAAATGCAATGAAATGTATTATTGTTGTTGTTTATTTTTCAAATATCTAATTAATGTGTCTATATATATTTTTATTTATTAATAAAAATATATTAGACAAATTAAATAGTATTGTGAAAAAATAAAATTATTTAGTATGCATTTTAATATTTGAAACAGAAATGTATTATACATTTTACACTGTTTTGAAAGTTTAGAGTAGGCTTTTGCAATTATTGCTAAGTATTCTAGGCCTCTTGTTGTAGGGTATAGTCTGACTTGTTGTAGGTATTCAAACATTTGTTTAGTTTGTTTGGATAGTTTAGGTCTAATTTGTGTAACAGATTGCTCTATTCTTAGCTGTTGGTAGCTCTGTTCTTTTTGTAGGGAGAGTAGGAGTTTGTGTAGAGTAGGTGTACCTCGTCCTGTTGATGTTTGGAAGGCATTATGCCAACCTTCAACAGCATTGTTTGTTTTTGCCTCTTGGTTTAGTGTGCTAAGGTAGACATTCCACCATGGTATTTAGTATTTTGGTTGACTTCTATGTCCTGATCTATGGAGTCTTCCCACCCAGGTATCTTCAAAATAGTCTAGGAGGGGACTTAATTTTTGTTCGTGTTGCTGGTAGTAAGGACTTTCTATTAAAAGGTTGTAATGTTCGGCCACGTCAGTAACTGGGACGTAGGCCAGTGCAATAAGCTTTTTTATTTGGTATGCGAATGAACTGTTTGTCGCATATTCAACACTTAGGGGCCGATTCCGATGTCGCTGGTAAAGCCCTATGGCCGACTGGCGCCCGTAGAGCATTCTGTGTGACTCGGGCTCCTGGGCTCCGAGCGACAGAGTACGATGCGCTGCAGCGCTGACGGACTCGGGTCGCTCGGAGCACCATTGAAGTCAATGGGAGCCTGGTGTACGTTGCATACATGGGCTCCAATAGACCTAAAACGCAACGTCTCAGACAAGAGTGCCCCCTGTCACGGGGACGCTTCGGTCCCACCTGCACCATGCAGGCATGTATAGGGGGAACCCTTGGGACCCCCCCAGTGATCAAGTCGTAGGGCTGCGGGTGAAGAGGGGTCCGCTACGGACCGCCGAATTCCGCTTCCCAGAGCTTCTTCGAGTCGGAGGCTCCGACTCGATCTGGCTGCTCGACGCGTGCATCGTACTTGGTCGCTCGGAAATCGGACCCATTACGTGGTGCGCGTCGATGAAGTCGGAGTCATCCGGATGGCGTCGCTGACGGGTACGAGTCGGTCGGAGCGCGAGGCTATCCTCGCATCGTACTTGCTCGCTCGTACAGCGGTACTAGTCGTCCGGAAATTGGGGCTACGAATCGGACTTGCTCGCTATGGATCCCGTTCGGTGCCCTTCCGAGTGAGATCGGAATCGGGCCCTTAGTGTTGATTTCTGTAGGAGTCTCCATAGACACTGACTGAAATGATAGTAGCATCCCTGAATTGATGTGTGTGGGTAGCATTTTAGAATTGCACTTATCATGGCCTGCTCAAAATCTATAATTATTTTCTGTGGAAAATAATTATTTGTTTCTTGTTTAATTTTAGTTAGTACTTCCATATATGTGGAGTTTTGTTTATTGGGTAGCAAGGCATAGATAAAGGGGATGTTGGTATTCTGGTATAGGGCATGGACAGTGTATAGTTGATAAAATGACTTGGGACAGATTTTAAAAGTCCCGTCCATCATCCATGTTTCTGATTGTTGAAGCTTTATTAAATTGTTTGCAGTAGCAAACATTATTATTCTTTTGTCTTTGCATTTGTTTTCATAGAGAACAAAGGGTTCTTCATTATGAGTTATAGATAGTTCTGGGGGAATTACCACCTCTTCAAATGTTTTGGGAGTAGATGTGTTAATTGTTGTGGCTTTTTTTGTGCGAGCTATAGTTCTTTTTAATGAAGAAATAGAGGGCATTTGCCCAGTAGCATGTTTGGGTACTCTAGGCAGCATTTCATTAAGTATTTGATTGGTAGGTTTTTGCGATCTAGTGCTAGCTTCTCTAATGTCATCAAGGACATTTCTAACATCTATTTCAGTAACATTTGGAGGGTGGTTATGCTCTTTTGTATACAAAACATTTGTTTCTCTAGTTGTTGCTCGACCATAACATTTATTTGAATAGTACTTGCTGCATTTCCAATTGACTTTTAGTCCAATTTGCTTTTCCTGGGTATAGACATACCCCATGTAACAAAGCAAAAATTTTCCTTTTTGGGATGTTATAAATTGGGCGCCTTCTGTCATTGTGATGTGTTAAGTTCTACAACAAATATATATCAAAATTATTAAACTGACTATTATACATGTTTATTTCTAATAAATACACATTGTTATTAATATACTTACAATGTTGGTTTTTAGCTGCTTTTCAAAGGAGATGTTCTTTCTTTGTTTGTTGAATCCTGTTACATTGTTTATTTTCTGTTGGAAAAGTAAAACACATTTTTACTTATTTTGTTACATTTGTTTATGGGCTTGGGTGGGTGTTTGGAATGGAGTTGGGGTTTGGTTGGGCGTTTTATATGATTTTTAAAATGCATTTTGAAAAAAACGTACATTATTTGTTAGATGGTTTTAGGAGGTGGTGTGTAATTTTGTTGATGCCTTGAGAAAAATCTGTAGAGGAGACATAAATTAGAAAAAGATATATATTAATTATTTGAGTAAGACAAATAGTTGTTTTTCAAGATTAGCATTATTATTATTTTATAGATGGTAATTTACTTACTTTTTGAAGGATGCAATAGCTTTTTCTTTGATGAAGTCCTTGCTTCTAGTAGAAATTTAGAGACTTAATCACCAACAGGACAAACACATTGATTACTGCATGGGGCTTACCCAAAATGAAAGGACAACACAAATGTGGCAACTGTGTTTCCTGCAATTTCACGTTCAATACCAACACATTTGAACTTGGTAGTGTAAAACACGATTTACAATCATTCTCTAACTGCAATACAAAGAATGTTGTTTATTGCATATGGTGTCCATGTGGCCTCCCCTTTATTGGACAAACACAGCAACCGGTCAAGGCTCGCATTGGCCAACATCGCAGCTGTATACGCAGATCAGTTGAAAACGCACCACTTGTGTCTCATTACAATGTAAAAGGTCATACTGCTGATAAAATAAAGTGGCAAGTAATTGAGATCGCCACTCTTCCAAAAAGAGGAGGTGACATCCTTCAGATACTCCAATGGAATGAATGCCGCTGGATAGATAAGGTGAATTCAATAAATGAAGGGCTTAACTCTGCTGAGGAATGGAGAGGATATGTCACTACCCTTCGCTAAACAACTGCATGTGATATAACAATTGTGGCCTGAATACACCTGTATGTCATCTGACTTCCGACTATGCTTGCTCTAACAGCTTTATTTACTTCATTTTTGCTGTGACACTTGAACTGTATATATTAGATTCACTCTTATGCAATATGTGTTCACTAACTAAGAATTACAAGTGTGAAATGTCTGCCCACATACAATGTTCACACTCCATGAAGTGCCCAGCATGCTTGTTTGCATATTATAAACACCGGCGAAATTCAGAATTTTGTAAATATATAAAGTATATATGTAATTTTACCTGCTCTTCCCTAATTAGTACCCATCACCGGTATTGTGCCCTAATTCCCACCTATTAACAGAGTATTCACCACTGTCATTAGCGCAACAGCCCCACCTTGTGCCACACATTTTATTTCTTCACCTCCCACTGAGGTCTTTTTTCACTCTTTACCGATCACGGAAACAGAGCACCGGATTGCTCGGTACAGCGGTTTTCCCTAGCTAGGTCTGCCGGTTTCCCTTGGCAAAAAGAGCGGGAAACCCTGTATATAACAATCCTCTCTGGATGAGGATCTCTGTCATTGTTCCCGATCAAGCTGACTGACACAGCTTTTTCTGAATCTACACGCAGAGCGATGTCCCGCTTTTCCATTCTTCTACTGAGGTAAGAATTGGCACATCCAGGCCGCTTAGCCCTTGCGCTCAGCCCTTAATTCAGTAATCTGACCCCTACATTATTTTAATTTCCAGAAATACTCGCAGGGCATTGTCACTGTTAATCCACAAAGGGATTCTACAACGCTACGGCTGTGGCGTAAAACTAATTGAGCCCCTCTGGCCCACCTACATACCCCATTGGATTGACAGCCTGTCCTCACATTGAGGTAAGAACCTCGGTGTAACTTGTAATTGATTATACATAGCGCATTGTCCAATTATCAGTAATTGCAATATTCTTCTTTACTTCTTTTCTCACAATCACAGTACCCGGACGGGTCCTCATGTGAGTAAACCTTTTCCTCTTTTCTTCACGTGTGGCACATCATTTTCACAAGGCTGCGCAACCATATATTCAGGTACCTTCTATCCAATGGCCTTCATTTTATTTTTCCTATTTTTCGCATTTGTGCCGGTATATGGGCCTTATGCTCTTTTTATTTCAATCCCATTTAGATGTCCCTTCATCAATAGTCCTGAAGAGACCCCACATTGTTTTGAGGGTCAAAACGCCGTCGACAAACAGAAGAAGCGAACCATTTCCCCAGCACATATCATTGTATATAGCTGCTGTTCACAAGGAATCATTTTGATAATGGTCGACTTGTACAAACTGTGGAAACCTTGTATTTAATATTCACGTTCTCACTTAGGTTTAGGTTCCCTTTGTCACTTGGGACACTATGCACAAATGTTGTTTTGATGTATAATGTTTACTCCTAACTTTATTGTTTAAAAAATCCATAAAATATACTACACTAGAATCGGTGTGTTAGTGGTTCCTTCGCGCGCTGCCATTATCTAACCCTCTATATCGCGATTGTGCTTATGTATCATAACCTCATAGTATATTATTCCACAGGAACCATTGTTTTTCCTATATAACTATTACCCTGGTTCCTTAGTGAGTAGGGTTCCCCTGTTCTTTCTTGAACATCTAGTAGAAATCCGGCAGAGTTTCGGGTTCCTTATTGTTTTTGGTTTAAGGTGTAAAATAAGACTAAGGGGCCTAATACGATGGCGGTCGGGAAACCTCCCCGACCGCCATGGTAGCGGGAAAAGACCACCCGCATGTACCGCGATATCACCGCCGGTCAAATTACGATGACCCGCTGTCGAAATCCGACCACGGCGGTCGGATCGCGGGCATTAACATTGCGGCGGTTGCTGCTGCCCGCAGCACCGCTGCGATGCCGAAAGGAGCATGTCCTGCATTTCCCTGCACTGCGTGGCAGGCACTGCACAGTGCCTGCCACCTGGTACAGGGAAATGTAGGGGGGACCATGGTTACCCCCCCAGTGCACCCACACACCCCCGAACACATTGGGGCCCCGCAACAGGCCCCCGGAAGTCAATCACTGCATGCCTTTCAATGGCAGTCTGACTGCTGAGGAAAGGCTGGCTACCGCCGGCATCATAATCCTGCTGGCGGAGCCTGCTCTGCACCGCCACCATTATCCCAGTCCTGCTCCGTCCGCCAGGCAGGAGTGCGGATGGCAACTGGCGGTAAAGCGGCGGTCGGAATTTCCCACCGCCGCGGTCACCCCCACCATCCTAATGTGACCGGCGGTTTTCCTGGTTGTGATGGCGGGCGGATGTCCACCGCCGGTACGGCAGGCGCCACCGCCGGCCCTGCGGTGGACATCCGACCGCCATCGTAATAGACCCCTAAGTTTTCCTTTCTTATATAGTGTTTATTTAATTGTTTGCTTAATGTCATTGCTTTATTTTAACATTGTGTATTTTTATTGGTTGAGCTTTATTGTTTTAATTGTTTTGGTAGTTGTTTTCCATATATGGAAAACGCTAATTAAGAGTCAGTTAAAAAAAAAAATTATTTTCACATGTGTATTATATTATATGTGATGTTAAATAAACTTTGTAGTTAATGTAAACATAAAATTAAAATGGTTATTAATAGTGTATTTATTATTTAATGTTTTAAGATATGTTTTACTGTGTTTTAAAAATATGATTTTGATTTAATTTGAGATGCAATGTATGTTTATTTATTTTATTATATATTATGGTTTAATTTTGTGTGTTTTATCTATTTTTTACTTGTCGATATGTTTACAAAAACGAAAATTATGCTGTCTATATTATTGTGATCGATATTTTGGACATGTATATTTTTAAAGGATGTTCGATATTTTAAATAACGATATTTATGTGTTCGATATTACTGTGATCGATAATATTGTTTTACGATATTTCGGGTTCGATATTAGTGTGTTTTTTTAACTAAGTATAGGGTATCGATATTAGTGTCGTCGATATTTTTGTGTCAATAAAAATGTAGGTCGATATTATGTCTGTCGAGGTTATGCCAGTGATTCAAAATATTGGCAGACACTGGAGGGGCTGATATTGTAGGATTTGCTGTAGTCGCCCTGGATTTGGGGCCTTTTGGTTTGGGGGCACAAGTTATTTTGGATTGTTTTGACTTCAAGATAGTAGTAGTACCCCCTACTCTAGTACGCTTGGCTGGTGGATTAGGCGTGGGATCTTTTGGGGAAATATTCGGGGGAGAAAGTTCCAACCCCCTCCTTGGTGTAGCCAAAGTAGTTAAATTGCGAGGGCAAGACCCACTTTGACCTAGCGGAAGATCAGATGATGTTGTCAGTAATGATGGTTGCGTGATAGATAGGGACTCATTTGATGTATCTGTAGTTGATCCCAGGGGAAAAAGGAGCGGTTCCATACATAGACGCCTTTCTGTCATCTCTATTTCATGGGTGAGGACACTTGCCGCTCTAACCAAAAATGAGTCCAAAGTCGCTCCTACCCCTCCTCCATTCTTTTCCACCAAACCCTTTCTTTTCACCATAGTTACACCTGGGTGAAACAGTACCTTGTTTCAAACGTAGATGTTAGAGGGTGGGCCCAGCCCAGCCTCTTCCAGGCTCTTCCGGGCGTGGACAGGCCCGCCCTTAGCCCAGGCTTTGCCCGGGCGCGTCCCGTGCCGCGGGCCGGCATCCTCTTTTTAAAGGGCGTGCGCGCGCTAGGGCTCCTGGGAGTTGTAGTCCCCTCCCGTTTACAGCAAAGTCCTGGGCGCACACCAAAGCCCAACAGCAGGGTACAGCTACGAGGAGCCGCGGGCCGGCGTCCTCTTTTTAAAGCGCATCCGCGCTCTAGGGCTCCTGGGAGTTGTAGTCCCCTCCCGTGTCCAGAAAAGTCCTGGGCGCACACCAAAGCCCAACAGCAGGATACAGCTACGAGGAGCAGTGGGCCGGCGTCCTCTTTTTAAAGCGTGCCTTCATGGCTGGGGAGCTTGTCTTCTCGATCAGAGGCGTATGGTTTCAAGCAGAAAGTTCTCATCACATAAACTACCTAGAACTGACTGCAGGTTTATATGCACTGATGAGCTTCAAACACTCCCTTCAAGGGAGGTCAGTCATTCTGAAGATGGACAACATATCGGCAGTGGCCTATATCAATCGTCTAGGCGGGACAAAGTCAGCAGATCTCTCGAATTTAGCCAAGAAACTTTGGGTGTTTTGCCTAGAGCACAAGATTGCGCTGAAAGCAGAAAACCTCCCAGGGAAGATAAACCTGTCCGCAGATTGGAACTCGAGCTTCCTATTAGATCACAGCGATTGGAAACTCAACGAAAACATCTTCAAAATTCTCAGTCAAATATGGGGCCCCTTAGAGGTAGACCTGTTTGCGAGCAGATTGACCTTACAGTTAGAGAAGTACTTCAGCTGGATTCCAGATCCGGGCGCTCTTGCAGTAAACGCCTTTCTCCAGTGCTGGAAAGAAATCCAAGCATACGCATTCCCACCTTTCACCATGATTCAGAGAGTCCTTAAGAAGGTGATACAGGATCTATGCTCCCTAGTGCTAATAACCCCCTTTTGGCTATCTCAGGCGTGGTTCCCCACCACACTGGAGTTTGCCTGCAACATTGCCTTTTTAATTCCAGCCGAGAGGGGAATTCTAACATACGCAGATGGTGAAGATCACCCCCTAGTACAGACCGGGAGTTTGAACCTTCTTGCCTGGAAAGTGTCAGGAAATCCAATGAAATGTCTGGACTTTCGTCAACAGCTGCAACTCTCTTCGGAAAGTCATGGGCCCCTGGTACACACTATAGGTACAACAACATTTGGTGAAAATGGGTACGTTAGTGCCTGGAGAGGAACCTGTATTCCGTGGAGGCTCTTATCGTACACATAGTAAACTTCCTTGTAGAGCAGTTTGAAAAGGGTCTCTCTTATCGAACGCTTAATTGTTATAGGTCAGCTATTTCTGCAGGTCACTCTCTAGTCAATGGAAAAACGGTAGGTAAAAACTTTATTGTTTGTAGAGTTTTGAAAAGTATCAGACTAAGGAGACCCCTTAAACCCAAATACCAATCCCTGTGGGACATTAAAGCAATTTTAGACCTTTACACCAATTGGCCAGATAACAAACAACTAGATAGGAAAAGTCTTTCTATTAAACTCACAACTTTGTTGTGCCAAATATCATGCCGAAGAGTTTCTGACGTCAAAGCTCTTGAAATCTCTAATAGATCTTATAACATGTTTTAAATTTGAAATAATTAGAAGAACTAAGACTATGTCGGATTCAATTTTTTATCCACGTTTTGACATATGCAACAAACTCTGTGTTGTAGATTGCATGAAAGAGTACGACAATAGAATGAAAAACCTTCGTGCTCACGGCGGGACTCAATTACTTATATCTTTCGTCAAACCTTTCAAACCCATAACTTCTGCTTCTATAGCCAGATGTGTCAAATCCGCAATGAAATTAGCGGGCATTGATTTAAGTAAATTCCAAGCACATTCCCTCAGAGGTGCTATGGACAGTTAATCTTTCTGGTCAGGTGGTAAGTTAGACGATATTCTCAAAACGCCGACTGGTCTAATGCAAACAAATTTGCACAACACTACTGCAAACCAATTGAACATATGTCTGATGTATCACAGCAAGAGGATGGTTGGGATACGTTTTGCGCTGAGTTGCATACAGTAAGAATTCTCAATGCCAAATGTTCAAAGGACATAAGTGTGGGCCATCCACCATCACCACTTGTGTAGAACAAAATTCTACACCTAACACAAACAATGGATTAATGTCCTGAGCAAAAAATTATCCAAATTATTAGAAAAGGTCCACATCAATATTTGTGACAGGCTTTTGTTTATCTTCTTTATTTTCTCTTGACAAGATTCAACAGACTTCTAGCCAACATGTGTTTCATCTTATAATGGTGTCAACCAAAGACTTCTTCAGGGCTAGAACATTAATAAACAAAAACAAACACCCAATGTTACAACTGTACATTAATGTATAAAGACTACAACTTCAAAGCTAATATAAAACCAATTCCCAATTATATGTATCAAACACAGCCAACAGAGAACCCAAAGACAAAAGCAGCACCAGAAAAACACCCAAAGTGAGAGACCCCGCGTTATAAACAAAGTAACTGGAGTAAAGAGTTGAGCAAAACGTCCTAAAAAATCACCTCAGTATTGTGCCCTAAATAATACACCAACAACATATGTCTGATGTAGTCTTACAAAGCTACCAACATGCATAATGTAGCCTCCGGTCTTGTAATGAAATTGCGATTCTCCTATTACCATGACAAGAGAATCTGGATTTCATTAAATACACGGAGGCTAACATTAGCCCACCCGTCCCTTCCCATGGATGATTTACATTTATTCTATTTTTTATAATCTGTATATAACATGATGTGTCTTTATTGGTTTTATTACAATGACATTTATTTTTGTTGCATGTCTGTTGCTTTTTCTGCCTGTCATTCCATACAACAGAGCTCTCATACTCTCCTTTTTTTTCAGATAGCTCTTCATAATAAATTCTCCATCCGAACTCGTGATATATTGAATTTTCCTTTGTTTACATTCTTATTGGATTTTAAGAAGAAGAGCAAAAAAATGTTGGGAACTATTTCTTATTCCTCCACATTTAAAAGAGGCAGACTGTTCTGTGCTCATGGTTATTATACAGATTGAAGATTGTGTTCTAGAACTGTTTTCACTTTGTGATGTAATGCTTTCAAGCGGCTGCTTGGCGTACACATTAAAAGAAATATGCATATTGTTAGCCTCCGTGTCTTTAATGAAATCCATATTCTCTTGTCATGGTAATAAGAGAATCGCAATTTCCTTTTCTATATATATATATATCCTTTTATTTCTGAATACAATCAGAGGAGACACTTCTGCTGACTTTGAGGGGTCCCTGCATGCTGAAGCTTTCGCCTAAGCACCTGACTGACATCTCCATGAGGGGTGTCCAGTTCGTGACCAAGATGGGGTCGTACATTCTTACTCACCAGGTAAAGGGGTTAGATCATCAAGAAGGGGGCTTCTTGGCAGACCATACATTCACACCCTAGACACGTAGGCTAGGGTTTGAATCACAGGAGTACACTAGATTTTTATAATACTGTATACGTATGCATATATATACTGTCTCAACAAGATGGTGGAACTCTGAGTTTTAATTACTGTTTTGACACTCATTATAACCTTTGTCTTTTTTAGTCTATTAATCATTGTAGCACATATCATCTATACAGGAATCACTACAGTTCAACAAATATTGAAAAATGTCCCTTGTGTATTCTATGTATATTTTTCTGAGCAAAAGAAAGCACGAGTGACTTAGAGAAAAGTCCTAGGCACGTCACCATGATTCCTGAGGGAACAGAGATGTCATGTTCAGTACTTACCAGAACTATTCACCCCCTGCCTAAGCCTAGGGGGGCTAACAGTGGCACTGTGAGCTAGCTGGTCCAAGAGATAACATATACAACGGCGGTGCATGGAATCAGTCTGGCACCATCCTAAGATTATATCATCCGCAAATGTGCAGTTCCTACTGATTAGTGGAAACTAGACGACACTCAGGATTGGCCAGCATTTCTGGGTTTACAGCTATTATAGGTTAGATTATCTAGCTCAGAAAATACTAGGCATGATTCACAATGATTTTTATATGAGTGCTTGTGACTTATTTTCTGCAATACCCGTGGCTTAGCTGTGTAATGCCTGAGAAAGCCAGGGTTTCTCCTGTTTTACTTCCGGCTTACTTCTGAAATTGTGGAGTAAACTGTAACTCCTACAAGAGTAAGTTGCAGCAACATATTTATAATTAGCCCCATGATTGGGATCATATCGCAAGCTGGCAGCAGACCTTAAACATGTGATGCAAAATCAGCAGATGGCAGGATACAGCCTAAACCAGTAGGGTTTCTTTATAAATTTTCACATAACCTTTTTATATCATTCTTGTTCTTTGTGCTTTCCCTAATTTAGAAACTCAATGTGGTGCACTAATGTACAGGGCAAATTATGCCGCCTCTTGGGAACGCGTAATTAAGGCCTGGTATAGTCAAGAGAAGAATTTCACTTATGGAATTGGTCTACGACTTCCGTATGGCTGGATCGCTCACTACACCCAGGTATGAAGTAAATGCTAATTTTAATTTATCATTGCAAGCGTTCTTCATATAGTAACAGTTAAAAGTAAAGAAAATGTTAATACATGTACAAAGCATATTTAGCGAGTCTCAATTTAATTGCGACTCGCTAAATAGGATTTGCGAGTCGCAATTAGGAAGGGGCGTTCCCTTCCCAATTGTGACCCCATAAGCCATGTAAGAATGTTTTGCAACCGCAATTGCAGTCGCAAAACACTCGCAGTTTACCACCCTCTTTAAGAGGGTGGTAAAGCACTCGCAAACGGGAAGGGGTCCCCAGACGACCCCTTCCCCTTTGCAAATGCAGGGGAAAATATTTTTTAGGGGCAGGCAGTGGTCCCAGGGACCACCACTTTCCCTTAAAAATGAAACAAAAACATTTTTTTTTTTTAAATGCATCCTGTTTTCCTTTGAGGAAAACGGGCTGCATTTAAAAAGAAACCTGCTTTATTTAAAAGCAGTCCCAGACATGGAGGTCTGCTGAGCCCAGCAGGCCACCATACCTGGGACGGCCAGCCATTCCCAATGGGGTCGCAAATTGCGAGTGCCTCATGAATATTGATGAGGAATGCAATTTGCGACCCCATGGGGAATCGCAAACAGTGTCTCTGACACTGTTGTACATTGGCATTAGCGACTCACAAATTGCAACTCGCAATTTTTCGCAATTTGCGAGTCGCTAATGCCAATGGTCGTACATCTGGCCCTTCATGCCTAGAAGATTGAAAATGATAATGATTCTCTGTTTTTTAAAAGCCCGGTGTCATGAATTAATGTATTTGATGACAAACAAAAATATTTTTTGGGGTGACAAGGCTGGATAAATTATCCTGGCTCATGTTTTAATTCCAAACACAATAAGATGATAGAAGGATCGCTGAAACTTTTCAGACACTCGCGTTTCAATTCCGACAGAGAGACTGAAAGAGAAGGAGACTGGAAGCAAAATAGCCAAAAGAAATTTGTTGCAGTCCCAATCCACTCACTGTGAAAGTAGGGAGGTATTTAAGGAGACATCAACATGAAATGAAACTGTCACTCTACAAATATAACACTACTTCCAAGGATCCAAACGCTAAAGTAATGAATGAAACATAATACAGTCTGTGGAGGTTTGTTACTTCTTTTACATATTTATGTTTACATGTTTCTGGCTGTTTGTTGTTTAAAAATATGAAGAAAGCATACATCAAACATTTAGTTAGCAAACAAAGACATCACATATTCTTCAAAACGGATTTTAACAAATGTGTTGGATGTACAAATTGCCATAGTATAAACAATATATCTGTCAATTGTACTATACCCTATAGTTGGATTACATAGCTGTAAAACCCTAGTACATTAACGCGTTTACACAGTCGAGATTAGTATTTTGGGCTCAGATTTGTCTTTAAATGAGCTTTAAAGGGGCCATCCAGTGAAGAATGAAATCACAGGTCTCTTTCTCCTTTCAACTATGCAAATCGCCAACAATAGGCATTCTAGAAAGTTCCTTTGTTTGAAGATGTCTGGCACCATTTTGTGAATTCTTGTAAAATCATTCACCAGAGGACTTCTGTAAAAAATTGGGTTATTGGTTGAGGAGGGTGGAAGCCCCACACAGGCAACAACCACAATCCTTGTCAGGCTGAACCACAAAAGTCACTAAATTAACTGTGCTTAGCCATCTTATAACTTGGCACAAAAAAAACAGTCAGGCTTAACTTAGAGGCAGTGTGTAAAGTTATTTATGCAGCACACAACCAGTAATAAAGTTAAGACACTACACTACTAAAAAAAAAATCAGAAACCAATTTAGAAAAATTACGTACATTTTAATAAAATGATATCAGAATGACAGAAATCCAATCAGTAGAACCAGAGATATAACAATTTTTATGTTTTAAGTGAAAATAGCAGCTAGAAGCAGAAAGCCACAACTGTGGTTATTGCATCATGCCAGACCAGGGCATAGTCACAAGTTCAGGCTGACTGTGATGGAGCACGAGTCAGATACAGGGATCAGGTTAGTCCCGCTGAGAGTTGTACCTTATTTCCTTGATGTGCGGTATTGCGATGTGAAGGCTTGCTTCATGATGCTTTGCAGAGTGTCAATTCTGATGTGGAGCTGTGAGGGCTGTGATGCGAGGTCCTGTGCCATTTTGCATCATGCTGTATCACTTATAAAGAGGAGCTGCGAGGGTTCCAGTGTGAGGTCCTGCATGAGTTGCATTGTGCTACATCAGTTCCATTCAGGCGCTGCGATGGCTGCGGTGCAAGGTTCTGCATAGAGATGCGTTGTGCTGCATCACCCATAGTAAGGCAGGGAAGAGGACTTTAGTAGGGACCTCTTGGGGATCCTCAACTCATTCCAGCAGATGCCAGCAGTAGGGCTCAGGCAGGCCCAGTTGCAGGTCCAGGCAGGTCCAGTTGTAGCTTCAGGTAGGCCTAGTGTAGGAGGTCATCTGGGCATTAGCAAGGAGGCCTCTGAAGCTTGTTGTGTTCCTGTAGCTCACACAGGAGGTCAGCACACTGAACCTTGGAGTCACTCATTTGAGCCTGGGCTGAAGGGAGCAGGTCCAGTCTTCCTTTCAGAGAGCAAAGCAGTCCTCAAGCAGCAGGGCAGTCCTCTGGTGGCAGTGCAGCCACTCTTCTGCAAAGTCCACTGGTTGATGAGTTGGTCTTAATAGTTTTGGAACCTTTGTGTGTGCCAGAAGCAAACCCATTGAAGTGCAAATGGGGCAGGGCACAGCTCCGCCCCCAGCCATACTGGCAGGATGAGCTATCCTGCCCTCATCTACTCCATGTTTTCTCGCTATCTGGAAGGAGTACACAAGCCCCAACTACAGAGCCATTTACATTCATATGACTCAAGACACTGGCAGAAGGCACGGGTTAGGAAAAGAAAATGCCAACTTTCTCAAAGTGGCATGTTTAGAATTGTAACTTAAAATCAAACTTTACCATTAAAAAGGATTGTAAATTACAATTCATCTGAGTGTGGACATCATAGTTCTATCTGCTCCCAATCCAAAGTTTTCAATTATTAAATGGTATAAAGTAACCCTTTGTTAGTCAATGTGAGAGCAAATACTTACAACAGTGAAAAGCGACCTTAGGAGTTTTTCACTGCCAGGACATGTAAACTTTAAGTGCACATATCCTACTTTTTAGATACAATGCACCCATTTTGCCATGTCGAAATGTCAGTTTACAACTGCACTACAGACTGCAGTGGCAGGCCTGATACATGTTTTAAAAGACTACCTTAATGGGTGGCACAATGAGTGCTGCATGCCCACTAGTAGCATTTGATTTACAGGCCCTGGGTACATGTAGTACACTTTACCAGGGACTTAGAAGTAAATTAAATGTGCCATTTAGGTGTAGTCCAATTTTACCATTTTGAAGGAGTGAGCACAAGCACTTTAGCACTGGTTAGCAGTGGTAAAGTGCAAAGAGCCATAATGCCAACAAAAATCAATTCAGCAACTGAAGGCACAAAATCCGGGGTGACCCTGCAAAAAGGGCCAGGTTCAACAACCCCTTTGAATGAAACTGGATTGCTTATTAATCTGATGTCAGCAATTAATTGCAGGCAAGTTAAGCACCCATTGCCAGAATGGTTTTCGCATCCAATATTTAATGCATAAATTGTCTAACATCTGTTCTGATTTTTACAACCAGGTGAAGATCCTCCTAGAGTTATGCTATTAAATTGGTCTGCTCAGTGGCTAGGCAACACTCCAAAGAACACTTTAAAGATGAGCAGTTTCATTCAAAATGCCCTAATTGTTCATTTATTTGATGTATTACAATTTCCTATTTAAGGGACAAGAAACTGAGGGTTTCATTAACTATTTGGATCCTCTAAAACGAAAGCAATTCATGCATTTTGTTTTTTAAAAAACGTTTTATATAGTGGGAACTCAAGCCGAAGATATCAGGTATCATAGAGCTTTACATGAGCACCAGTTTCATTACAGATGGACACATTCGTTTTTGTTAGGCACAGGGAGATTAAGTGATTTGCCCAGAATCACAGGACGTTGAGCGTCATTGCTGAGACTCGAACCCGGTTTTATAGCTTCGAGGTCGCCGCTCTAGCCATAAGGCCACATATAAAACCATAAATAAAACCAATGCAAGGTACATGTTTACTACTACCATAAAGGTTGGTAAAAGATCCAATATTATAAAAAGAAGAGGTATTGGCACTTTTTTAATATCAATAAAGTTAATAAGGAAAACAATCCTAAGGAACAAAGAAATGACACACAAAGGCAAAATGGTGTACACAGCTCAACAACCTCTAGTGTAGGAAATACTTATGAGTTAGAGACAGATGAGATAGATAGGGGGTCGTCTGGAAAACATGGAGTAACGGAGAAGATCACTACGGACAAAAAAGCTTTTGAAAAATCAAAAGTCAATCCTAATAATGTAAAAGTTAAGGAGGTGTGGAATGAGAAAGTAGAAAATCAATCCCTACAAACAATACAAAGAACAATACAAGTTCAGGTGGAAACAAAGGAAAACTTAAAGATCCCTACCACTGTAGTGTAGTTCCTATTTCCCTAATAGGCTCTGCGCATTGGAATAATATACCCTATAGGTTTGACATAGGACAAAGGTTGGTATGTCCCTATCGAGTATATTAAACTTAATTACTTGTGCCAGCTAGCTCAGAGGCCACTAGAAACTCCTTGAGAACAAGAAGGGAGTAGTTTCTGGCAACTGAAAAACATGACTACTTTGTTTCCCTTTAGAATCGGAACATGTCTCAGAATCGTGGAAACAACAGATAACAGTTTCACTCAGTCAATCGTGCATGCTTAGTTTCTACAGAGTTACACAGAAAGGAAAGACGGGCGTTTCAATAAAAGGGTTTTATTGAACAGTCGTGTTTCTCGTGTAAGAGATATGTGCTGTTATGATCACAAGACAGTATGCAAGATAAATAATGTACAGCGTAAGCAGTAGAAATAAATAATACTGCGCTAGCATTATCTTTTAGCATATATTCACGTACATAAATAACATGAGCTAAAAATGCGAGTACTCATATGATGCGTCTCTAAGCTAGTTCTACCCCAATGTACCTAACCTAGTCTAGGTGTAGGGGAAGGTAGAAGTAGGTGGAGTATTCTCTAGTATGGTATACTAAGAGTCTGGTATGCCAAGAGTCCCTCTAGGTTCTAGTCAGCTCCATACCTTGAGAATGAGAGAGGTGGGGATCTCCTGCCGAATCTTGGAACTCTAACACCCCGCAAAGGGAGTCAGAACACTGGAAGCTGGATTCGTCTGAGTGCAGGAATGACAGCGTCTTCTCAGTGCGTCAGGCCAGGATACGGGCTCCTCTGAAGTCGAGGTCTCCTCTAACTTGCTTGGGCAAGGGAAGGTATATTTATACCTGGTAGGTGTCTTGGAATGATAGCATTGACGTGAATTCGGACAGAGGAAGACGTCAGGAATGAACCCTTAAGGTATAACGGTTCATACATAATAGATGAGTTCTTGGAGAAATCAATAGTCCTGTGCTAGGGGAACTCCCGAAGCTTAAGGGTCTGGTTTCTAAGAACTCGTTGTGACGTTAGGGTGGACGGATGTCGGTGACCATGCCTGTATTTGGAGTGCACGGTTAATGCTTAAATAAGGACAGGGATTCTATGCCTATATAAGGGCAATGCGAATTGTGCCTATATAAGGACATGATTCAGGAAAGCCTATATACGGACCCCTAAAGCGGAATACAACACCCACTCCATCTTCGATTGAACGATAATACTAAATGCTAAACATTTAAATGCTAAACATAAAATTGAGTACCACATGTTGCTAAAAACATTTCTAAAAGCATTTTAAAAGAAGCTCAAAAACTGTTGAAATGCAATAGGTACTGTATATTTAAAGCATCGTTTTCATTCTAAGCATATAATGGAAGTAAAATGCAACGTGAATGAAACAGAAATATTTACAAATGACGAAATGGTCGATAAGTTCACAAAATGAAAGTCATTGCATATCATGGTTGTAAATGAAATGTTAGACAAGAAAGGTGACAATGTGTCCCTGGAAGTTTTCAAAGAAGTCCGTTTTATAAGACTAGTTCTACTGTAAGCAGAATGTTTTTTGCCATGTCATTTCAAAAATTAAAAAGAAAAAGTTCAATTTCTGGGAAAAGTTCCAAGTTTTGAAAATATGAAAGCCAAATTTCTTGTTGCCTTGATACACTGTGAGCCGAATCAAAGTCAGTGTATGGGTCTGGCGTAAACATTAGATCATCTATGTCCGTAGCCAAAATATCGTCCACCGAAGTTGGTGACATTTGGAACACCTCGTTCAGAAGGTTAATCGCACAGAGATGAGAAACATCGCCTTCAGCAGAAGATGCAATGTTCGCGTCCGTTGTTACCTGTGTGCCTGTTGATCCATCTGGTACCTCAGCAGCAGCCAGAAGCGTTTGTGAGATCTCAATGAATGCCGCCATCAGGATTGGAAGCCTCTGGGGACAACACACAGCATGGGCCGTTATCGGGTCCAGCAGATTATCGATATCCGTTGGCATGACTGATGGGAGTGTTAGACAGGTGTCTAGCACGCATTCTTCACCGCAAAACAGGCAGCGTAGAACAGGTAAGATGCAATCTTGCCAGATTGGTCTGAATGACAGGAACCACGTTGTATTAAGTTCCCGTAGACGAGGCATGCCCAAAAGCCGTACTATTCGCTCACGGCATTTCCGTTCAAGGCGGGCTCTCTCCACATCGCTCGGAGTGATGTTGGCGAAGAGGCTTGCCATAGCGTGGTAGGAGGAATAGAAACAGAATTCCTGCAACAAGTGCTAGAAATAACGGCACACCACCAAACACCGAATGTGCGAAGTTTGGGATGATTCCGAGGACAGCCTGGAATGGTGCTAATAGTCCGGAACAGATGGTCTTAAATACATGTACAATTCCGCTTGTACCAGACATGTTAAAGATACGTCCTATCATTTCCACGAAATGTATAGGGCAGTTTGTACAAATTAAAGCTTGTATCCCAGCCGAAGTCCTTGCAACTTGTAGATCATAGGTTTCTTTGGCCGAGGTCAAAGGCACTGATTGTTGTATAAGCACGGCTTTCATTCTGCTTAAAGTATCAAATCGTATAAAAGAGACATTCAGCGAAGGCCACAGAGGTGACTCCCTGACTGTGTCTATTGGGGCAAACAGTACTTGAATACAGCAAGTGACCCTGGAGTTGACCGTTACTAGATATGGGATGCCTGGCAACATGCCGCAGCAACTCTGATCATTCAACATGAGGTAACTCCCATTAGAAAGTTGTCCAAACGTTGGATTAATCACAGCAGCTGGTGTACCCTGCTGGTGGCAGGACAAGTTTGCCACAGAACCATTACAAGCCCGTGTAAAGTAATGTCCTGACAAATCAGTGAACCGCTTAGTGCACTTTCACAGTGTGTACCGCTCAGAAACACTTCACGATCCCCACTCCAACATCTATATGTGTAAGGTAGATTCCTGGATGTCTTAATGTGTTCTTTACCCAACCTTTCATATTTGCCTGCTTGCATCTGTTTTAGGCAATACTGAAACTGAAAAGTGGTCACAGGTAGACTAATTTTCCCATGAATAAGCCATTCTGTAGCTGGTTTTTCTGCCAATGTGAATGGTAATTTTTCAAGTTTTTCAATGCTCAGTACTGTATACTTTGCTCCCCTTTGTGCCAGTTCGATCTGTTTATCAGTTAGATTGTATTCTGCAAACAGAGCCGACGTGTTGATAAAACACCAAGGCACATACCCCGCATGCAAAGATTTCAGCGTCCAGCTTAATAACATAATAGAATGTAACTGAGACTGGCCTTGCTGTAACATGGCTAAATCTTGTTCCAGTACGTTGATAGCAGAGGATACAATACTGTCCAATGAATAAATTCTGGAGGACAAAGTTGTTAACCCATTGTCGACCACAGAGAGAGTTTTCTCTAAATTAATACGATCAAGTTCACGTATTCGTTCTGCGGCCTCCATCTGTGACACCTTCTATGCTTCATTATAAGCAGCATAAATGCCGGCATATATGAAACGTTTTTGACGCGGTTTTCTTGGTCCAAGCAAGAATTCCCTAAGGTCTGAGTCTTCTTTAAGTAAAGATAAGTGTTGTTTCACATCCTTAAGTGTAGATTTTTGCAGCCAATCGAGGCATAATTTCCCTATACTGTATGTTGTTACTACCCCCGGATGCTGTCTTTGGACGTATCTTGGGTCTGGCCTATGAATAGTAAACCCCTGTGTTTTATTCAGGAATCTCTCTTGACAGTTGTTTGTGTCTGTGGGCCAGATTAACAATTTTCTCCAATCAGGATTCGTTCTGTTGAGTTGTAGTATGGTGTCAACTGTAACCGCTGCCTGTGTATTGTTATTACTGGCAGGTGTTGGTACAGAAGGATTTTTCATGTCTTTAATCTTGGCTAACCCAAGGCAAGACGTTTGTTAAACAGTGTCATTCAAAAACATAATTTGCTGTGGGATGAGACAGGCTCTAAACAAAGCTTCTGTCCCCTATACTTGCCAATCTTTAGTACCCCAGACAGATTTTGTGTCAATTGTGTCTTTCCACAAGTTGAAACCCTGTCTAGACAGGCAATAAATGCTGCAGAGTAAATCTGTTTTGTATTAGTTAACATAATTTTCAGTCCTGTTTTGTTTACATTTCTATAGTAAAATGTTTCTGGATCAGATGTATTGTACCCTGAAAAATATGGAAACTTTTTAGCAAATGTTTTTGAACTACCTTTCGGTGGTGTAGGACAATGCTCTCATTGGTTAAACATAAACACATTTCTAGGTGTTGCAGATTTATGCAAAAAGTGATGACCATAGTGGTTATAGCAATACAGCTGTTCATAGTCTGATGAACCCTCTAAATATTCATTATTAGAAAATGCAGCAGATTTTTCTAGATCAAACATTATGTCATTTACAGTCTCAAAGTCCCAATCATCAGAAAAGGTACTGGATGAAACAAAATCACTTAGTGAGATCGTAAATAAATGTGAAATGTTCAAATGTTCCGTAGGGCCAAAGATATCGAAATCTGTTTTGTCCCACACTATACCATCCTGTATAGGAACGGCTGTGATGTTCACTGCAGACAAGTCTCTTGTTTCACGATGGGATGATTTGTGAGGTTTCAAAAGTAAGTTCACTTCTTTTCTTTCAATGTCCAAATGGATGTATCTGCCATTTATAAGCACGCTCATAGTCATAACCAAAGCTAGCCAAAGCAGGAAGAAAAATATTCCAGAAATAACCCAAAGTTCAATCCATGGTGAAACCAGATAAGTCTTTTTCAAAAAATGTAAAAAGTGTTGTACTTGCTGTTTAATAGTTTTTGATGCTGGCAACGTCTCGGGTTCACTCGGATCCTCAGAAAACGTATCAAAGTTAATGAAATAGCCAGAAGCAGTTCTGTCAATTGTTGGAATTGCATCAGGATTTGTAGAAATCGTTGGAACCAGTTGATCACTTGCTACGTTGGTGTAAACAGGTGTATTTGGACGAACTGTTAGTTGAGTTTCAAGAGTGATGAGTTCCATAGCGTTGTTGCTCAGTCCTTCATCTGTTACTGCTGAATTCTCGATGGTTATCAGTCTTTCAGTCTGAACCTCTTGGATAGTAGCGAGAGGAGTGTGTCTGCTACTAGGTCAGAGTCCACGAGGCCTACTACTTAGTATTGGCCACATACTGTGGTTTGATGAGGTCGATGGACACAAATCTTTTCTCCTTTTTTCCAGCAAGGGGCGGCAGAAGTACTGTTCTTGTTCCGTGTATGGCTAGGACAGGTACTGGTTGTCTGTAAGGAGGTCCAAATTCCTTCTTGTCCGCAATTTTCTCTCTGACTAGATCCCCAACTTTTGGAATCCAGACAGGCCTTGCTGGGACCGTCAGTTTTTCCCCAGTGGTGGTTGGCTGCAGGAATACGTTGCTTTGTTTCGATCTTAGTTCATTTAAGTCCTGTAAAACAGCCAAACGATCTTTGATATCAAAAGGTTTATTTTCCACCACTGTGCCTCTACATTCCAGATCGGGCACCCACATTCTTGTCCCAAATAGAACCTCATATGGAGTGACCCCCCCTAGAGAACTTTTTGGCAAATTGTTTAATGAGCGTTGGACCCCATAAAGATGTTTGACCCACCCATCACCCAAACCTAATACCCTAGCTGTTATAGACTGCTTTATGTCCCGTTTTTTCCTTTTCACAACAGAATTTCCCTCAGGATGAAACGGAGAGGAGTACCGCAATGCAATGCCCAGACTGGCCATGGCGTCTTTGTAAGCTCGAGAGCTAAACGCAGGGCCCTGGTCAGAGTGTAGCATGCCTATTGCGTATGTGCCGATAAAGACTCGCAAATCTTTTATAACAGTTTGAGCGTCAGTTGAGCGCTGAGGCCATATACATAGGAACCTTGATTTAGTATTTGTGGGATTGCATTTGTCCATAAGGACGCCTGCGTGTAGATAGTCTAATGCTGTCTAACAATGGTGTCTGTACTGGGCAGGCTACTTCGTGTGCTGCTAGGATTAGTCCTAATCTATGTTCCTTGTTTGGAATTACCCTATCCCCCACTCCAGGGATTCGAGCAAAAGGAACGTTGTTTGCATCAATTACATAAGAGTACTTGAGTGGAAACTTTTTTGGTAACGCTGCACCACTGCCTTTGCTCGTAGCATTGACAGCCAACATTATCTCACTGTCTATTCTCGTTTTTGAACGAGTGATTGCAGCTACGGAAGCCGTCTGAACAGCCCCCTTTGCGGCTTCGTCAGCCAATGAATTCCCTGCAACGTGAACGCCATCACGCTGATGACTCAGTGTATGGATCACGTGAGCCTTTGGTAGTTCGATTTTTAACTGAACTACTTATTCCCAAAGCGTTTTATGCTTTATTGTGCCACCTTTTGCATCTTTGAACCCATTTTCAAGCCAAGTTTGTATATATTCATTATACGACTGCACACAGTAGAAAGAATCCCACACTATTAGTGTGGGGAATTCTCGATCTGTACTTTCAAGTGCCAGCTTGAATGCTTGTGGTTCAGCTCGCTGAGCTGTACAATCTCCTAGAGATTGAGTTTTTATGACCATAGGTCTGAAGTTGCCATAGCGCATGCAACCTTTAATGATTGCACATGCTGCACTGTAAGCTTGCTTACTCCCTGTTGCGGGTTGTGCGGATCCGTCAGTGTAAATTATACATTCGTACTGATCGAGAGGCAGAATCTCAGTGGGCAGAGGACATTCATGTTCATATTGCAGGAACGCTTGTGTTTTTAGATCGGGATCAAAAACATATTCAACATCTGTTGGAGCAAGAGAATTAACCATTGTATCCATCTCGAATGTAATGCTTTAGCATTTGGAATGCTCACTTTTGTGACCGCCTCTAGAGCCGGTACTGGGGTTACGACAATAATGCGTTTCCCTTGGGCTAGAGCTCTTTCTTTTGCTACTGCAGTTTGAACTGCTGTCAGTAATTTTTCTGTTGAAATGAAGCGCATTTCTGCTTGTGTATACAAATGTGATTTGTATGCAATTGGTACTTTTTCACCCTTATTAAATGTTAAGTAGGTGAATCCGCATTGACCCGAAATTATTCGGATCACTAAATTGCGTTGACTTACGCGTGTCTGTAAGTGAATTGTTGCTAACATGTTAGCTTGGATTGAACGCAAGATTTCTGTGTGTTCCTGTGTCCAATGTTTGATTGAAAAATCAGGTTTGATTAATGCGTAGAGAGGTTTAACCCTTTCTGCGAAATTTAGAATGTAAGTTCTTCCAAAATTGAGGAAACCCAGGATGGATTGTAAATTTTTCAGCGTTTTTGGAGGTTGGAGCAGCGCACACCTTTCTACAAAGTTGGCTGCCAAGCTCTTGCCTTCACTTGAAAGCTCATATCCTAGAAAAAGGACATTGAGATGGGCAATTCTGGACTTTTTAAAGTTGAATTTGTAGCCCTCAGAGGCGAAGCCCAATATAATGGTGCTCACCCTGTTCAAGTGTTTGTCCAGGTCATCGTCTGTCAGATAGATGTCATCGACATATGACAATGCCTCATTATCATAAATTTGTAGTAACTCCGTTACCCTCGCTGAGAATAACCCCGGGCTGTTCTTGAACCCTTGTGGGAGTCGACAAAATTGACGCTGGGTCCCCATTATTGAGAAAGCCATGAAGCCTCCTGGTGTACGTGCGCTTTATAAATTATTTTTAACATTAACATTAACAAAGCTGTTAAGTACCTGTTTCAGGTGCTATGTTTTGACAAAAGAAACCATTTGAGATATCTAATTTGGTTTTATATTTTTTACGCACAATGTTATTCATTAATGCTGTACTATGTGCATTTTGTACTGCAAAAGTTTTAGAACAAGTGTTCAAGTGTCTGTAGTCCAAAACTAGACGATATGAATTGTCTGGTTTGGAGACAGGAAACAAAGGATTGTTCATTGAGGAGGTGCATGATTCAATCACCCCTTGGTATTCAAGTTGATCTAAGATCTCCCTGACCTATCTTTTAGCTTCTTGCTTTATTGGGTACTGCCTTTGTGCAGTAGGTTAATTTTTAGATGTATTTTGTGGTGAGGTGAGTCCTCATCCCATCCTACATGATTTTTGTATAATGCTGGGGCCTGGGCAACTGCCCATTTCCTGGCATAAGTATATTTTAGTTGAATTGGAATATGGTTAGAGAAGGCAGGCATAATAATGTCCTCGCCATGTGGGCACTCCCTGACAAATTGTGGTGGCCAGTCTTTTTCTGCTAGAAGTATGTCATAGCCCCTTGATAGTCTTTCCCAAAAGAGTGCTTTCACCTGTCTAGGTATGTCTCCCTCCATCCGGAGTGTTATTTCATATAACTTTTGTGGAGTACTAACCCTGGTGTCTACAGTCTCAACTGTGATGTACTCATTCAATTCCACTATCACCAGAAGTTCCTTCAGGTTCTGGCGAGCTATTGTGACTTTTGCTGCACTGTCCAGCATTGTCTGAGCCCATTCTCCGTTCTTGAGCTGTGTTCTCAGTATCCTCGGCATGTCTGATCTTCAGACCTGCTACCTTCTTCTTTGAGAATTGAGGTTTTGATTTATTTTTTGGAACGTGTTTGTCGTCTTTCGATTTCACGCGTTGTTCTCTATGTTCTGACCGTCCTCTTCTTTCCGATGTCTGTGATGAGATCTGACAGGTACGAGAGGAACGTGTATCAGTATCTTGACACCTGTCAGGTTTTTTTCAAATTATCCCTATTCCTGAGGTTATACCTCCTTTCAGAGGGCTCCTTTTGAGGAAACCTATCTCGGGATTGAGAACGTTTTTCGTTTGAATTTTGTTTATTAGTTTCCCACTTCTTTTTAGAAGATGTAGGAGTATGTTTAATAGAGTCCTTCTCAGGACTTTCAGATAGTTTTGGCTTCAATGGTCTTCCACCTAAACTATCTCTGCCTAATTCTGCATAAGATTGTTCTATTATTCTGGGTAGTTCAGTTTGATGTTCTGTAACATCAAATTCCCATAATCGTTGGCGGATCGCCACTGCTGCTGCCTCCCCTTTAATATTAGATAATATTATTGTTGAGACCTGGTCGAAATTTTTCAGTAATTTCATACCTAAATTCAGAGCAGGCTCTGCCCTGTATTCGTTTTGAATTTGTTTTAGGACATCAGGTATTACCGCGATTGACGGAACACCATGTGTTTTTGTATAGATGGCAGCAAAGACTGAGCCCCAAGTGGTGCAGTCTTCCAGTTATGGTGTGATCCCCATTGGTAAACAGATTGTTAGGATTCTGTGTTTCTCATACGGGCTAGTATTTGGAAATACTGCTTCTATTTGAGTAATTTTTTGAGCTATCCAGAACGGAATTTGCTCACGTTTTGTGGGCATTTTACCCATAACTGCGTATAAAGTCTGGTGTAATTTTTAGTGTATTCCCCTGGTGAGGGGTTTGATTTGGAAGTGTTAATGGTGGTTGGACTGTGAAAGTCCGCATGACATATTGGACCAATTGTCTGTAGATTTTTATTAACTCTGTAAGTTGAGTAAGTAGTTCCTCGTCTGACATTATTTCGAGGTCAGGATGAGGAGTGTAGCCGGCTAGAATCGGCCATGTTGCTCCTGGTCTAACTAGTGGACCGAGCCTGGTAATGTTTTTGTGATGTTTTAGGGCGCCTTTAAACCAGAGCTGATGCTCCTGGTATGTTAATGGAATTTCAATATCCTCGAAAGGAATATATACCTCTGGTGGTTCATCTTCTTTGTAGAAGTGAAACTGTCTTGTTACCGAATTTGATTCAGGAAATATTACCCATGAATAGAATACCTCTGTCTGAAAGGATTCGTGTGCCTCTATCACGAAAACTGCTCTACCGCCTCTAGGTGGTAGGCCATGTTTTATAAGTTTTAGAGTGATGGCTCTTCTTAAGTTTGGATGGATGTCTATAACACCCTCCTCGGTTTCATTTAAACCTGTAAAGTTAAAAACTGCTACGACTGGGTCAGCCGCAGCTCCACCGTTTCCGGTGTTATTGTCCCCGGGTTCGGACATTTGTTTTTTGAAAAATGTAGAACAAGTTTCAAGGAAACAAAAAGATAAGGTGCACAATATTTTGGAACACTGTATCCTTCAATGTTGAACAAACCAAACAACTAATATATAGGGTGCTTCCCTATTTAGTTTTGGTGGATATTTAACCCTACCCACTCCAGACGTCTTAAGGAGTATGTGAGTTGGGGTCTCTGAGAAAAGCACGACTGAGTTACTCAGTATCTAACGTTAAATTACTACCTTACCAAACCGTTGGGCGTCATGTAGTGTAGTTCCTATTTCCCTAATAGGCTCTGCGCATTGGAATAATATACCCTATAGGTTTGACATAGGACTAAGGTCTGTATGTCCCTATCGAGTATATTAAACTTAATTACTTGTGTCAGCTAGCTCAGAGGCCACTAGAAACTCTTTGAGAACAAGAAGGGAGTAGTTTCTGGCAACCGAAAAACATGACTACTTTATTTTCCTTTAGAATCGGAACATGTCTCAGAATCGTGGAAACAATAGATAACTTTCACTCAGTCAATCGTGCATGCTTAGTTTCTACAGAGTTACACAGAAAGGAAAGACGGGCGTTTCAATAAAAGGGTTTTATTGAACAGTCTTGTTTCTCTTGTAAGAGATATGTGCTGTTATGATCACAAGACAGTATGCAAGATAAATAATGTACAGCGTAAGCAGTAGAAATAAATAATATTGCGCTAGCATTATCTTTTAGCATATATTCACGAACATAAATAACATGAGCTAAAAATGCGAGTACTCATATGATGCGTCTCTAAGCTAGTTCTACCCCAATGTACCTAACCTAGTCTAGGTGTAGGGGAAGGTAGAAGTAGGTGGAGTATTCTCTAGTATGGTATACTAAGAGTCTGGTATGCCAAGAGTCCCTCTAGGTTCTAGTCAGCTCCATACCTTGAGAATGAGAGAGGTGGGAATCTCCTGCCAAATCTTGGAACTCTAACACCCCGCGAAGGGAGTCAGAACACTGGAAGCTGGATTTGTCTGAGTGCAGGAATGACAGCGTCTTCTCAGTGCGTCAGGCCGGGATACGGGCTCCTCTGAAGTCGAGGTCTCCTCTAACTTGCTTGGGCAAGGGAAGGTATATTTATACCTGGTAGGTGTCTTGGAATGTTAGCATTGACATGAAGTCGGACAGAGGAAGACGTCAGGAATGAACCCTTAAGGTATAACGGTTCATACATAATAGATGAGTTCTTGGAGAATTCAATAGTCCTGTGCTAGGGTAACTCCCGAAGCTTAAGGGTCTGGTTTCTAAGAACTCGTTGTGACGTTAGGGTGGATGGATTTCGGTGACCATGCCTGTATTTGGAGTGCACGGTTAATGCCTAAATAAGGACAGGGATTCTATGCCTATATAAGGGCAATGCGAATTGTGCCTATATAAGGACATGATTCAGGAAAGCCTATATACGGACCCCTAAAGCGGAATACAACACCACAAATGTAAAGTTCAAGGAGGAATGGAATAATGAGGAAGAAAGACATATTTTACCAACAATCCAAAGAACAATAAAGGCTCCAAAAATTCAAAGCAAAGTGTATGGGAGAAGATGGAAATAGCAAAGACCCTGCCTACAACCGGAAATGCTAAGAAGCCAAGGAATGATGGTATGGAAGGTCAATTAATCTCCACAATTCAAAGACCAATCCAGCCAGTCCAAAACGCAAATCAAAGTATACAACAAAGTCCCCAATACCTCCAAAGGCAAACAAATATGACCAAAGAAGACTTAATGGGACATATTAAGGACTTTCCGCAGTCTGTAAATTATGATCTTGTACCCACTATATGCTTGGGAAGCAAAAAACGGCAATGTCTGATAAACCACAATTGATCTTTACACCTGAATATTGCTCTAGAGGCAACCATGATATATTCAATAGAGGAAATATCCTCCACCTCTTTAAATCTGTTCAATCATTAGGAAAAGTATCGAGTGAAAACATTGAAGCTATTGAATTTCTTCCAACCCAGACAGTAGCCAAGAAAGGACACTGATAACTTTGGATTCTATTCTTGTAACTGAACTAATAATAAAACGCAAAGGAAGTCTTTCTCAGTTGGGGAATAAAAATTAGTTGGCCACAGCCAATAGTGTACCCAATACCATTTGCTATATCTGTATCCCCGAATCACCATCAACAAAATAAAACAAGTCAATGGGTTTTTTCAGTATTAAAAAACTCTATAGGAAAAACAGATATATCACTCGATTTGACAATTAATCCAATTGAAATAGAAAAGCCAATTAGATTAAATAAAAAATGGATCAGTTTGGCTCTTCATGACACAAATATGCAATGACAGAATAAAACAAGAAAGTCAACATGCAAACCATACAAAGATAGTGAAACCTTAAAATTATGTTCCTGGAATATTAATGGACTACGTAAAAAAAAAAATAATGCGCACCTAAACTCAATGACTAACTACTATCAGGCTATACTCTTACAGGAAACTTGGTCCGTCAACCCCGTAATGCTTGAGGGATACAAAGGATATTTTGAGCCAGCAGTTAAACAGAACAAATACGGACACCCCGGTGGGAGCCTAGCCACATTTGTTGCCATAGAATTGAGAGTGGACCATGAACAAGTTATTATGAATAATCCAAACTTACTAATAGTAAAGTTATGACTAGGAAAATTGTCAATTAAAAATCTTGCTAATAATAAATGTATACATACATCCTACAGCAAGTGCGAGAACTAATATGTGCACTACCCTCATTACCTTGCTAACAAAACAAAAGATGGAGGATCCATTCACAGAATATATTATCTCGGGGGATTTTAACCTAAACTTGCTTGTGCCCTATTTGCGAGATGATATAATCAAACAACAGGACTATCTTTGGGCAATCCCACATCAAACACTACCCATTGTAGTCAATTCCATCCAAAGCCAACTAGGTATGAGCTTCGTTATAGATATAGAAGCGATGGGATTAAGAATTTTAAATGGGAGGCTACCCCAAGACTCACCACCAGCATGGACATTTCAATCGCAAAATCACAAATCATGAATCGATTACACGATACTATCTTTGAATATCTTTAGCAATGTGACTTCTTTCTCCATTGGAAAAGTGTCTGAGAGTGACCATAGTCAGCAATATTTACAAATGTATATGTTAATAAACATACTGCTTACCTGGTCAGACGGGTACAGTAAATTATAGGAAACTAATCTGGAAAGAACACACTAAAGAAGATACTAACGAATTGGCCCACAACTTGGTAAGAGCGTGTTTTGAAGATAAAACTTTATCTGCGATTGAACAATGGGTGGATTTCATACAAAAAATTGTCAAAACCTATGAGTTAAAACCTTACCATAAGAAAAATCAAAAGATGCAACTAGGAAGAAGGAATAACATTTCTTTATCAATAACAACGAGGATTATGAAAAGAACACGTAACCATCTTAGGAGACAGATAAAAAAGCACCCTAAAGACTTAGATTTGTGCTCTAACTTAAAAAATGTTAACCGCAACCTGCAGAAATTATTGTGGAATGAAAGCAATCTTCTGCAGCAATCAATCGAACTCTAGGGAATTCTGGAAACTGATAAATGGTTTAGCATGACCAAATAAAACAGCTGTAACATCTTCTTTAGGTGAGAAAGATTGGATCAGATTCCTGTCAATACATCTAAATTCTGGTGGGGAAACAAACCAACAGAATGATATTATAAATATGATTGATACATCAAGGAATGACTTGAATCAAGAAATTAACATAACAAACAAGCAAGTATGTAAACTAATTCAGAAACAAAAAAATGGTGCGCCCGGCCCAAATGGTGTACCATTTTCACTTTTTAAAGACGATCCCAATCTATGGTCAGAATACTTGACTAAAGTATTTAAGGAAATTGTTAGGTCATCGACGATACCAGAAACCTGGAAGGGCTCATTGATAGCTCCAATTTATAAAAAAGTAGATTGGTCCCAGCCGGAAAATTATCGACTTATTACACTTCAGGATACTGATGCCAAACTATTTGCAGGTGTATTATTATCAAATCTAACAGAATGGGTAAAGGAAAAACAGATAATCCCCCCAAATCAAACAGGATTTATACAAGGCTCAGGCACAACAACAAATATTCTTGTGCTATCCGTGTTAATGGATAAATATATTACAAAGAAGCAACCACTGTACTTGTGCTTCGTGGATTTTAAGTCTGCTTTTGACTGTATTCATAGAAATCTCTTGTGGCAAAAACTGTTGGAACAAGGTATATCTCACTCCCTTTTAACAGCAATTCAACTCCTCTACTCCGACACATGGGTCAGAGTTCGGATGGGAGATGGATCATCCGTAACAAAAGAAATTCCAACCACGTTATGCTTGAAGCAAGGGTGTGTACTGGCCCCACTTCTTTTCAACTTGTTTTTGGCAGATCTAACGCAAGCATTGGACGAGATGAACGCATGTCCACCCAAATTAGCTAATACTCTGATATCAAACCAGCTATATGCGGATGATGTTATCTCACTTAGCCAAACAAAGGTCGGACTGCAACACCTGATAAACAGGAAATCAAGATACTCTAAAGAAAATGGAATGGTTATCAACGAAACAAAGACAAGAATCATGGAGGTTAACAAAAATCCAAAGGTACAATATAAGTATAAATGGATTCTGGATAATTCACAATTACAGCTAGTAAGAACATATAGATACTTGGGAGTATTATTTGATGACCAAGGAACATTTCAGCCACATAAGATCGATTTGCAACGGAAAGCAAATATATTGTTATCGGCTTTTAGAACCTTACAGAAATCCATAGGAGGGCTGAGCTATCAACCATTTCTAAAAGTAATATCAGCAAAACTTTTGCCAACCTTAACATATGGAAGTGAAGCATTGTGTGGAAAAGATTCAGTTACAATTAATAATGCTGTTACGAAAATCTTTAAAGACCTCTTTTTATTGCCACATAATGCATCTCCGGCACAGATACGAATGGAATTTGGGTTAACTAATCAGCTGCTAGCTCGAAAAGGCCAATTTATAAAAGTGTGGAAAAGGATAAAAATGGACACTGTAAATCAAATGTCTAAACTACTGTGGCAGGAAATAAATACAAATGGGAAAGCTCAGGCGAGGAAATATCTACATGCTTCTCTAGATGAATATTCAGCGAACTCGATCTGGGAAATGACAATAACCATAAATTCATTTAAAAAAGCCATCAATAATACAACAAAACATTTATCTCTTCTTCTGGACAAAGATACTTTCTCGAAAAGAAAACATGCATGGCCTCTAATGAATGGTTATACCAAGGTAAAAATTCAACTTATCTTGAAATCCCTTGGTCGGTGAAGCATAAACAAACATTTATAAAAGCACGCTTTGGAGTATTTCCAGGTTCATGTCACCTAATGTCATGGCTGAGAACAGAGGAACCAAACGCTTGCAGTTTATGTAAACTCGGAGAAGAGAACATTATGCACCTTCTTTGTGTATGTCCGAAACTGAAATTTGAAAGAATATTTATCCTTAGGAGACATTTTAATGTTCGTTGGATAAGGACTTGCAGGCATACCTTGATAAGATGCCTTCATACTGACAACATAATATTAACCTCAGCTTTCGTAAAGTTCTTAATGTGACTGAGAGCTAAGTTAGACTACCAAAAACAAATAGAGTGTAATGTAGGGTGATTATAATATGTAAATAGTAACACAAATTTTAAGTCCTGCATATTTTTTAATATGAAAGAGTATTACGTTTAATTACGTCTCAGTTATCTTTGTCTTACTTTTTTATACCCGGATTTTTTAACAGGAATCACTGTTTATATATTGTAAGATTTTAATTAATCAAACAATAAAGTAAAAATGAAAATGAAAAAAAAATATCCAGTGTGCAGATGTACCTGGTGCACTTTGTGATGAAGCTTACAATAGAACCACTGCTGGAGGTTAGGAGGACTGGGTCCTTACTAACCCAGGATCAGGTGGTCTGACTCTAGGCCAAATCCAATTCACTGGCCGATTCCCAGTCATTAGTGTTGGATTTACTCCTCAACAGGTTGGAGAAACTGAAAATGGATGCAGTGAAGTGAGCCTAAATTAAGACTCCATAATGCTTTTCAAGCATACCCATATTCTTACTGAAATCCCTTCAAGTTAAAAACAGATTGTCCTCTTTTGTCTGCCTATTTCATCTTTAGAATATGGTGGATACCAATGGCTCAATCTGCTTCTACAAAAATGGCAGTATTTCTACCAGTTGTTTTGTTCTTGGCTCTTTGTACTTAAGGGTAATCAAATTCAAAGGTAAACAATGTTATTGCTATTTCCTGTATTATTTGACAGCATTCAATTATGTGGACCTCGTTGGTACACTTGTTTGGAAGAACGCTGAAGAAAACACTACAGGGATCCGCAACACCTTCTGTATTATTAAAAAGTTATTTAGTTAGGAGAGTGCATGGACTTGCACTGGAAGGTTTCTTGGTAGTGTAGTAGCCCATTTAATCAGCAGAAAGTGGACGAGCACGTAGCAGAGCACGGGCATGCAGCACGCAACACAGCGCAGGCCGGGCAGAGGTTCAGATGAGCGGAACAGAGGTTGCTGCAGCGGCCGCAAAAGAAAACAGCAGTGGTCAGAGGTCCAAAGAAGCAGAAGATAGGTTGTCACCAAAGCCACAAAAGAAAACAACAGCAGCTGCGGGACTTGTGACGGGACTAATTGATGGGATCTTTTCGGACCACCCCAATCTAGTATGGAATAGAGTATTGCCACTTATATGGTCTGACCACAAGGCAATCATGTTTGAAATCGCCCTACCACCCAAAAGACCTACAAATTTATCTAAGAAAGTTTTCAGCTTCCAACCTTGTAACAAGGTTAAGGGAGAAGAGCTAAACAAGGTGCTTACCTGTTCTTTTCAGTCTGCCCCTGCAGATTTGGACGAGACAGTGAGGAGCTATCACTCCTGGATTGTCTCCGCATGTCAGCAGTTGACTACTCTGACCGTATGGAGATCAGTCAGGCAATCTCCTTCAGAACCTTGGTTCAATGAGTCGCTGAAAGCACAAAAACAAATATGCACAAGACTAGAAAGGAAATGGAGGCTAGAGAATGATGTTCAGCCCAAATCAGGCTACAGACTAGCCATCCAAACATACAAAAATCTTATCCTGAAGGCAAAATCAGACTACTTCAAAGAAAAAATAGAAGCAGCCAAGAGCTGTTCTAAAAAGCTATTTTCCATTGTTAAAAAACTCTCCAAGCTCCCAGAATTACAAGATCATGAAAGTAGCCAACAATTTTGCAATAAGTTAGCAGATTCTTTCCAACAAAAAGTTAAACAAGTCTTTGATGCCTTTGTGCCCCAATCAAACCAATCTGCATTGCCCCACAAGAACCCGGGTGATAGTCCTGTATCTCACTCTAATGCGGATAGCTCCTCCACGCCTACACTTTCAGCCTTTCAGCGCTTGAACAGATTACCAAACTAATTTCTTTAGTAAAATCTGGATCTCCTCTCGACCCATGCCCACCAAAAATTCTTCACTTAGTCCCCGAGATCATAGCTTCTGCACTTTGGCCTATTTTCAATCTCATGATCTCCTCAGGGCGTTTTCCCACGGAATGGAAAAAAGCCTCCATTTTGCCACTTTTGAAGAAGCCCAATCTGGATTCTAAGGACCCCTCCAGCTACAGACCCATATCCAGGCTGCCGTTCCCAGCTAAGTTCATAGGAAGGTTTCTAAATGAAGAACTGTCCGCTTTCCTTGTGAAGGGTGACATTTTGGACAACTCACAATATGGTTTCTGGGCCCATCACAGCACTGAATTAGCGCTAATTACTGCTACGGAAGAGCTTAGGCAAACTCTTGACAGAGGGGGGAACGCTGCCCTTATCCTGTTAGATCTCTCAGCGGCGTTTGACACGGTCAACCACGATGTGTTGGTTGAGAGCCTTGCCTCGATGGGAATCAGGGATAAAGCCCTCCTCCTGCTCAGTTCCTTTTTGACTAATAGATCACAATTGGTGGCATATGATGTATTTGTTTCCCCGGCTTTTTCACTCCCTTGTGGAGTCCCACAGGGCTCATCGTTGAGCCCCACTCTTTTTAACTCGTATGTCACTCCCCTGGCCAAGCTAATAAGAAGCTATGGCTTTACGCTGGTGTCTTATGCGGATAAAACGCAGATAATAGTGTCCATCAACAGCTCGTCCAATGACACTGCATCCCGATTTAAAGACTGCATGAGCCACATAGGAACGTGGATGCAGGATAACTGTTTAAAGCTCAACTCATCAAAAACGGAAGTCATGCTCTTTGGGAACCCGTCAGTAATTTGGTCAGACAGCTGGTGGCCGAATCATATGGATCCTCCCCCGATACCCGCAAACAAAGTAAAAAATCTTGGAGTTCTCTCCGACACTAAGTTGTCCTTCGAAACCCAGATCAATCACACCACTGCGGCTTGCTTTTTCATTCTCAAAATTTTGAAAAAAGTACTTCCGTTTATTCCATTTGAGCTAAGAAAAACAGTAGTCACAGCGCTAATTGCATCCAGGCTGGACTATTGCAACGCTCTTTTCACCAGTGCGAGTAAGCGCAGCATACATATACTTCAGATGACTCAGAACGCTGCAGCTAGAGTCCTGTTTGGGCTCACTCGCTATGACTTGGCCTCCAAGGCTCTCACAGAGCTACACTGGTTGCCCATCAGCAAACGTATTCAGTTCAAAGCGTTATGTATTGTGTTTAAGGCCAGACGCGGCCTCGGTCCCTGGCAACTGTCGCAGTTTTTCAAACCCTATATCCCAGCTAGATCACTTAGATCATCAGACAGCAGCAACCTGATCATCCCCAAGGCACAGAAAGTAAAATGGGGAGGAAAAAGCTTTGCTTACACCACTGCTAAACTATGTAACTCTCTGCCTATTTCTGTAAAAAAAGAATCAAATTTGCTTAAATTCAGGAAGCGCTTAAAAACCTGGCTCTACTAGCGCACCTTTACAGTATTACCTCTGCTTGCATGCTCAGATAAGCGCCTAGACACCTTCAGGTACATGTAGCGCTATACAAATTCTTCATTTCATTTCATTTCACTAGTGATGAGGTAGCACAGTGCGGGCAGTGCGGGCCTGTTATACGGCATATACTTGCCTGGGGGAGGCGGTCGCTGCAACACTCCAAACCAGCACCTCCAACTCAATGCTAAAGTTTATCCTGCCCCCCTGACCACCCTTCTGTCTGGCTGTTTGCACACCAGTTTCTTTCTCTCAGGTAATACGGCTAGCAAAAATGTGTAATGATGACGTCGGACGATGCCTGTGTGCCACTTCAACTAATCAGCGCAAAAGCAAATGTTACTTTTGGACCAGAAGAGAGCAATAGGAAAAGTAACAGAAGTCACCATTCCCCTCATCTTGCCCTCATTTGACCTGGATGAATTTGGCCTGAACCATTTTACAAAGTTTAGTTTCCTGAAGGATCCGTCTGCAGCAATTTTTTCGACAAATAGCGAAATTACAGGTCTACAACCTCCGCTAAACCCAATCATAATAAAGGATGAGAAAACATCAAACTTAGTAGGGTCTTTATCCCACAGGAAAGAACTTTTGACTGAAAAAGAGAAAGAGAAAAGAAGAAAAAAGTTTCAATGGTCGTCCTGGGCCACGATAAAATTAACAGCAGGCGAACTATCTAAGTGCTATCAACGAGCTATCAACACCGAAGCCCAGAGTAAAATCTTAAATACCCCCAATCCTGCCTGCTCAGAGTAGCGCTCATCCCCACCTTGAGAAGGAGTCGCCTTGCTTGGGCCAACAAATCGCAAAGAGGAGCCAGTGGAGCAAAATATTGTAACAGTCCCATGGCTACCTGTAACATGGAATTTACAGAAGCACTAGCCTCAGTTGCGGTAGCCCACAACTGAGCCATATCAGAAAAGGAAGTCTCAAATGAGCTAGTCTCCTTTGCCCTTACTGTACAAGACTTAGAGATAATCGCTGGAACACCACATAAGGTCACAGAAGAGAAAGAACAGATTATGAAGTCAGAAGTTCACAAAGGGCTATGCAAGCCCTCGGAGGTCCAAGAAGAAGCAATAGATTGCCAAGATGACACACCCATAACAGTAGACTCTTCAAATAGTATGTGGAACATACTTTTGAAAACTTCTCAAAGGACTGTGGATGCCTTTAATTATCAATCAAGAAACTTGACCTAAAGGTGGATCTGCTTAATATCTTAGCAGTATATGTTACAGACATTAACTCTAAACTAGTCAGCCTTAACAGCCTCATTGCACGGGCTCAAGAGGAGTTAGTGCCTAATCTACCAAACCGCCTATCTCCGCAAGATCCAGTACTAAAACAGAGAAGCTGTGCATGTTCGCCAGTGACTGATAAATTAAGCTCACTAGGCTCCCCTAGACCAGTAACAAAAAGTCTCCAGGTTGTTCAAAAGGCATCAGCACGGTTGCTGCTCAATGTGCCAAAATACACCTTGGCTACAAAGGTCTTGGTCTCATTGCATTGGGTCCAGGTTGAGCAACGGGTGAAGTTTAAGGCACTATGCCTAGTACACAAAGGACTCCATACAAAAAGGCCTTCTCTTCTAAATACCCTACTAACTTCTTATAACCCATATAGGGCACTGAGATCATCCGATGTCCGATTCCTAAAGGTGCCTCGAATACAATGGACTCAATGGGGTTGGCACTCTTTTTCCCATCTAGTCCCAAAACTTGGGAAATCACTACCATAGAACTAAGCATGTTAGACAAGGAGGCTTTGTTTAGAAAAATGCAAAAAACATGACTCTTTACCAATTAATGAATCTCTCATTCTACGGATCCTTGCTCACACAGGTGCTTTACTATGGTTCGGCTAGCACTGGGAATCCTCCGGGTATCCATGCACTTTAGAAATTTTATAGAATAGAATAGAAAACGTGTCTGGAACCTCAATGGCGAGAACCATTTCAGGCCATCCTCGTAATGAACACTGTTGTTAAGTGTGGATGTCTCCCAACTGGATCCATGCTGCCCACACTCGCTGAGTGAAGTGTCCCCTTGGTGATGTGGGAGTACCTCTCCCAGAAGTGCAGACCACAAATGAAAGGCAGTGGAAAAAGGATTGAACAAGTTACAGAAAAAAAGAGAACCAGAAACAGCACATCCTCTTCCTGAAGGGGGTTTTGATGAGTTGATATCTGAGACTGAGACAGGAGATTCTCGGCCTGTGGTGCTGACTTAGCCAGATTCTGGCTAAGGGCCTAGTGCTGTGGCAAGCTGAGTGAGAACAGAGAGAGTTGGATGAGAAGGCAAAGAAGAGCAAGACTAAGGGGGCTATCTACAAAAAAGTCACACAGTTCAGTGAGGCAAGTCACCTTGCTACACTTCACTGTGTGACACAGAAAGGACAGGAATGCACCATATTTAAGACAATATGGCACATTTTTGTCCTTTCCCATGTGTGGGTGCACAATGGGCTGCCTAGCACCAATGCAGGCATCCTTGCACTGTGGTGCAAGAGTGCCTGCTGTGCATGCAGGATTGTTTTTCTGTGCAGGAAGGGGCACATTCCTATACAAGAACAATCCTGGGAAGCATATTCCTCTTTCTATGTGTGCTGCAGAATGCAGCACATATAGAAAGGGAGTTCGCTCCAGGTCTTGGCTGCGATGTAGGAGAAGAAGTAGCCGCCACTGCAGGTGCAGCAGATATGGGGTGTGTGTGGGAGGGCGAGTGAAGAGGAGCGTAGGTGTCTGGTGGGTTGGTGGAAATTCAGTCGATGGTTGAGGTAGGCAGGTCCTAGGTCATGGAGAGCTTTGTAGGCGTGCATGAGGATCTTGAACTGTCATCCTTTCTGGATGGGGAGCCAGTGGAAGTCTCTCAGGTGGGGGGGCAATGTTGATTTGTTTGGGGAGGTCCTGGATGAGTTTGGCATGGGGTTCTGTATGGTCTGGAGTCTTCTGAGGAGCTGGATGGATATGCCGGTATAGAGGGTATTGCCGTAGTCGAGGCGGCTGGTGATAAGGGCCTCAGTGCCGGTCTTTCTAGTGTTGTTTGGGATCCATCTGAAGATTCTGCGAAGGATGCAAATTGTGTGGAAGCAGGAGGAGGCGACTGCGTTAACTTGTTGTTTCATGGTCAGTCGGTTGTCGAGGATGATGCTGAGGTTGCTTGCGTGGTTGGTCGGTGTGGGTGTTGCTCTGAGTATTGCAGACTGCCAGCTGTGGTCCTATGCAGAAGTACTTCAGTTTTGTCAGAGTTGAGTTGGAGGCAGTTATCTCTCATCCATTTAGCTACGTTGGTCATGACATTGCAGAAGTTGGTTTTGGTGCTGGCGGAGTCCTTGGTGAGCGAGAGGTTCAGTTGTGTGTCATCTGCCTAAGGAGATTATGTTGAGTCCGTAGGGTCTGGCGACAACTGCGAGAGGGGTCATGTAGATGTTGAACAGGGTGGGGCTGAGGGATGAGCCTTGTGGTACACCGCATATGATGTCTTTGGGTGCGGAGGTGAAGGGAGGCAGTCGGATGCACTGTGTGCATCCTGTGAGGAAGGAGGTGATCCACTTGAGGACGTCTTGTCGTATGCCTATATTGTGGAGTCTGTTGATGAGGGTGTTGTGGGAGACTGTGTAGAATGCCACAAAGAGTTGAGGAAGATCAGGGCCACCATTTCTCCATGGTCGAGGTGTGTTCTGATGTCTTCTGGGGCAGCAATCAGTGTGGTCTCAGTGCTGTGGTTGGCATGAAAGCCTGATTGAGAGGCGTCCAGTAGGTGGTTTTGTTCCAGGAATTCGGTGAGCTTCTGGTTGATGGCTTTTTCAATAACTTTGTTTGGGTAGGGGAATAGGGAGATTGGACAATAATTTCTGAGATCGTTGGGGTCAGCGGAGGGTTTCAAATGCTGCCTTGTATTCCACAAAGCGGAGATGCAGATTTTGCTTTTTTTCCCTCGTTTTGTCAGTTAAGAAGGAAACCAGCATGATATTTAGAGCTGTACCCTTTACTGAGCCTGACCGCTTTATTGTAAACAGCTTTTTTTCTTCAACCCAGCTGGTGAGATCTTTAAAGTGTACTGTAGGGAACTGTTCTGTTCTGTCTCCACCCTTGAATACTGGGCCAATTTTTAAACTTGGCCAGGTTCCCTGAATTATTTCCATTTGCAAGCTGTAGTTGAACAATATGCTCAGTTTCTCTACCCAAAACTCTAGGTCACTCCTAAATAGGGCTTGGGTAATTCCACTCTGGCCGGATGCAACATCTCGTTGGCTTTGATTTATGTCAGCAGAAATCTGTTTTGTAGTAACAGGGGTCAACTTGCTACCACAGAATATGGCTCATTAAATCGCGATGTATTACATCGCGTGCTTTTACAACGTGGTTGTTACAACGACCGCGGTGTTAGTACGCGATGCATTTACATCGCAAGTCATTACAACGACTTGCACTACGGGGCGCGCTGGACTTAGGAATAGTATTAATTACTATTCATACTCCAGTTTGCGCAACAGTAGGGAAGGTGTTGGAATTCATTTCCAATACCTCAGCGCCCCCTAGTCCAAGTCGTTGTAATGACTTGCAATGTAAATGCATCGCGTACTAACAACGCAGTCGTTGTAACGACTGCGTTGTAATAGTAACGTGATGTAATGACAGCGTTGTAAATGCTGTTTCCCCTACCACAATCATACCTGGGTAACTTGTTGCACCCCTCTTTTTCCAGACACCTGCCTCTAAAATGTTTTGATAAATGTTTGATCCAGTCTGTTTACATTATGCAGAGTGGCTTCACTGCTTACATTATTAACTATATGCCAGAAAAGCTTTGAATAGCCTTATTTGCAGGCCTCAAAAAGTTTCTGCCACTACAGATCCTGTTGTAATCTGGAGTCTTCCCACAGGTTTTTTTAATAGGATTTCCTCAGATTGCATAATTCGGCGAGCTGATGCAAACTGGTTCTTTGCCTCTATCGACTCCTAGTGCTTGGTTAAGCTTCTTCTTTGCCAGCCACATCAAAGCAGGGTGGCATCTTGGTCCAACGGGCAGAACGAGGTTGACTCAGTGCAGACTTTAGCAGGAGTGCTTTTTGTATACTTTTAGGTCAAAGTTGAATAGAGAGCTACCCATAACTTTATCTGGTCGGGTTGGGTACACTCAAGTGTTTCTAAGATCTGTTTGGTTGATAGTTCAATGGCATCCATCTATTTAGCAGACACTTAGTTCTTTTATATTTACATGTATGAGTTGTTCAAATATTATCTTTAGCATCCTGATATTTTGATAGTGGACCAGTTAGGGTTATTGATTGAGGAAAGTGGTCACTGTCCAGCCTAGGATCTATACAGAAAGTCAGAACTGCTGGAAAAAGAGATGTTGACATAAACGTGTAGTCCAGTATTGACTGGTTGGAAGAAAAGTGGTGGCTGTATGCCGGGTGTGCATATCATTGGGGTCTACCATTCATTGGTCTTAACCCTAGCAGCTCTAGTTCCTCTGCCAGCGCGGCATCTGTTTTATCTCCTTGCTTATTACTCATTGATTGCACTGCGACAACAGGAATATTCAAAATGCCGTTTTGTGAAAATATATCTTCATCAGGATCCAATGCATGAATTAAGTTCAAGTTCATGTCTCCAGATAAAAGAATTTGATGTTGTGGAGATCTTTTTATCAGCACTAGAATTCTTTCCAGATTTATTTTTTATTGTTTCTACCTTTATTTTTGCTTTACGATGCATATAGAAAGTTATTGGGGTGAGCGAGGTCTTAGTCTCAGAGATTCAATTAGTTATTTCCAGAACCTGCAGGCCTGGATGATCAACCAATCAATTACTTCGAGCTACCCATTTATTGATGCAGAAATGTAAATGGCTAGGCCCCCACATTGGTCTTCCAAAAATTCAGGGCTTCACTGCAGGCTTATCAATTACCATTTATCCCGGCGTTAATACTGATTGCATTGACCATATTTCTTGAAACATCATTATTTGAAATGATTCCCAGTAACTTAAGACATCCTGATCTAAGATTTGTGGAGCTAGACCACCAATGTTCCATAAACATATTTTAAGCAGGCATAATTGCTGCTTTCTTTTGTTGGGGGCATGTTCGCTGGAATATTTTTGATAACCAGGACCAATCATTTGTCCCAGAGAGTCTCATTGGGCTAGAGTTTACCACCTTGTTGATTAGTAAAGATGAGGTGTTACTGATAGCTCCCCTTAAGATCGACGTGGGATATTTTTGGGGATCTGCTTGACTGCCCACCTCCATTATTCTCAGTCTCTGGGATGCATTATATTGATTCCACTCTGAAGGGGCCATTGAATTTTTCAGTAGTAGAATTGTTAGATATCCAAGGTGACCAAGGATCTAATTGTAATTCCCCATTTTTAAGAAGAGCCTTTTCTTTCAGCACTTTGCGTGCTATTTCCCCAGTTGACTAAGGTGACTTCTCTTCTGTATGCTACTTGCGTGGTAAAAAAGCTATGAATCATATATCTGAGCTGGCCAATGACTCCAGGGATGGAATTTCTTTTAATAACCTCAGAATTTTTCCCTGATCGAAGGGACCCCATGTGCTATACTAGGAAATTAATGGAACTTTATCACCAACGTCTCCATCATCCCGGTATGTACTTCTTTGCTATTCCAGAGGGTCAATTTGTGAATATTTTGTGACTCAGTATCATTAAAGAGACCCCATCACTTGTCATATTTTCTGTCAATGTACCGCGTGGGGCAATAGCTCCTTTTTGCTCTGCCTCGGGACGATGTGCTTATAGAGCTGGAGGGAGCCCGGGACCATGTCCCTTTATTGGGGGAGTTCCAAAGGTTGCATCTACTGCTATGGTTTTATGGGGGCTTAGCTGGAAAGTATGATTGTCCTCCAAGATCTAAGGGGGTGATTTATGTACGGTGAATAGCATGCTACTAGGATTTGCTTTGTTTTCTATAATTGGTCATCGGGAGTTCTTTACTTCGCTTTGGGTATCTCCCTCAATTTTAACTGTATTTGGGCTGGGAGCATTTATAATGGAGCATTCATCCTAGTGAGTTTGTGATGATTTATTTGTTTGCATATGCACTACTGTATTGGAATTCTCACTTATACCAGTGCTATGTGCCGCTGTCCTCTTCTGATGTGATAATGTTTTAATTTATGTCTCAGATTCTTGGATATCTATCAAGGGACCATTAATTGCTGTGGCATAGCTTGGTGCTCACTTCTTATCTATTTGATCGAATCGCAAATGAGGCCTTGCAAAAATCAGGAATACATTTTCCACATTGCGGTCTTTCCCAGAGCCCATGACTTTTTTTGTTGTTAGCCATTTGTTGTCTTTTCCTCTGCCTTTTTGTAATGACTTAGTCTGCTCTTGCTTGACACACAACTTTTTCTGCTAGTTTTAGACTATGTTGCTGTTTCTGTTATCTGGGTCTCATTATGATCTTTTTGTTCCTGCACTTCTAAGATGTCGGCAATAGATGAGATATGTGAACCGATATTCGCTGGGTCTGTCAATGGCCTTGGGAGAGAACATGGGATCATTATTCCTGGTCTAATGGAGATGTCAGATTGACTCTGTTCCTCTAATCGATTGGCTAGTTTAGCACTACAGGGCATATTAGCAAGACCCACGTTAAAATTATCGCCGTTTTAGCGGCAGGAAACTGCCGCTAAAACGGCGATTATGGGCTTGCTAATATGCGTTATGGAATTCCAATAGAAGCAGTGCTTAATTTGTGCAGGTGCTTTCCGGTGCTTAGCACCGGCACTTATTTGTCAGGGCCGGGTCTACAATGCTACTGCCAACTTGAACTCACATCAAGCAGGACGCGAATGAACTCACTGCATGTGCCGTCATACAAAGTAAATATAATTAATTGACTCACTGCAGTGTTGTTCAAACTAGTCTTCCTGTTGAAGAAGAGTGTTGCTATGCTGCTCATTCTGAGAGAGCCGACAGTGCCGATAATAAATCCTCCACGTCATCCATTCGTATTTGCCTGGCTTGCTTCGGTTCAGTGTTGCCGGTGGGCGGGCCACTGATTGGGCTGTATTTGGTGCCGTGGGGGTAGGGGCAGACTGCGGCAGCCTGCGTAATCTTTTTTTCAAATTAAATTCTACGTGATCACGCCCCTGCACACACGCATCGCACGAGTCACTGCGGCCAGAGTTCAGCACGACGTCGAGGCGGGCACTGTTATTTGAAGCAGAAGCATTTAGCAGGCCTCTAAGTAATAAGCGGTGCCACCAGTAAAACTGTAAGTAAAAATAAAAACCAAACCATCCAACGCTGTTTTTTCTCGAGCGTGGTGACTGTACTACATGTATGATTATGATGACGTTCTAAACTGAGGCCCGAGCAAGAATGCAACCGGCGCTAGGCAGGGCACTGTGTGCAGGAGCACTAGTCAGGTCATGAGGCTGGAAGGAAGGGCAGTGCCTTGCGCTTCGGGCCTTAACCCCTGATACAGTTGTAAAGACTCTGCCCGCCCACATTTCAGACTATCTGGTTATAATCTGCTTACATCTCATAGTTTACTTACTGGTTTTCTACTCTCCCATTGTTGTTTTGATGCACTCCCTACTTATATTTAGCGGTCTTCACTGAGCGGGTACTGCTCATAAACAAATCTATTTTCGTTGGTATAATAACTCGTCTCCCGCCTTTTTCTGGTTGCTTTCTCTGTGGTGGAATCAAGGTGCATCAGTGTTTAGCGTGGAAGAGTGATAGGAGTCTGGGAGCAGCACCACGGGAGGGAAACTTTCATAGCAGGTTTCCAAAAGGGAGGCCTCATGAACTTGCAGCAGTGTCACCTGTAATCAGTGACATGTCTAAGCTCGCAGAGACACTGTCCTGCACATAGAAAGACTCCACTGGGTCACCCGAGGAGAGGGCGAGGCCCGCATGTAACATGCGAGGAAGACGAGCAACGAAACGGAAAACCGACCGTTGTGTTAGGCAAGCAAGACAAGAAACATTGTGCGTGCCGGGTTACCTCAGGAGTGGTGTTAGAATGAACCCTTTCATGTTTACCTGCTGACACGTGCGCCTTTCCATTCCGTGCTTAAAGCGCAGCGGGTGGCTTGTGAAATGTGTTAGCACTAGCAGTGCGCATATAGCGCTTTATTGAGACCCCAGTGTAAAGTGTGAGTGCAAAAACTCTCTGGCACAAATCACACTTTACAACAGGTACCAGGTGGTGAGCTATGTGTTGCCAATTAGGCGCCAGGGCTAATAATGGAGAATAATGCCCTTCAGTGGTACCGGCACTGTTTCAATTGACTTTTTTCTAAAGTTTTACTCTCCCTGTTTGATCACCTGATTAAAGTTGGTGGGAGCAGAGCACCCAAAACATGAGCAAGCACCATTTCAGCTAAGTTTCTAGTCAGGAGCAGTGCAAAAAAAAAAAAGAAAAGGGAACTACTAACTAGCATAAGACCGTAGAGTCTAAATGACCGCCGTTAATTCTCTCCCTTGTGAAATAGCTTGCTGCTGCTAAATGTCACTGTAGGAGGTCACTTTGATTTCTTGCATCAAATGGTGCCAGCACAGAGGCAAGTCTCACGCCCATCCGTTCCAGGGTTAGCCATGCACCACCAGGCTAGAGAGAAGTCTGAGGGAAGGATGCCCACGCCCACCTCTGCAGAACCCTGCTTCCAGGAACTGGACAGAAACCAGTCAGTTGGCCGGGAACGGTCAGGTGCAAGGATTTTCGGCGCTGTCAACATAAGTGGATTTTACAGTTGGATCGCTCCCCATCCACCAGCAAAAACAATTTTTTTGCACTTTTTTGCAATGTGGCACCACTTAATGGTGCGCGGTAAGGATGCTGCCTCAGCCTCACTTTACTATATGTATGCACTGGCCCTCAGCAGTGAACAGGATATTCGTCGGGTGGTGAGAGGGAAAGAAGGCCTCTCTCTCCAGGTTGACCTGAACCTTCACAGTCACGGACGCCTCCTCAGAGGCGGATCTTCTGCGTGGTGGCACTAGAAGAAGTGCTTATTTTTCTCAGTGAAATGAATGGCATAGTAAGGATGTGCGGGCCCACTTTTAGGAGATTGCATTTTACAATCGAGCTCGAAATGATGTTCAGAACCCCCACTTTTCACTTCTGAAAGATATTGAGTCAATTCACACAACAAATACTGACTGTAGCACAGAAGTGTGATTTCACAACAAAGAACGGACGTTACTTGTTTCAGCACTGTAGTTTTGCCACAAAATTGAATTTGCGATGCACTCGCTATTTTGGAGAGTTCCACCACAAAAGCAGATAAGCTATGTTATTGCAGAAACTGTGGGTATAACATTAGCATGTTGTTCGCCCCACTCAACCACACTCCAACTTTTAGATGGAACAATGTACTAGAAACCATTCCTCATTAAAACATGAACTCCAACAAGCAATGTGGTGGCAGAAAGCAAGGCAAGGTGTGGACTACAAGATTACTGACATGGCAGGCACAAATGATGCGTAAGACTTTGCATATACATACCTGGCACATCACCTCACCCTACCTTTAAAACTAGTGTTGGCGGAGAATTCCAAATGATAGCGAATCAGAAAAAGACTGTCATCATCCTTTTAATGCTGGCTTTAAATAAATAGAAAAAAGCCTGAGCTGAAAAAAGTAAAGCAATAATTCCTGTCCGACAAGCAGCTTTTTGAGGTGCCATAAGCAGTTGTGTGTGTGCAACAGTTCGCCTTAGGTTCCATTTTAATGCTGGGGACTGGATTAAGTTTAGCACTGGTCGAGTTAGGGGAGAAAGACTGAAATATGTTTTCAGTGTAAAGGAATTTTTGCGGCAGTTTTGCTTTAGGGATCTTTCTGATGTTACCAAATTTTTTAGGTTTCTATTCAGATATTTATCTGTGACAGTATTTCTCTAACCAGTTTTTTCTCTATAGGAGTGTCTCTCTGAAAGCGGTATTTATAGTGACAGTGAGTGAGCCATATGGGTAGGCTGGGCCATGAGCGAATTAGGCTGCCCTGCAGAAGGTGGATAGACAGGTGACAACATTTACCATTGCTTTGAAATTATTCTTCATAAAAAACACCCTAGCAAGAGCTTGGCTTAGCTAAGTCCTAGAACTTCCTATCTGTTCCAGAGGAGAAGAGCATGCCGGATGCAAGTTTATCGCACCCATGCTATGGTTCCTCCTTGTTGGTTTTTGGTCTGTCAAGTTTTTCAGTCTTGAGCGTCTTTAGTGAACTGTTGTCTAAAGCATTGTCAGGGCACTTTTCTCCTGTGTTGGACCAACTCAGCTGGTGCTCTTATGAAGAGTTTTTACATTTTATGGACCTGCAGTACCATTAAACATAAGCAAAATGAGTCTGTGAAGAAGTCTGAGAAAGGTGTACCTATATCGTGCTTAACTCACTTGAGTATGTGCTTCATATAGGCTAACGCTCACATGGGCTGGTCTTCCCTCCTGTTGGGGTTAGTGAACCCGTCCTGCAACAAACATCTCGAAAACGGGGATGAGGCGCAGGCAGGATTAAACACCCATCCAACCCCAAAGGCAGATGCGATGGAAAAATAGGGGGAGGCAGTGATAATCAAATGCTCAGACTGTTGCACCCTCTCCACAGATTTACATTGACTATAAATTGAGCTTGAGCCCCCAGTTTCATCCGACCCCCTTCTGCATTTGATGATTGGTGTAAACTGAGCTCGACCCCATGCCGATGCACCTGCACTGTTAAACAGTTCAGCATTGACAATAAAGTGAGCTTGATCACCTGGACCCTCCTGCACACCCTCTGAAGTTTAGGATTTGTCTAAACTGAGATTAAACCTCCAGATGCACCTGTGCTCTTCACTCAGACTGGTATGGACCATTAGCTGACCGTGAGCTCCCACATTCATGTGTATTCCTCGGCACGGACTTGCTTTGACCATTGGGTCATCTTGACCCCTGGATGCATCTGCACCTGTTTGACCTTTAGCTCCTCTTGCTCCCCAGATGCATCCAGATCTCTTGTTAAGGGCTAGCATTAAATACTGTTTGATTAGCACAGACCATAAGCTGATCTTGAGCCCCCGATGGGTGTGTATCCCTTGGTATGGGCTAGCACTGACCATACGCTGATCTTAAAACCCAGAAACATCTGAAATCCCACCAGCAGTCTAGCATTGACATTAACTGTGATTTGGCTTCACTTGCAGCTGTTGACAGAGAAGGCAGATCCTGGGATGAAGGGACAATCTAGGAGAAAGTCTTTAGACACTGCAGGAACAGCGAGGAACATCTAATAGTCAGTGGGATCGAGTGATTCTTGAATGTAAGACCGCTAGGGGTCCTCAAGTCGAGTTCTCCCATCCCCAGGAGGGATATTGGGTCATCCAATATATCTAGAGTGTACAATATAGAGCTGATGCTCGGTTAATGTGCAATACAAGGAACAGACACACAAGAGAGAGCCAAGCTGTTGCAAACAGAACCAAAAAGCCGTAAATCTGTAGATCTGAGGGAATGAGACAAAAAAACTTATATTTTTACATAAAATAATGTTTTCCTGGGGTAAGGGAGGCCCCATTACAATCATGGGGGTATATGTACAAGCCCCAGCTGGATGCCTATATGTGACATTTCCACGGTTTATGGCCTGGATCATGGATGCCTATGTGTGACATTTCCACGGTTTATGGCCTAGCCCTGGCCTGGATGCTTATGTGTGACATTTCCACGGATTATTGCATGGGTGCTTATGTGTGACATTTCCATGCTTTCTGGCCTAAGTGCTTATGTGTGGCATTTCCATGCTTTCTGGCCTGAGGGCTTATGTGTGACATTTCCAGGGCTTGAGTCCTGGCTTAACTCATGACACACAATTAGACTCTGTTAAAAATGGCATACCCCAGTATTGTTCTTCCCCCAAATCGGCACATAAAGCACTGGAATATTTCACGTGTCCCATTTCAATGCATTGGTCATTTTAGCAAATGTATTCCAAAATTGTGCTTTAAATGCACTTTTGATTTACTCTTTTTAAAAATGTTTACAGGGCAGGGGAAGGCTCCCTTGCTGAAATTCAGATCGGGTGTTACATCTGATTCTCAGCAGTGCCAGTTGAGGATGTGGGTGGAGCCAATAAAGGAAGTGGGTGGAGCTAGTGGAGCTAGTGGGTGGAGCCGGGGGAAAGTGGGTGTGGCCTCCAACAAACATTTGAGCACCTGGACTTCATATTTTACAAATTAAGCACTGAATAGAAGCTCAGGTTAGATGTCCTGCACATCTAACCTGGGCTTCTATTGGAATTCTATAACGCATATTAGCAAGCCCATTATCGCCGTTTTAGCGGCAGTTTCCTGCCGCTAAAACGGCGATAATTTTAACGTGGGTCTTGCTAATATGCCTCTACGTTTGTTTGCTGCCTCTTTTAGCTGATACTTTATCTCTGTTGGAACTGTATCCAACATTGCTGGTAGTGAGCTTAATTTATCAGTCACTGGCGAACATGCACAGCTTCTCTGTTTTAGTACTGGATCTTGCGGAGATAGGCGGTTTGGTAGATTAGGCACTAACTCCTCTTGAGCCCGTGCAATGAGGCTGTTAAGGCTGACTAGTTTAGAGTTAATGTCTGTAACATATACTGCTAAGATAATAGTCAAAATGAGAAAGTACTAGGGAATGGACAATAATTCTCCAAGAAAGATGCAGAAGTAGATCTAGTATTTTTCAAAGTGTTCTGAGAATGCCATAACAGCTGGCAGCAAGATTTTTTGTTTGTGCTTCCATGGAGAGAGAGCTGTCACACCACATTCCCAAACTTTTGATGGGGAAGTTAGGGGTTGGTGCATTGCCTAGGCACTCCAGCCATTTTAGAGCTGGCTGGAGGTTGGGACTATTGCCCAATATCATAATCTCTGTCTTTTCCCCATTTAGTTTAAGACAGCAGTTTTCCATCCATCTGGCTACTTTTTCTAGTCAGGGGGCTAGTTGCTGGTGATGTACACCTGTTACCGGAGTGAGCGAGAGGAACAGTTGCTGAACAATGTCAGTGAAGAGGCGGATATATAAATAAAGAAATGTGGGGCTGAGCCCTGCAGCACCCCACACTTCAGGGGAAGGTATCCGACTAGGATGATTTTTCACAGACTTGGAATGTTATGTACTTTTATTATGGCTACACTCAATCTTTGGGCAAGTATCTCATGGTCTACTCTGTTGAAGGCCTCCCACAGATTGGGAAGGAAGATGGTGGCGGACCAACCCTGGTCCAGCAGCATATTCAACTCCTCCATAACAACTAGGAGTGCGGTTTCAGTATTGTGATGTGGACGGCATCCAGTCTGGGAGGTTTTCATGTTTTTCCAAAATCTTCCCTATTGCTGGGAGCAATGAAATTGGGCTGTAGTTTCCTGGGCATGAGGGGTCGAGATTGATTTTTTTTTAATAGTGGTTTTAGTATAGCATGCTTCCACGCAGAAGGGACTATTCCAGTGTTAAGTGAGAGATTATGAAGATCCATTAACACTGTAAAGATAGATTCCACTCCTTGAAGGAGCTTATGGGGCGGCGTTGGGTCTAGAGGGGACCCAGATTTCACTTTGCTATACAGTGTTCGTAGTGTTTTGCTGGCAATGGAGGGAAGGATATGAGGCAAACGGTGAGTGGGCTATGAGTATGTCTCTCTGAGGTGTAGTTAGTTTTATTTTTTGTGTTTTGTAAAGAGCTGTATATGTCAGAGATTTTTTTTAAAGAACCTTGCAAATTCATTGCAACATGCAGCTGTGGGTTCTGGGAGATTGTTGCCCGATTTTAATGTGGTGAGGGATTTGACAATTTGGAATACTTCCCTTGGGGAATTTGCTGCCTTGTCAATTTTTGTTTCATAATAGGAGGCCTGTGCTTTTTTAATTTCTAAATGATGATTTCTAATGGCTATATGGTATCTGTTTTTTCGCTTCCATTGTACGTTCCCTCCATTTTCTTTCTAACATTTTGCATTCAATTTTTTATGGTGAGAAGATAAGGGGAAAACCAAGAGGAAGTTTTTCCCATGTGGCCTAGTTTAATTGAAGTTACTGGGATAACCTCATCTAGGGAATGTTTAACCCATTCCCCAAATGTATTATTTGCAAGTTAGGGGTGATCACCTAAAACGATAAGAATCAATTTACAGTTTTCTTTGTTGAGTTTTGCCAATCTTCTGTCAATGATACTTACTGGTGCAGTGCTTGTGGGTGGCTAATTTCCATGCAAAGTCATTTGTATCAGGAAGTGGTCTGTCCACAACATGGGACAGGGTTTTTTGACCTTAAGATTACGATCATTGCAAAAAAACGTGTCGAGGAGATGTCCTTTTGCTTGTGTGGGGCCACCTACTCTTTGAGTTAACTGTTGGGAGCCGAGGGCATGTAGTAAGCCTGACAAGACTGCGTTATTGGTGTTGTCAAAATGCACATTGAGATCCCCCAGTAGGGTAAGATTTTGTTTCCCAATTGGAAGACTTCTGAGAACTTGGAGCAAGGCCCTGGGGGTCTATAGATCAGGACTCCTGTGATCAAGAATATTCAGGACAAAGTGATGGATAAGGAGAGGTTTTCGCAGTCGGAGAATTGTAGAGGGTTATATAAACAGCTTATCAAATCTGTCAGTATAAAGGCTATTCCTCCACTAGCTTTATTTACATGGGCTTTTCCGGGTATATAGTATCCCATTTATAGCACTTGATTTATGTCAGGTGTGGAGTTATCATGTATCCAAGTTTCTGTAAGGAAAATCACATCTGGTCCTTCGTCCTAAATAAGCGCAAAAAGCACAAGTTTATAACGCTCAAGGGATCTGCAGTTAATTAAAAACATGTGCCATGCTTTTGCTAAGATATATTCGATCATGTACTTCCTCATTGTGTGTAGAGTGAACCTGCAATTTGAGCATTGCCCCTCTGTGCTATCCAGGTCTAAGGGGTGATATATTCATTATTGCAGGTCACATTCCTTAGGGAATATATCTGTTGTGGGGTGTAACTTACAAGTACTTGTAGAGTCAAAGGAGGGGTCCTGGCCCCTGGTCTCGTTCGAGCATGGACAGGCAGAGAAGGACTTGCCTTTGGCATGTCACATGGTCCAAAGAATACATATGTTAGGCTTTTGATGTTTTTTTAAAACGTGTAGGCTTACAAAATACAATACCTATCAGCTTGTGGTAATTTGTTTGCCCATATTTTCACGCAGACTTTGAGTTTGGGCGAGTGCAGAAGAAATGATCCTCCCCTGACTAATGCCTATCCTGGGATTACGTATTTATAATGTGAATAATCTATCCTCTAAAATATACAATAAAAACATGCATTTCTATTTACAGTACACAACTGCATACACTGGCTATAGGCTTAAACAAATACAGCAAGAATTGAGCTAACTCTGACTGATGCCAATCCTAAGATTATATGTTTGTAATGTGAGTAATCAATTGTTATACCTGCTGCTCAGCCAGTGTGAGTGTGGAGTAGAATGTTGGTGTGAGAGGTGACTGCGGAATGTTGGATGAGTGAGAATGTCAGTTGGTGTATGGGCTGAGCAGCAGGGAGGCTGCTCCTGGTGGGGCTCTGTTCTCTTCTACTCAACATTTTACTTGTAATAAATACTTAAAGATACTACTTGGACTGGACTAACTTTCATTTACTACACTTGGCGACGATTCTGAGGAAAGAACCTACGTGTGCCACCTACAGAAAATCTGAAGACTAAAGAACTTTCAAGGTAATGGTCTACCTTTTCTTCTTACTACTGATTCATAAGCATACTGGCACCCTGCGAGCCCCACCAGTGACCACTCCACCGGTCGCCCTAATCCCAAGAGTGCCAGTCCAAGTTGTAATTTGCTGCCTGCCGGCGTGCTTCTCCTGCAGTCCGTGGAGGATCCCCTACTTTTTCTGCCTGTTCTGCTGCATTTGGATGCCCTGTTGAGGCAAGCGTTCCTGCCTACCTGCTTGCTGTCTATCTACTGTTTGCCGCCTGCCTACTAGCTCCTGCCTTCTCGTTTGCTGCCTGCCTTTCTCTTCTTGGTGCTGCCTCATCGACTCCCTGCCGCTTCCCTGCATCGGAGTGTGACTTAAGGCGTGGTTTTCACACAAACCATCATGGATGCATTTAAGGGGCAAGTTTTGTAACTCTGCTGCTACAATGCCCTTATCATTCGTTTTCGGCATGATGGGCCCTTCAAGGTGTGATGTGCCAGAGGCTAGTGGCAAGTTTTGAATCCCTGCAATTGCGTTCTCCCTGTCATTTTGTTTTCACCACATGGGGGCTGTCAAGGTGAGATTTTTTATTTTTTTTTAATTATTAGGCTCTCCTACATTTAACCTTGCGTAACTGCTTCGCTGCGTTTTAAAAATCAAAAAACAGCTCGCGCATTTAACCGTCATCGTTGTCTTTGCGTGGAGCTGCTTTGGAATCCTCTGTGACGTCCTGGGTCTTCACAATTCCCCACTGCTTCTGGACGCCTATACGCAGCAACGTTCCAGGAGCCATCCGGCGATACGTCTAAAATGTGCCGCCATCTTTCGTTTGACGCACTGTGTTTTCTAGTCTGCAATGCTTTCCACTGTGCTTTTGCCAACCATTCTACCAACCACGTTTTTTTAATTCTTCCTCATCATTGTAACGTCGTTGTCAAGTTCTGCTAACGTTATGGGAACTTTATCTGTTTGTAATGAAGTGTGACCCATGACTTTTCTCCTCGCTCCTCATGTGCTTATTTGGCAGAAGGCTCTACTCTTCTCTATGTACTGCGCATATGAAGTGCAGGTACCATCGATGCACATTCTTCTTTGCCAACCACGTTTTTTTTAAATAAAGTTCATTGGACTCGACGCGGTTTCTTGTTACTTCAAGGACTTCTGATTGGCGCAATGGATCCTCGACATCGTATTTGGTGTAGTCGATCCTCGTGCTTCACCGCAGGTACTGTTTTCAGTTCGTTAATCCTCCTGCCCTCCTGCATTGGTCTGTGACTCAAGCCATCTGGGACTTTGCATATTTAATCTTCGTTTTTCAACCGCATTCTGTTTGGCACACTTATTGTACTGTTTTTTTCCCCATGTTTTCTTCTTGGTGCTTTAACTTTTGTTGCTGCATTACATGGACCCAACTTTGCATCAACCTGCACTTTTGTACAAACTTTTATGTGGAGTTTGCCTATCTTATTTTCAACAGTTAATCCATGCTGTGTTTTACTTTCCTTTTCTTCCCCTGTGTTTTTTTATTTTCAGAATCTTCGGGTGAGAGGTTGCTCACCGGTGTTTTCCATTGCTCACTTTTGCATTTTTGTGTGTGCTTCGTATGTGCTGATCCTTGCTGTGTTACTACTTATTGCTGTGCAGTTTTCATTGAGTATTTCGAATGTCCTTATTCTATGCCATATTGACACTTTTCGCAGTGCAGTTTCCGTTGAGTGCTTGTTTTTTAATGATTGCTGGGTTTATGCTATGCTATTTCCTTCCACTTCCATCGCACGTCAGGGTTGCGCTTGGTTTTGCAGTGCAGTTTCCGTTTAGTGCTTGTTTTAATGATTGCTGTATTTATGCTGTGCCTTATCCTTCCATCCATCGCACGTCAGGGTTGCGCTTGGATGTTGTACTTTGCTCTGTGGTCTCACTTTATTAGTGCGCTGATGTTTTCCATTCTTTTCATGGTTTTAGTTAACCCTGGGCTTAGTTCGCAAAGTAGCGCTACGCGAAGCTACGTGAAGTGCAGTTCGCACTATGCGAGTTACGCGTAGCACTACGCGAACTGCGTAGTGCGCTGTTCGCGATGATTGCACAGTGCCGGATGCTTGTCCGCACTGTGCAATCATTGAAAACGGCATCTTGCACAGTGCGAGCTGTCTTTACTGCCGCTCGAGTAGATTTTTACTCGAGCGGCAGCTTTCTCAACGCAAACTGGTAGTTTCTCATCGCGAGCGGTCGCGAGCATACGCGACCACTCGCAATGAGAAACCTGACCTCCCCGCGTTGAGAATCTCGCCGGGAGGTTTATTTTCCACGCTCGCGATCGGCAACTTGATGTTGCTGATCGCGAACGAGGAAAAAGTCTCGCCGGGATGTCATTTTGCTTGCTCGCAGTCACCAACTTGACGTTGAGGACCGCGAGCAAGCAAAAAATGACCGCTACGCGTGTTTGCACTGTGCTACGTGCAATTCGCGTTGTGCGAAGTAGCGCAAACTTCGCAAACTACGCGAGCGTAGCGTAGTGCTTTGCCCAGGGTTAGTTTTAATACTGTTGGGTGAAGTGTTAGTTTTTCTTGCTGTACTGTGTGGTCTTCCCTCCACACATCACACCCCAACCAGTGATGTTGGAGGATGTTCGGATGTTTCCAGGTATTCGTTGTTTCTATACTGTAAGGTTGTGGAACTACGCTGTTCCGTTCTTGGTTCTGTGTGTACTTTCTTGTCACACTTACCACCCTTACTACGGGTAAGGGTGGAGGGCAATGTTTCTGCCGATTGTTCCCTGTGGAATTACCTTCCACAGATTCGTATCTCTTTTCTGTTTGGATTTCTACCATGCTGTCTTGTTGGTACTCTTTACCTCTTGTTGGCCTGGCCAGCCTGCTTGTTTGGTAGTGGAGTTTTAGCTTGTGTTTTGTGGCATGGTAGCCTGTGTGGTGCATTTATTTTTATTGTATTGTGGAAAGGGAGATGTGGTGAGTGCGCTTGTGTGGTTCTTATTTGCTGTGATTGCTGGATTGCGCTTTGTTACTCTTTCATAAATCTTTTCTCTGCTATGTAGTATACATGTATATTTTCCATCATTACCTTATCTACATGTGTTACGTTGAAATTGTTTCCTTGCCCCAGTGCTGCATGTAATCATCATATTGCCATCTTCCACCTGCAACACTCATTTTGTGATTCATTTGAAGTTGATTCTCATTTGTGTAAAAAAGGGAGATGTGTTATACCTGCTGCTCAGCCAGTGTGAGTGTGGAGTAGAATGTTGGTGTGAGAGGGGACTGCGGAATGTTGGATGAGTGAGAATGTCAGTTGGTGTATGGGCTGAGCAGCAGGGAGGCTGCTCCTGGTGGGGCTCTGTTCTCTTCTACTCAACATCTTACTTGTAATAAATACTTAAAGATACTACTTGGACTGGACTACCTTTCATTTACTACATCAATCCTCTGCAAATTGATTACAAAAGCCTCCCACAGGGGTCCCCTGTGTGAGTCAAGCATCAAGGTGGAATATTATAATAAGCCGTTTCCTAGATGTTTTAAGTTTAAGAAGTGGTGTGCACCCATATAAAACACATTTGAGCAGAAGGAACAAATAGTGTGTTTGTTCAACTCTGGCTAATTGTCATGTCTCTTGTCAAGCCCAGTTTAAATACCTGGACATGGCAAAAACACTTTTCTCCATTCTGTCACATCTCAAATGCCTATGTGCCTCCCAAAGTGTCAAATACCTAGCATTCTGCAGAAGGGACAAATCCACCTTTTTCTAGGAGTCAAATAGCCGGGGCAAAAAAATAAAAAATGCTCTTCTTTCTCTAGGATCCAAGGGCAGAAAGGACAGTAAGCTGGGAAGGTGATATCTTTAGCCCTTCCAGCTGTAACTCTTTTAAGGGGTAGATTACCAATACTAAATCTTATGTATATATTTTTAGTGTGGCTGAGTCTGATCCTGTTCAGCTATTGGAATACATTGGTGAAGCAGGAATTTTGTTTCAGGCCCTCATTTCTTTGCTCATTCTATAGCTTATGTGGCATGTAATTCCAGTATATGTTATTCACCCTGTCGGATGTGGCTTTTCCCATTGCTGTTGGTGTCTGCCGTAAATCCTCCATTCTAATGGATATGCAGTAATGTTTAATCATGCCGAGCCAAGAAGTGACTACACTTTTATCTTTTTCAATAAGTTCCACCAGAGCCTCGCAGTTAGGAGAAAGTTCCACTGTTATCCATAGTTGTACCCGGAATTTTAATGTTTTTAAAAGTATCACTAAATCCACCCTCCTGAAAGTCTGTAAGGATATGATGATCGGCAATCCAGGTCAAAAGACTAGAGAGGACCTGTCTGTAAATAACTTTTTGATTATTATCAATTATGCTAATGGACTATAGTTAGCAGGAATGTCCTACTTGGCTCTTCTTATGGATGGGGACGATAACTGCTCCTCTCCAAGTGGGGGGGAATATCCTCACCTCTCCCGATGGTGTTGCTGAGAGTGTTTAAATATTGGACCAAGATTGAAAGTTGGAATAAGTTGAGGTCACCAGGGATGCCACCTGGGCCTGCCGCTTTCATCCTCTTCATTTGGCATAGAACTTGTCCTGTCTCATCCAACCCAAATTCCAGAGACTTTTCTACATTTTTGCCTGTTCGAGAGCCTACCTGCACACATCCAATAAAGTCACCATGGAGCATTGCATCTGCACCCTTCACCTCATACAACCTGGAGAAGTCGGTCACCCACATCTCAGGCTACACAGCAGAATCTGGCTGAAAATCTACAGACCGGCTATCATGGTTGAACTTTTCCAGAATGCCTTTGTGTTGTTATTTCGAAGTGCGTACAGTAAATTATCCCACTGGGTTTCCACACATATTTTTCTGCTGGTACACAAAGTTACCCTGTAGCGTTTCCTGACCACTGTTATTTTCCTTCTGTCACCCATTTTAACTGCTCTCAATAATGCTGTCTTAGCTAGTCTACACTCGCCAGTAAACCAACCAAAGCATCTGGCATGGGTTTGGCCTTTGAACCCTCCAGAGTGAAATATTGCTTTAATTGGTCCAATAAATCACAATGGAGACTGACAAAATTGATCACATTTAGATCAATTTCTTCGTATCGATCGAGAATGTCCACATTAATTTGATAGATTTGGCTCATAAGTGTATTGTTTCTAGAAGCCATGCCCCATTTAACATTCCTGTGATTGTTTATGCTAGTGATGACATTTGTGGGAGCATTATACGTCAGGTGAGAATTAGTAAAGGGACCATGATGGATTTGAGCACTAAGGACGTTATGGTCACTATCCATTCTTAGCACTACCTCCAAATCCACTGTATAAGACCACAGCTTAATGTCAAGAAAAATGTAATTGATGTTACTTGTATACAGTCCTCTTTAATAGAGACTGTGCTGCCATTCACAGCCCTTATGTAACTAAGATATCAGTGATTTGTTTGGCCACCTTCGTCCACCTGTGTACTAAATTGTTGGATAGAGAAGGCAGCCCCCACACTTCATCCGCTCCATGTGTTAGGGAAGATAGAAGTTCCCCTGGCACAACTGTTGGATTACAATCACCTGCAATTAATTTAGGCCATGTGGGATGTAGTCGATCGAGCATGCCAGTCATTAGGTCAATGGTCACGTAATAAACTAGAACAAACCCCACTGCCTGAAAAAGTATTAGAAAAAATGCTAATAGTCACAGATACAATACCAAAACAGCAATGTCACATCCCCCCGGGAGAGGCAGTACAGTGTGCTAGAGGCCAGGAAGGCCAAACATATTGCAAGGTACTAACAAACTTCAACCATCTTTTTTTTTTTTTAAACAATTATATCAAATTTATTGTAACAAATCTCAAAATAGCAAAAAACAAAATACATACACTTGATAAATATTCAATAATTATACAATGCAATGCGAGAAAAACCCAGGCGCAACACTCATATTAAAACCCACTCATTCGCTCAAACTAATTCATACTCATTCATTCGCAGATACATAAAAATCACACATGTCCTACAGTCTCCAAAGCACATCCATTGGTTACCCCCCACAGAACCTAATAAACAATATGGTGACTGTCTTGGACCACAATGTACTGTATGGTTTAATAATAATAACGTGGAATCACCCTATCATAATATCATTTCATTGAATAAGACAAAGTGATTAACACAATTTATCCTAAACATTTTCAATAAATGCCACAGATAAGTAGTCTTGGGGGAGACATAGGGACCAGAGGACTCCAGTGCCAACACGCGTTACGGTGTCCGACCCCAACTGGTGGGTCTCACCTTCTTCAGTGCGCAGTATGATAAGATGGAAAGGTGAGAAAAGGAGAAGTGCCTGGGAACCATGGAAGAAGCAAATAATCACGCTCAACAGCATAAATAATTAAGGATATATTAGATTAAACCACACTGTAGAAAAAAAGATGTAAAAAAGGAGGGGGGTGGACCCACAAGGATAAAGGAACTATAAAAAGTATGGGAATCGAAGACATGCATGGAATACGGCGATAACAAAAAGACAAAGAAAACCAAATGCTCTATTACTTACCGGTAATCTTCATTACTCCGGGTCCCGTTGTCCTCGTCCCATTCATTACAAAGTGGAGATAACCATCTCCCGACAGAAAAAAACAAGAGAATGCTGGGACCCTAATACTGCCCCTCCCACCGGGAGTACATAAGCAGTACTCACCCAGCATCCCGCCTGTACAACCAAGCCCAAACAGGAAGGCCGGCCGCCCGGGCGGGAGGGAGGGATGTATGAATGGGACGAGGACAACGGGACCCGGAGTAATGAAGATTACCGGTAAGTAATAGAGCATTACCCCCAGGTCCCTTATGTCCTCGTCCCATTCATTACAAAGTGGAGAATACCAAAGCAGAAAACCGGCCTTCCGAACCCACAAGCACACCCAGGAAACCACAACAAAAGCAGCAATCCAAGGGAGCACCGAGAAGGAGGGAAAGGGGGACCGCAGGAAGCAACCGGCCCGCAACCCAGAACAGGACAGCAGGGACCAAACAAGGACCGGAGACAACCAAGAGAAACAGAAGGCCAGGGCCCCAACAAGGAGTCCGACAACCAGAGAAACCGGAGACAGGGCAACCAGGACCAAGACCCAAAGGACACGGCCAGGGAACCCACCGGACAAGGCCACCCAGCCCAGAACCACCAGGAGGGCACACAGGACCCGGCAGCCACACAGAACAGAGCAAACAGGGACCAGCCCGAAGGCGGCCAAAGAAGGAAGCCAAGACCGGCCAACAGAGCGCAGGCACAAGCACCCAGACCAACAAGGAAGGAGGAAAGCACAGGCCAGAAACCGGCCCACCCCACCAAATCGAACGAACCGGCCCCAGAGAGCCCAGTGGAGAAAGCCAACCAAACCCCGCCGAGGCGGCCCAGGAACCAGGAAGAAAAATCAGCACCCCCAGGGCCACCAAACGACAACCACCAAGCACCAAGCCCAGAGGGAGGAGCCGCAGCAAGAGCCCAGGGGCCGAACAGGAGCGAGACCCCAACCAAACCGACAGGGAAGGAGACAGAGACCCCCAGGAAGCCAAGAAAAAACCCCACAGGCAAGGAGGCCGCAAACCAAACCAGGAAGGCCACCAAACCCAGAACAGAAAGGGCAGAGGAGGACAACCCAAAGACCACAGGCCAGAGACGCCCCCAGAAAGAACCAGCCGAAAACCGACCAACAACGGGGAGGCCAGCCAAGACCGGAAACCAACAACGAACAAGCCCAGCAAGGGCGGGGACAGGGCCACCGGCCACAACCCCCAAAAACCCCCAACCCCAAAAGGGGGGGGAAAAAAGGCAGGACGGGAGTCCAGGGCAACCGGGAACCCCCGGCAGCCCCAAAACCAGGAAACAACCAGGCACGAACCCACCGAACCAACTAGCCAGGACCGGAGTCGACACAGGAGGACCCACAGGCCCAACCAACTCCCGGACGGAGCCCACGCCGCGCCCAGGCCAAAGCAAAAAGGCAGGGAGGAACAGAGACCCCCAGCACCCCACAGCCGGACCACACAGAAGGCCGGAAAAAGAAACAGAGGAAACCGCCAAAGCGGAAACCGGAGGAAGCAGAGAAGGCAGAGGGCCAAGCAGCAGCAAAACCCCAGACAACCTGCAGCCAGGAGGGCGGACCCCACAGAGGCAAGAGGAACACCACAGAACCGCACCCCAACCAGAGAAGGGTGGGGGGGCACCCAAACAGACACACACCGGGAACAGAGCCCGGGGAAGCAAGAGAAGACAGGAGCGAGCCAGGACACCAGAACCCGGAAGAACCAGGAACGCCCAGCAAAACACACCCCAAAACCGGCCGAAAAGTGACAGCACAGTCAGCAAGCCAAGGAGGCACAGCCCGAGGCCACCCCGAACCAGCAGGAAGCCGGCAGACCCGGAGCAACAGGAGGCAACCCAGGACACGCCAACCCAGAAGCACCGAACACCAGTACCCCACACAGGCCCGAACAGGGGAACCGCAACCCAACGAAGAAAGAGCACCGGGGCAAATGGGAAACCCGAAGCCCAACAGCACCCAGCGGAAGCCCCAGGACCAGGCAGAAAAAAGGGAAACCCAACCACAGGCGAACCAAGCCCGGGAAGAGAACCGCCGGCAGGAGCAGGCCCAGAAGGACCCACCAGGACACGGCCACAAACCCACACAAAGCCCTGCCAGGACACACAAAGAGAGCACAGGCAGGGATGCAGAGCGGAAAGGTGACCAACAGGCGCTCAAAACCCGCAGGAGCGGGAAAGCCCCAGCAGACACCCAGCCAGGCATCCACGACAGGAACCAGACAAGAACAGGACCCCCCCAGGGAGCAAACGCACCCAGAGCCTAGACGGACCCCCAACCAGGAGAACCGCAGAACAGGAGAGGGGAAACAGGAGCCACGCCAAGGACACAGCAGCAGCGAAAGACAGCTAGGCCCAAACAGCAGCAGCACGAACCCCAGGGACCAAAGGCGAACCGCCACCGGGGGACGCAAAGGAAAGGAAGAGCAGGCGCCCAACTACACCAGACTGAGAAGCCCACACCATGGCACCCCCAGGCGGCCCCAACCAGGAACAAACCAGGCCCGACCAAGCGGAACCCCAGAGACCAGACTAGAGCAGGAACGACGGCAGAACTAGGAGGGGCGGCCAGGTGCACCCAAGCAAGCCAAGGGCAAGCACAGGGAGTGCCAGGGCAGGAGCAACCAAAGACAGAAGCACCCAGAAAGGAAGAGGCAAGCAGCCGGAGACAGCACCAACCAGCCAGACCCCGAAAGCAACTCAAGCACACAGAAGGCCCCGGGACAAACACCCGAAGCCCCGGGCCGGAGCAAAGGAGAACAGAACAGCTGCACACGAGGCAGCACGAGCAACCCTGGAACACAGAGGCCAACCCACAGAACGGAACGGAAGCCGGAAAAACAAAAACGCAAACCGGACCCGCAGGCAGAGGGGGCAGA